>JAMLFY010000005.1:1143202-1188442 GCA_030441495.1 Dalbergia oliveri | reverse complement strand
TAGTAGAATAGATGCCTATGTAAATGTATTAGAGCGATATGTACTAAAGCTCCTTTGAGCTTCCTTTTGCACTTAAATATATATATTCAATAAATGTTATGTTTTCTTTGTAATATGTTTTATTAGAATTGCGCTTAGTTATTATACATGTTAAATGAGCTTGCTATAGATACTTAAGAAATGTCTGCTAATTAATAAGTAACGACTCTTAAGTACGATGTCATGGCTTAAGGATGAAGTTTTACTAGGGAGGATGTTACAGTAGGTACACATACCTTGTCCTTATACCTTCATATACCTCGCTGGTCTTGAGTAAATTCTGGCAACTTCTTTGTATGGACTGACTTTAGAATCTCTTGAAGCTCTTGATCTTCAGATTGTGCAGCCAAAATTCATTCTTGGAACTCGCTCGTTCTCGATTGACCTAACTTCACACCTTTTGGGTTCACGACATACCCACACTAAGCCTCTTAAAGCTCTTCACTAGCTCTATTTCCTTGATCATCAGGCATGCTACACTCAGGGATTCTTGCTCAAGGCATCTGCCACAACATTTGCTTTTCCTGGATGGTAGTTTAGACTGAAACTCGTAATCCATGAGGAATTTCATCCACCTTCTTTACCTCATATTCAACTCTCTCTAATTGAAAGGTATTTTAAGCTTTTGTGATCAAGAAGATTGAACTGTATACCATAAAGATGGTGTTAGCAGATGTTTAGAGCAAAAACCAGCTTGCAAGTTCAAGGTCATGAGTTGGGTAGTTTCCTCGTAAAGTTTCAACTAGAGAAGCATAGGCAACCACATTTTGGTTCTGCATAGACACACACCTAAACCCTTATTAGAAACATCAATATAAACCTCAAAGGGTTCATGAGATCGGGTAATACTAATACTAGAGCCATGGTCAACTTTTGCTTCAACTCCTGGAAACTAGTTTCATACTCGGAGTCCACTTAAATTTAGCATTCTTTCAGGTTAACTTAGTCAAAGGTAATGCTATATGAGAAAACCCATGATAAACCATCGATAGTATTGGTAACCCAAGGAACTCGGATTTCTGTTCCGTAGTAGGTCGTTCCCAATGAAGATCCTGTTCTCTTCCTGGGATCTACAAAAATTCCTCCTCGTGAGGCCACATGGCCTAGAAATTTAACCTCTTCCATCTAGAATTCGCATTTTGACAATTTAGCATACAACCTCCTCTCCCTTAGGATTTGCAATGCAACCCTAAGATGTTCAGCATGTTCTTCTTCGGTCCTTGAATGGATAAGTATATCGTCTATAAAGATGACTACAAATTTATCTAAGAAGGGGTGGAAGATCGGTTCATATAATCCATAAATACCGCGGAGCATTGGTTAGTCCAAAAGACATCACCCTATACTCATAATGTCCATATCGAGTTCTAAAAGTAGTTTTGGGAATATCCTCATCTCAAACTCGAAATATGATGATAACCTGATCTAAGATCAATCTTTGAGAAAATGGTTGCCCTATGTAATTGATCCATGAGGTTATCAATCCTCGGCAAAGGGTACTTGTTCTTGATCATCACTTTATTCAATTGCCTATAATCCACACAAAGCCTTATACCCCCATCCTTTTTCTTTACTAGAAGAACGGCTCCCCAAGGAGAGACACTTGGTCTAATGAAATGTTTCCCTAACAGTTCTTCAATTTGTGCCTTTAATTCCTTTAACTCTAAGGGTGACATCCTATAAGGAGCAATTGAGATAGGACCCGTTCTTGGAACCAACTCAATGGAGAATTCAATCTCCTTCTTAGGTGGAAACTTTGGAATATATCTGGAAACACATATGGATACTCCCTCACCATTGGAATCGTACTCAATTCTTGGTTACTTTCAGTTTCACTACAGAGAAGGAGAACATATTCCTAACGGTTCACCTTACTAGGATTAGGTGTCACTAGGTCTAAGTAAAAACAAAAGGGAGCTATAGGAATAGAGGGCAACATGGGAAGAAACATTGTAGTTCTATTTGGACAATGTAAAATAACATAGTTGGGTACCAACCAATCCATGCCTAAGATTACTTCTAAACTAGATAAAGGGAGACAAACTAAGTTGGCAGTAAATTCTCTAGTGTCTATAAGAAGAGGAAGATTCATGCATGCATAACAAGTCCTAATAGGACTAGCAGTGGGAGTGGATACAAGAAGATCATAAGGTAACTTGAACACAGATAACTCTAACTTTTGTACACAGTCATGGGATATGAAAGAATGAGTGGTACCGAATCATATAGTACATCTAAGATATTACCATTTATTTCACATTTACCTCGGATCAGATCGGTAGATGAGAAGCTTCCTTGGCACTTATAGTAAAAATGCACCCTTGTTGTTGTGGCCTGGGGCTACTGAACTTCTTGCCTGGGGCACTCAAATATCTTGTGTCTTGGTTTCCTCCAGAAGAAAACGATTTGTGTTGTCCAACAAGGTCTATTCCCGTGATATTTTCCACATTTAGGGCACTCACGTCTTACTTCCGGTCTTGGGATTGAAGCTCTTTCCTCTATTGTTGTTGTTGTGGTTAGGTGGAAATCTTCCCTAGATTGGTTTACAGGCTAAAGTGGGACCCTGGGGTGCTAATCCCCTCCTAGCATTGCTTTGTGCATGCTTGAGGTTGGCAAGCTTCTTGTTCGCCTCCTCAACCGCCAACACTTATTCACCAAAGTAGCATGGTCTTGGATTTCTAGGAGGCTTAGCTGCTTCTATGCCTTCATGTAAACCCCCTTCATACTTCATGCACTTCCAAGCTTTGTCTGGTCACGTTGGTAAATCGTAGAAAACTTGCAAAGCTCTTCAAATTTGGCAGTGCTACTGCTACACTCATAGGTTCTTGTCTAAGAGCCATGAGCTGTAACCCTTTGCGTTCCTCAAGATAGGGAAGTACTCATGGTAGAAAGCCTCTTTGAAGATATCCAGGTAAATTAGTCTTGGAAGCTTCAAATAATCCCTGGTGCCAACCACCAAAATTTCGCATCTACTTCTAGCATGTAGGTGGCAAAAGCCACCTTTTGAATTTTTGTGTAGGGAAGAGAAAATCTTTTCCATCGGCTTGATCCATTCTTCTACTTTCCAGGGGTTAAAAGCTCCTGAAAAGGCGGGTTTGCCTTTCTAAATTCAGCAAATTTTTATATTCCCAATCCACTCGTTTCCCCGGGTTGCCAACCGAGTTTTGCTCTTCATTGCGATTAGTCTTTGCATCATTCGATTAGTAATTGCAGCTTGCTCCCTCATTGGGCCATCTCACGAAAGGTGTTCATCATTTCGGCATCATTTCTTGCTTCTCCTAGTTTGCCGATTTGAAGTCATTGATTCCTATCACACCAAATAAAATATTGAGTTGATTAGGCTCAATACTAGGCTAAGTGTGGCAGTAACCCACAACATTTCTAACTAGCAGTCACACACACACACACACACACACACACACACACACACACACATGCAATATAATGCATGACACGTGTAACGCCTCGGTTTTTCTATTGTAGAACAAATGACCGAAATGCCCCTGAGGTCAT
Organism: Dalbergia oliveri; assembly: GCA_030441495.1. Taxonomy (NCBI): domain Eukaryota; kingdom Viridiplantae; phylum Streptophyta; class Magnoliopsida; order Fabales; family Fabaceae; genus Dalbergia; species Dalbergia oliveri. Next base: position 1,184,890 of record JAMLFY010000005.1, on the reverse strand, counting down.
TTTACCCGAATTCGAGGTTAGCCGACCCAATCCTCGAATAGGTCAACTCAATGTTTAAAGGGGATTATATCTGCTATGTTTGATATTCGAGGTGAAAATCTCGTTTTCCAAACTTTTAGTTCAAAATGACCAAAATACCCTGCTGCTTTATGCGGGTAAAGGTGCCGTTTGAGCCCGAAACTTTTCCAAAAAGTTTAAAATGATGTTTAAGAGTGGTATTTGATGTTTAGTCGACTAGAAAGGTCCAGAGTTTTAGTGCAAAATTACCATTTTGCCCCTAGAACGTGTACAGTGAGCCTAATGACGTAATTAAGCAAACCTAAGCAATATTAGGCTCTAATCGAAGATTAATTTATTTCGATAATTAATCTAGAGTCAAAATAATTTATTAAGGTTAATTAGAACCTAAGATTGCTTAGTTAAACTCTAATTACATTCTTTAATTCAAGATTCCTAGTCATGGAATCTTGAATAGTATTTTCTTTCTCCAATTCCTTAAATTAAGGAATTGTGCCCATACCTCATTTGACTAAATGAATGATTTTAAATTGTTAATCTAGCAAGATTAGCCTCCTAATCAAGTCTTGAAAACCTTAATTAGCCATTACCTCACCTAAACACTTTCTTACAAACTCCTAACCAAAACCTTAATCAAAGAAACACCTAAACACATCACTAAACCACAATTACATGAACAATTTCTCCTCCCTTTGGGCTGCAAACTGGCCAAATACATACCCTTAAATAAGTGTCACATGTTGTTTTAATTCTCACTCAAAGGCCATACCTCAAGCCATACCTTGACCATGCTTGCCATGCCTAAGCCCATACCCATGCAAAGAGATATTTTCCTCACTTTTTCTCCCTTTTGGCCGTTGGCCATTCCCTCCCAAGGTAGCCTCCATGTTGCAAAATTTCTATAAATACCAAGCTTGAAAGAACTTGGTTACACTTTAGATCATTTGCCAAGTTTAGTTTTCTTGCACTTTCTTCATTTTCTCTCAAAGTTCTCTTCATCTTGTCATCTTCTTCCTCCCTCAAAGAATCCTTCCACCACCACAAACCACCACAAACAACCTTAAACCACCACTCAAACCACCCCTTAAACACTCAAACTTTCCATTTCCAAGCTTGCTAACTCAAGGAAAAATCATCTTCCTTGAGCTTCCTCTTTGGCCGAATCCTCTCCTCCTCCAAGAGAAGATTTTGTCTTCTCATTCCTTCAAGGATCAAGCTTTCTTTCATCCTTTCAAAGACTTCCTTAGGTAGGGGTTTTGTTTCAAAGTTTTTACTTGTTTTCTTCAAGGAAAGTTCTAGTTTTCTCTTGGTTCAAAACTCTTTTTCTCTTCCTTCTTCTTTTCGGCCATGAGGCCTTTTCATGAGAAAACTTTGGCTTGATGATGAGGTTTCAAGATAATGGCTTGTTGTTGTCATGTGAGAAACCTCTAAAGCTTGAAAACTTGGTCTTGGACCATACATGTTTTGTTTTTTTCCTTTTCTTTTCCTTGCCAAAGTTTCAATTTTCTCTTCCTTTTTCCTTAAAGATTTCGGTTTCTTCTTCCTTGGTTTGAACAAAGTTTGTTAAAAATGTTAAGTAGATCACAAAAGTTTTGTTAAGAAAATTAATCATATGTTTTCAAAGAGCTCTAAGCTTACCCTTGCCAACCTTAAAGTTGGTCCGTTCTAAGAGTTTTACTCTAGATTGAAGCCCATGAGCAATAAAATAAAGAATATGACTTAGTTCTTTGTAGTTGTTTAGACAAAGTGTTGAGCTTTGTGTCCATTTTCTTGAGCTTGATGATGAAGTTCAAAACCAAAGGCTTCTTTGAAGACTTGGTGCTAAGAACTCTAAAGCTCACTTTATGTTGTTAAGATGCATATTGGGTTAAGGTTGTAATGTTCCTCTAAAGTCTTGTAAGAGCTCTAGTTAAGATAAAATGAGTTGCACACATGTTTATGTTTATGCCTTGCATAGCATGTTTATTTTGATGCCATCACTAAGCTCTCAAGAATAACTAAATGAACTTGCATTATCATGTTTAAATTCCAAGCTTGCATTTCATGTTTATATTTCAAGTCATCACTTAATCTTTAAAGATAATAATAAGGTTGCATCTCATATTTATTTTATGCTCTCACTTTATTTTCTAATGAAGAATAAAATAAGTGCATATCATGTTTAAGTTTATGCCATCACTTAAACCTCCTAGAGCTCAAAGACTTGCCCAAGTATCTTACATAAAGTTTTAGAAAATGGAGGCATTTCAAGAATGCCATTTCGGCCTTGTGATGATGATGATGGACTTGAGATGAGTTCATCTAATCATAAGTGCCCATAGTCTAAGTCTTGGAATTTTTCTAAGCTTAAGTGTACTTAAAAAACCTTATGAACAAAGTTTTATGTTTTAAATCTATTCCTTGAGCTAAATAATTTAGCTACTGACCTTACCTATTTTTGTATGATTTTAATGAGATTAATTGGTTTCTAAAAGAGTTTTGAGTTCCTAAAATGATTCCAAGAGAAACTAGCAACTTATATGCTTTTAAATCATGAGATTATGTGATTATATGATGCTTATGTTTTTGGTTCTGCCTTGTGCAATTGGCCACTGTATAAATTCTGTTTTATGGTGTTAAAATGTGTAAAATTATGTTTGAGTGAAGCAAGGAAAGATTTAGGGAAGTTAGGAAAGAACAAGTAACTAAAAAGGATTTAAAATGTGAATTCTAGAACACTTAGATGCACAAAATGTAAATTCTATTCCAGCATAATTGGACTTGAGAAAAATGGTTTATAATTAGTGGATATGTGTAGGAATCCCTCATAATGGTTTAGGAGATGATTATAGAGCCTTAAGTGAAGACGGAACTTAGAAAGGGTCAAAGACAAAGATTCTAGGACCCGTGAGCTTATGATAAAATTCTGCCCAAAGTAATGAAGTGCGTTTGGTTATGTTAGTAAGCATAAATATTAGAGAAAATTATAGGTAATGATCTCTTAGGTGTAATAAAGATCCATAATAAAAGTTAGAAATCATTAGAACATAAGTTTAAGACCGTAAGGGCTAAGGCATAAGACACCATGAGATAGAAGGTGTGATGTGAGAATGAGACCGAGTGGGTATATTTGTAATGATGTGAATATGTTATTACCATGAACATGAGAATATATGTGTGTTGTGGCATGTTGTGATGATGTGGTATGCTATGCTTAAGATGCATGAGAAATGAGAATATTAATGAGTTAGGAGGGTATGCTCCTATGAAGTAGAGATTTATTTGATTGAGAAAGTTTCATGAGAACAATATGTGTGATTTGAGTTATGTGGTATGACTCAAATTTGAGGAAATTCGAAGTATAGTCGTTATGCGAATTTCCGTCAAATTTGAGGGATTTGAGAAAATTTTGAAAAGAAAGATTTTAAATGTGACATGCCTAGACGCATTTCTCCTGCTACGAGTGAGGAGAAAGGAAACCCATGGGGAGGTATGGTCATGGAGCCATATCGAAGCGACAATGTCACTGGTTTTAACCAGATGATGCGTTTCGTGAGACGAGACGTACTTCTCCTGCTACCGGTGAAGAGAAGGTAAAACCGTGAGGGCATGACATTAGCCTACCAAAGCGGACAAAGTCACTGGTCTTAACCAGTTGATGTGTTTCGGAGAAGGAAGAAAGTCCCATGATGGGTGATTCCTTAGGTCCCTGCGTACTCTGGGAGTCGGGGCTATTATTTTTATGATTATGATTTGCTTATCAAGAAGATAAGTAAGAACTAGTGACGACTAGTTAAGGTATGAGCTCATAGCCTAGTATAAGGGGTTACTATTTTTACATACCATGATGTCACAAGTTTGAGAAATGAGAAAAGATGTAAAGCATTTTGCTCATGAAAGAGAGAAGTCGTTTATGAGAAGTTACATGCCACTTGTATGAAAACTAGTTGATGATGATATGCTTTATTGGTTTGCTGCATAAAGTATGCCATGCATTCATGTTTTGGTATGCTGCATACATGCATTAAGATTCATCGTAAAAGACAGACCTTGGATAATTATCTTTTATGAAAACCTCATAATGAACCTTTGCATGTTTAACCTTTTTATAATAAACCCAAGGTTCCTGGGACGTAAACGATGACACTAGGATAGGAGGTTTCCCTACTGAGATTCTTTAGCAAGATTCTCACCTCCTCTATCTTCTTTTTCGTTACGTCTTCAGATTTTGATGACATCGTTTGTGATTTTTGTTGACACGCCCATGTGGGAGGTGTACTACGATCAGAATCATCAGTCTTACCATTTCAAGGGTCGTTGTGTCGTGTGCATTTTTGCATACATGGCACATCCATTTACTTTTCCAGTCTCGCTTCGTTTCACCCTAACCTTTCCCTACGGCAATGATTTGATCTTCGAGAGGATTCGGCCCATGACGGTGGACCGCTAACCGACCATCGTCTTCGCGGTGTGCGGCTATCCGAGTACGTTCCTTGCCGAGTCATTCAGAGACCGATCACTGGACAATTCCCCTGACCCCTTTTTAGAGGATCTGCCCCCAGTTCCTATGGACATTGGGTGGGCAGCGAGGATACGGTGACATAGCGGAGGCTAGCTTGACGCCAAGAGATGTGCCCATGTCGAGGAGGTCATGCGGGTCCACCTTTCGTTACACCCATCCAGGAGCTCCGGCAGCGAGCTATATCTCCCGTCTAAGGATTAGCGTGTTCGTTGGCTTTAGGGGGGATGGTGTGCCTTTAGCTGGTAGTATCTTTTGGGGCTTTCCATGTATTCGCTATTTATGTTTCCTGTTTCTTTCCTTGTATTTCTTATTCTACTTGCAGCTCTCCACTCATATGGGTATGACTATATGCCCTTTTAATATCGATTGATGTACTAAACTATGATATTTAATATTATGATGGTTGTGCTTATGATTGAAGTGTTCTCATTTGCTCTTCCATCCCATGATTTACTTTCTGCTTTATGTTTCGTATATGTAGTATTCGACGGCTCGCATTTTGTCTTACAAAGATTTAAAAAAAATTACCTGTATTTTCGCTAAGTAATTTCATAAAAAGAGTTTTAAAAGGAAGTAATACCTAAAAATTAATCTTAATGCGTCCTAGGCGTGTGGGTTAAATATTAGGATGTTACAACACGTACTACAAAAGCATAGTCGATCCAATCCTCAGCTAATAGGATAGTTTAGAAATACCATAATGTAACACTCTTCTAATTACCATATTTTACTCGAGATATTAATAGAGTAATTAGCAGAGTATTACTTGTGTTCATGAGTTAAACTAGGCGAGCGAAAACAATGGAATAAAGCAATTTAGACATGCATGTTGCAAAATGCATATTCACATATATGGACATAATCTCTAAGTGTATAATATGTAATCAGGCTAGCAATCGGTTAGCTAGAAAGTAAGACTCAATATCAAAAGGACTCACAATCTCCTAAGAACCTTGCCTGGTCAAATATTCGTCCAACAAAATCACATATAAATACAAATTGACCAGAACATCCAATAATACATTTCTGCAGGCTGGGAAAGCCTTAATACTACACTACTATTGAATACAAGCCAAGGGTCCTGAAAGTCTCACGTCCTCCTCCAGGAAGCCGTTGGCCATCGGTATAATAGCATTCGCCTCCCCCAGGGTGTTAGAACCTGATGGGTAAGTTCTGAGGATGATGATGAAGAGGTGGGTGCGTCTCCTGGAGAGGTGCTGGTGAGCGTCCGAGATGGAAGACCTCCTGGATGTACCATGTGAAGGGGCACACCATCGTAGGGAAAAGTAGGTCAAACTCGCAATGAAGATGGACACACCAAGAATGGCCAAAAAGTACGTACACACAAACTAGGAATGACCTATAGCATATAGGGAGTCCGTCTGGGTCATAATGCCACACCCCTGGTAGTCAAAAAAAATACTATGGACGCCATATGCTGAATTTGAGTAATACAAGTACATGCAATTTAGGGGTGAGAATATTATAAAATTCTAGTAGGGTAATCCCAGATACGATGCAGAAATCACAATAAATGCATTCACATAAGAATATTCATGCAAGGATTATAAGTATCACTACTAAAGTATGTCTGTAACATCCTAGTTTTCTTCAGATATTAATTGAGGAAAACTTAATAGGAATATTAGAATTCTGACAGGAACAATTGTGATGAGAATGACTCCATGAGGGAGCACAAAAAAAAAAAATGTGAATAGTACTTGGCGGGGCCGCAGCCTCCGGACGCGGAAGCTTGGGATTCAGACAGGAGGTACCCGAAGTTAAGAAAATATGAAAATAAGATTAGGAATGTGTGGGAACGATAATTTTATACCTAGAATTAAATTTCGGGTAATATATTTGGTGAGACGGCGTACCTTTCGGTAGGATTTCGGTGTGTGGTTTTTAACACGAAAGACATTTCCATCACTACAACTAAACAATATCCCCAAGTTAAGACAAGTGGAAGGCTAGGATTCAATCTTGGAATCCAAGATCAAATCCTAGCCATCCATCATAGCCTAGTCACCAAGTCATCATGATTTTTAACAAATATCTTACCTTGCATTTATTACAAGCCTAATCACTTGATCTTTTTAACCAAGCCAAGCATGAACTCGGCCTTGCAAGGGAGAAACCAGAGGAAGAAGTGCCTCCATAGCCAAGAGCTTCATCTTGTGTTCATCTCACAAAAACCCTAGCTTAGAATCATCAAAACCCAAATCTTCCTTCACAAAAATTGATCTACACTTCCACCTCTACAATTATAACCGATTGAAATTTCAAGAACCCCATCCTTCTTGCACATCCATCAGTGATCAGAGGAGGGTTTGAGGTTGTGTGGGGAGTTTTGGTTGTGAAGAAATCACAACTTAAAACAAGCTAGAGATAGAGACTTGCCTGCACCTTCAAGAGTAGGGTTTTCTGCTGCCTTTTTGTGGAATTTTTCAATTCTGTTTTGGCTTGTTCTAATTCCGAAAATTTTGATGATTCTGATGGTTAACATATTGATATTGATGTATGAATTTTTGTGTTGTGTTTGGATGGTTTTAAAATGGGTTTTCTCTCAAGTGAAATTGGAACTAGGTTGCTGGACTGAATTCTGCTCTGTAATCAGAATTTCTCACGAATTTTCTGGAAAATTTTTGGGTGGTTTCATGAGCCATGAAAATTATATGTTGTAGTTAAGCCCTTAAACTAAATACACGAATTTTCCTGGGGTTTAATTTTAAGGTTTGATGCCTCAAAAAAATTAGGAACCGAATTGTAACTGTTGCTGTCTAAATTGTTGAGACTGAAGTAACAAACTTGCCCGAATTTTTAATCATAGCAATTGATTGAGAAAGCTCCTGAAATTTTTACACAAGACTAATAACATGTTGAAATACCTCTGTGAATTTTCTTGTACCTTGATTCCATCGAATTCTAGGGTTAAATATTCTGAAAACACAAGTCTGGACTATGAATTTGTGACTTCTGACCACCAGATTTGCCTATTTTATGGAAGTGGCTATATAACTCTGATTGCCCTGAAATTTTTACAGGTTGTTTTAGACACATTGAAGTGTCATGTGAAATTTTCCTTAAGGGTGGAATGGTTGTTTGGTATGGTAACCAATTGTTGTACCTAGAACTTCAATTCTGCCAGAATAATGAGATGTGAAAATGGCTGAAATTCTATGTTAGTATGTGCATATCTTACTGTATATTTGAGACATATGGGGAAAACAGAAACAAGGCTTAGAAAGAGTTGAGAGGGAAGGCAAAAAGAAGGACTTCCCTAGAAAAGTTGTGAGTCGATAGACGTGTCGGCTAGGCATAGACCTCTGAGTGATCCGGAAATGGAAAAAAATGAAGTTCGGTGATCTCGAATAGGAATGAGCTCATGTCCTACAGTCTATGGTCCTCTGTGAAATTGTGAATGGTAAATGTATATCCCTGTGATGATAAGCCTTCCCTATGTTGAGGAAATTGAGAAAGACATGAGAAATGGAGTTTCTGATTATGCATATTATTACTCAATTGATTATTGCGATACTATCCTTAGTTCCGGCCTACGGGTTTTCAAGATTTCTGTGTAGGTGTTTATATGAATACTATATATGCATGAGTTGTTTATCACTATTGTATATTGTATATGGGGGAAACTACCCTGAGAATTTTATATTATTCTCACCCCTGAGTTGTATGTATTTTATTGTTACAATTCGCAGATGCCGTCCCTAGTGTTTTTCTGATTCGCCACAGTGGGTGTGGCAATATGATCCGGCATTGGACTATGTACGCCGTTGGTTATTCCCAGTTTGGATCTATATGTTCTTTGATCGCTCCTTCAGTCCTCGGTCTTCGCCGCGGACTTCGACCCGCTTTTCCTTATGACGGTGTGCCCCTTCACATGGCCCATCCTGGAGTGTTTGAGATCCCCTCGCTCCACCCGTGTATCAGCCCGCAGACGCACCCGTTTCGTCATCCTCCTCATCTGACTCAGATCCTCTGAGGACCCGGTGCCCCGGTGGAGGAGAGGTCATCGCTCCGATGGCCAATGGTTCCTGCACGAGGAGTAGAGACCTCTAGAGACGGATGCATTGTACATAGACATAGGATAGTGTTAGAACCTTACCTACCTAGGACTGATGTACTTTTGGTTTTCTTTTGCTCTGTTGTATATGTACATATGCGGTTTTGTCAGGGTGTTTGAGTAGGTTAGGTACCAGGTAGGGGGATTAGCCTCGTCGCATCGAGTCCTATTTTCGGGGTCATTTTGTTAGTCTTGCCCTTATGATGTATATATATATAGTGACTGCGATATTATACCCTTATATGTAAATCTCGTTATGATAGTATATGTATTGCGACATTTCGTGTCATTGAATTATTTCAACTAGTATAGATCACGAGCTTACCAATAATACTCTACTAATTACTATATCCATACTCGAGTAAATGTGGTAATTTGGAGGGTGTTACATTATGGTATCAAGGGTCCATCCTATGAGCCTGGGGATTGGACCGACTATGTTTCCGTGGTAGTTGTCATGCATGATGATGCATATATATATATGTGTATACATGACTTGGTGGAAATGTTGTGGATTCCTGCCACACTTGGATTGGTATTGAGCCTGATCAACTCAATATTTTGTTTGGTGTGACAGGAATCAATGACTTCAATCGGAGCAGGAGCGGAGCAGGAACAATGTTGATATGATGAACACTTTCCATGAAATGGCTACAGCAATGAGGGAGCAAGCTTAAGTTGCTAACCGAATGATGGAACGATTGCACCGCAATGAGGAGCAGCACCTAGTCGGTAACCCAGGAGGGAATGAAGTAGATGTAGAATATCAGAAATTTGCTGAGTTTAGGAAGGCAAACCCCCCGCCTTTGAGGAGCTCGATCCCTACAAAGCGAGGAGTGGATCAAGGCAATGGAAAAGATTTTCTCAGTTCTACCCCATAGAGATTCAAAAGGTGGCTTTTGCCACCTATATGCTGGAAGCGGATGTGAATTCTGGTGGGTAGGTACTAGAGGACTTTTCGAAGCCTCCCGCATTGAAGTCACCTGGGACATCTTTAAGGAGGCTTTTTATCACAAGTACTTCCCCGCTTCTAGAAATGCGAAGGAGTTAGAATTTATGGCCCTTAGACAAGGTCCTATGAGTGTGGGAGTATACCGCCAAGTTTGAGGAACTTTGCAAATTTTCTACGATTTACCAGCGTGATCGGACGAAGTTTGGAAATGCATGAAATACGAAGGGGGTCTACGTGAAGATATTGAAGCCGCTGTGAGCCTCTTGGAAATTCGAGATTATCCTACTTTGGTGAACAAATGTCGACGTGCTGAGGAGTCTAACAAGAAGTTGGCAAACCTCAGGTATGCGCAAAACAATGTCAGGAGAGGACTAGCGCCCAAGGCCCTCGATTTAAGCCTATGCACCAATCTAAGGGAAGATTTCCACGAAACAACAACAACAACAACAACGAGGAAAACAGATCCAATCTCCAAGACGGAGGCAATGAGAGTGTTTCAAATGCGGAAAATATCATGGGAAGGGCCTGGACCACACAAATTACATGCTTTGGTTGTGGGAAACCAGGACACAAGATCTTCGAGTGTCCTAATAAGAAAGCTCACGCCCACCCCAGGCCACAACAACCAGGACGTGTTTTGCTGTGGATGCCAAGGAGATTTCTCAATCTCCGATCTGATTCAGAGGTAAGTGTGAAATAAATGAAATTATTTTAGACGTCCTGTATGATTCGGGTGCCTCCCATTCTTTCATATCCTATGACTGTGTACAAAAGTTAGGATTACCTGTGTCTAAGTTATCATATGACCTTCTTGTATCCACCCCTCCTGCGAACCCTATTAGAACTTGTCAAGCATGCATGACCACTTCTCTTTTTATAAATGCCAGAGAATTTAATGCAAATTTGTTTTGTCTACCTTTGTTGGCTTAGAAGTCATTTTAGGTATGGATTGGCTGGTACCAAATTATGTGCTTTTGCATTGTCCAACTAGAACTGCTATATTTCTTCTCATGTCTTCCTCTATTCCTGTGGTCCCTTTCTTTTTATTTGGACCTAGTAACACCTAACCCTAGTAAGGTAGGCCGTCAGGAATATGTCCTCCTCTCAGCTAGTGAAGCGAAAGTATCTATGACCTGAATACGATTCCAGTGGTGAGGGACTATCCAGATGTGTTCCAGAGGATATTCAGGAGTTTCCGCAGAGCGGGAAGTCAAATTCTCCATTGAGTTGGTCCAGGGAGGTCCTATTTCCATTGCCCTTATAGGATGTCCCCCTTAGAATTGAAGGAATTAAAGTCACAAATTGAAGAGCTACTAGGGAAGCACTTTATTAGACCTAGTGCCTCGCCGTGGGAGCCCCTTCTTTTGGTAAAGAAAAAGGATGGGGGTATGAGGCTTTGTGTGGATTACAGGCAGTTGAACAAGGTAACGATCAAGAACAAGTACCCTCTGCCAAGAATTGACGACCTTCCTGGATCAATTACGTGGGGCAACTGTTTTCTCAAAGATTGACCTTAGGTCAGGTTACCATCAGATTCGAGTTCGGGATGAGGACATCCCCAAGCCTTTAGAACTCGATACGGACATTATGAGTATAAGGTAATGTCTTTTGGACTGACCAATGCTCGGCGGTATTCATGGATTATATGAACCGATTTTCCGCCCGTACTTGGATAAATTCGTAGTTGTCTTTATAGATGACATACTTATTTATTCAAGGACCAAAGAGGAACATCAGAGCATCTTAGGGTTGTGTTACAAATCCTAAGGGAGAGGAAGTTGTATGCTAACTGTCAAAGTGTGAATTCTGGATGGGAGAGGTTAAGTTCCTTGGTCATGTGGTGTCGCGAGAGGAGTTTCCGTAGATCCAGCAAAGTAGAATCCGTACTTAATTGGGGACGGCCAACTACGGTCATGAGATTTGAAGCTTTCTTGGATTAGCTGGATACTATAGGCGATTTATTATGGGTTTTTCCAGCTAGCTCTACCTTTGACCAAGTTAACTCGAAAGAATGCTCAATTCAAATGGACGCCAGAATGTGAGAATAGTTTTCAGGAGTTAAAGCAGAAGTTGACAAGCTCCTATCTTGGTGCTACCCGACCTCAGGACCCTTCGAGGTTTATTGTGATGCTTCTAGCAAGGGCTTAGGGTGTGTGCTTATGCAGCACAGAAATGTGGTTGCTTATGCCTCTCGCAGTTGAGACCCCACGAGGTGAACTATCCAACCCATGATCTTGAGCTTGCGGCTGAGTTTTTGCTCTAAAGATCTGGCGACACCATCTTTATGGTGTACAGTTCAATGTCTTCTGGATCATAAGAGTTTAAAGTACCTCTTTGATCAGAAGAATTGAATATGAGACAGAGACGGTGGATGGAATTCCTTAAGGATTACGAGTTTAATCTGAATTACCACCCAGGCAAGGCAAACGTTGTGGCTGATGCATTGAGCGGAAAGTCCCTGAGTGTAGCATGCATGATGATCAAGGAAACGGAACTAGTAGAAGACTTCAAGAAGCTTAGCTTGAGCACGTCTGTTAGCCCCGAAGGTGTGGTGTTAGGTCAAATTAGAATAACAAGCGAGTTCCAGAAGGATTTTGGCTGCACAACCTGAAGATCAAGAGCTTCAAGAGATTTTTAAATCGGCTCACACTAAGAATTGCCGGAATTTACCAGACCAGCGAGGTATATGGAGGTATAAGGACAGGGTCTGTGTACCCTGCAAGTGGTACTCTCAGGAATGAGATTTTGAAGGAGGCACACAAAGGTGAATTCACCATACACCCTGGGACTAGTAAGATGTATGCAGATCTCAAGAGAATGTTTTGGTGGCCTGGGATGAAGAGGGATATAGCGGAGTTTGTTCGCAAGTGTTTAACTTGTCAGAGTCAAAATAGAACATCAGAAGGGCTGAACCTTACACCCCTTAGAAATCCCAGAATGGAAGTGGGAAAGTATCTCCATGGATTTCGTAATGGGTTTACCGAGGACGTCTTCAGGCTATGACGCCATATGGGTCATAGTGGATAGACTGACCAAGTCTGCTCACTTCTTACCCATCAAAGCTAATTATCCTTTGGATAGGTTAGCTTCCTTGTATATCCAAGAGATAGTAAGGCTACACGGCGTTCCTTCTTCAATAGTTTCCGATAGGGACCCCGTTTACTTCAAGGTTCTGGGAGCTTTCCAACGGGCCTTTGGAACCAAGCTGTGTTTGAGTACGGCTTATCACCCCCAAACGGATGGCAGACGAACGCACCATACAGACTTTGGAAGATATGCTGAGGGCATGCGTGATTGAGCAGAAAGGGAGTTGGGATAAAGTACTTCCGCTGGTGGAGTTTGCCTATAATAACAGCTATCATGCTAGTATTGGCATGGCCCCATACGAAGCCTTGTATGGAAGGAAATGTCAGTCCCCATTGTGTTGGTACGATTTAGGAGAAGCAAGATTGTTAGGACCAGATCTAGTTAATCAGACGACGGAACAAATCCAGAAGATTAAGGATAAAATCCTCGCTGCAGAGTCGTCAAAAGAGTTATGCAGATAAACGAAGGAAGCCTTTAGAGTTTAAAGAGGGGAGCATGTGTTCCTGAAGGTCACACCCACTACGGGCGTAGGAGGAGTCTTGAAGGTCAAAAAGTTGTCACCTAGGTTTATAGGTCCTTTTCAAATTCTTCGACGAATTGGGTCAGCTGCTTATCAAATAGCCCTACCCCATCTTTATCCAATCTCCATGATGTCTTCCATGTATCTCAACTTAGAATGTACCACCCAGACTCCACCCATATCATTGAACCCGAATCTATGCAGTTACGGGACGACTTGACGTTTCAAGTGCCTCCCGCTAGATTGGATAGAGAGATCAAGCAACTGAGGAATAAAGCAGTGCAACTAGTCAAAGTAGCTTGGGGTGGGCCAGGAAATGAAGAATTCACATGGGAGTTAGAGTCAACTATGAAGAGAGACTACCCAGAATTGTTTCCATGTACGAAATTTTGAGGGCAAAATTTTTACTTAGGTGGGTGGTAATGTAACATCCTAGTTTTCTTCAGATATTAATTGAGGAAAACTTAATAGGAATATTAGAATTCTAAGGAACAATTGTGATGAGAATGACTCCATGAGGGAGCACAAAAAAAAAAAACGTGAATAGTACTTGGCGGGCCGAGGCCTTGGACAACTGGGATTAAGACCAGGAGGTGCCCGAAGTTAAGAAAATATGAGAATAAGATTAGGAATGTGTGGGAACGATAATTTTATACCTAGAATTAAATTTCGGTAATATATTGAGTGGGATTAGCGTTTACCCGTTCGGTAGATTTCGGTGTGTGGTTTTTAACACGAAGACATTTCCATCACTACAACTAAACAATATCCCCCAAGTTAAGACAAGTGGAAGGCTAGGATTCAATCTTGGAATCCAAGATCAAATCCTAGCCATCCATCATAGCCTAGTCACCAAGTCATCATGATTTTTAACAAATATCTTACCTTGCATTTATTACAAGCCTAATCACTTGATCTTAACCAAGCCAAGCATGAACTCGGCCTTGCAAGGAGAGAAACCAGAGGAAGAAGTGCCTCCATAGCCAAGAGCTTCATCTTGTGTTCATCTCACAAAAACCCTAGCTTAGAATCATCAAAACCCAAATCTTCCTTCACAAAAATTGATCTACACTTCCACCTCTACAATTATAACCGATTGAAATTTCAAGAACCCCATCCTTCTTGCACATCCATCAGTGATCAGAGGAGGGTTTGAGGTTGTGTGGGGAGTTTTGGTTGTGAAGAAATCACAACTTGAAACAAGCTAGAGATAGAGACTTGCTGCACCTTCAAGAGTAGGGTTTTCTGCTGCCTTTTTGTGGAATTTTTCAATTCTGTTTTGGCTTGCCCTAATTCCGAAAATTTTGATGATTCTGATGGTTAACATATTGATATTGATGTATGAATTTTTGTGTTGTGTTTGGATGGTTTTAAAATGGGTTTTCTCTCAAGTGAAATTGGAACTAGGTTGCTGGACTGAATTCTGTTCTGTAATCAGAATTTCTCACGAATTTTCTGGAAAATTTGTGGGTGGTTTCATGAGCCATGAAAATTATATGTTGTAGTTAAGCCCTTAAACTAAATACACGAATTTTCTTGGGGTTTAATTTTAAGGTTTGATGCCTCAAAAAAATTAGGAACCGAATTGTAACTGTTGCTGTCTAAATTGTTGAGACTGAAGTAACAAACTTGCCCGAATTTTTAATCATAGCAATTGATTGAGATAGCTCCTGAAATTTTTACACAAGACTAATAACATGTTGAAATACCTCTGTGAATTTTCTTGTACCTTGATTCCATCGAATTCTAGGGTTAAATATTCTGAAAACACAAGTCTGGACTATGAATTTGTGACTTCTGACCACCAGATTTGCCTATTTTATGGAAGTGGCTATATAACTCTGATTGCCCTGAAATTTTTACAGGTTGTTTTAGACACATTGAAGTGTCATGTGAAATTTTCCTTAAGGGTGGAATGGTTGTTTGGTATGGTAACAAATTGTTGTGCCTAGAACTTCAATTCTGCCAGAATAATGAGATGTGGAAATGGCTGAAATTCTATGTTAGTATGTGCATATCTTATGTGTATATTTGAGACATATGGGGAAAACAGAAACAAGGCTTAGAAAGAGTTGAGAGGGAAGGCAAAAAGAAGGACTTCCCTAGAAAAGTTGTGAGTCGATAGACGTGTCGGCTAGGCATAGACCTGAGTGATCCGGAAATGGAAAAAAATGAAGTTCGTGATCTCAATAGGAATGAGCTCATGTCCTAGCAGTCTATGGTCCTCTGTGAAATTGTGAATGGTGAATGTATATCCTGTGAGATAAGCCTTCCCTATGTTGAGAAATTGAGAAAGACATGAGAAATGGAGTTTCTGATTATGCATATTATTACTCGATTGATTATTGTGATACTATCCTTAGTTTCCCGGCCTACGGGTTTTCAAGATTTCTGTGTAGGTGTTTATATGAATACTATATATGCATGAGTTGTTTATCACTATTGTATATTGTATATGGGGGAAACTACCCTCCTGAGAATTTTATATTATTCTCACCTCTAGTTGTATGTATTTTATTGTTCAGATTCGCAGATGCCCTCAGTGTTTTTCTGATTCGCCACAGTGGGTGTGGCAATATGATCCGGCATTGGACTGTATGTACGCCGTTGGTTATTCCCAGTTCCGGATCTATATGTTCTTTGATCGCTCCTTCAGGACCTCGGTCTTCGCCGCGGACTTCGACCCCGCTTTTCCTTATGACGGTGTGCCCCTTCACATGGCCCATCCTCTAGTGTTTGAGATCCCCTCGCTCCACCCGTGTATCAGCCCGAGACGCACCCGTTTCGTCATCCTCCTCATCTGACTCAGATCCTCTGAGGAGACCCGGTGCCCCGGTGGAGGAGAGGTCATCGCTCCGATGGCCAATGGCTTCCTGCACGAGGAGTAGAGACCTCTAGAGATGGATGCATTGTACATAGACATAGGATAGTGTTAGGACCTTACCTACCTAAGACTGATGTACTTTTGGTTCTTTTGCTCTGTTATATATGTACATATGCGGTTTTGTCAGGGTGTTTGAGTAGGTTAGGTACCAGGTAGGGGGATTAGCCTCGTCTCATCGAGTCCTGACTTTTGGGGTCATTTTGTTAGTCTTGCCCTTATGATGTATATATATATAGTGAGCTGACATTATACCCTTATATGTAAATCTCGTTATGATAGTATATGTATTGCGACATTTCGTGTCATTGAATTATTTCAACTAGTATAGATCCGAGCTTACCAATAATGCTCTACTAATTACTATATCCATACTCGAGTAAATGTGGTAATTTGGAGGGTGTTACAATGTACATTATGTGCAATCAAGATATAACCACAGTGATGAGTTATGCATTGTTATTTGGAACCATGGTATCCCATTCGGTGCATTTTTCTCTTTGTTGACATAGGGAAGGCCTAATATCACATCATCTTCTTAGATAATACCATAAAGGATAATAGACTGCTAGGACATGAGCTTATTCCTATTCATGATCATCGGACTTCATTTTTTTCCATTTCCGAATTACATACAATTCTATTCCTAGCCGATACGTCTCCTGACTTATAAAGTTTATAGGGAAGCCCTTATTATTGCTTTCCCTCTCTCACCCATATAAGCCTTGTCTCTTTTTTCCCATATGTTAAGACATGCACAAGGGAAATTTATATATTCTCTTTTTGTCATATATTTGCATTATGTACTTTTTTCTTTTTTTTTCTCAAGTGCATGTGTAAGCAATATGTAGGCATTCATTTACAAGGAAATTCTTCTTTTCTCATGAAGCAATCATTAACGTCCATAGTATGCATTCATTCACATCCTAGTTGAATCACAAGTCATTATATCACTAAATCAATACTTGGATTCAATTTCAGCATGTCGATAGAATTTATGCTGAAGTAGCAAGATTTATTTTCCCTCCCACATAGTTGATTTAAGGGCCACAAAAATTCTCCATGAGACTTCAATATGTCTAAGAAGTCCTAAAAATTTCAACACAAATGGAGCTTTCTAACTCCTTCAGTAAATTGTACAAATTTAGTGGTCAAGGACCATCAATTCACAGATTAGACCATGGTTCCCATCATTTTTAACCCTAGCAAATGATTGAACTAAGTCACAAAAAAATTTTCAGTGATACTAACTTCGTGTAAAAATTCCAAAGGCTTATTCAATCATTTGCTATGGTAATAAAATCGGGCAATTTTATTGCTTTAGTTTCAACAATCAAGACAACATCAATCTTATTTCAGTTTCTAATTTTTTTTGAGAGAGTAAACCTTAAAATCAACACCCAAGAAAATTTATTAGTTAGTTTAAGATGTTTACTCCAACATATAATTTTTATAGATCATAAAAACACCCACAAATATACCAGAAAATTCGTGAACAACTACCGCCTCAGGAAAACTGAAACTCCAGCAACCTATTCCAAACTTATTTTGATAAAAACCATTTTCTAACACCATCCAAACACACCACCAAAATTAATACATCAATATCAAAAAAATATCAATCAATACAACAGAAATTTCATACCTAGCTCAACCCAAAATAGATCAGAAAAATTTGACAAGGAAAGGCAACAAAAACCCTACATTGAGTGTCTTAATGGCTCCTTAGCCCCATGATGCTTTAAGATTGCCTTCTTGCCCCCAAAGCTCCCCAAAGAAACCCAAGCTCCTTCTTAACAAGTGAGGGTAAGGTAGCAAGGTAAGTTTTGGTGAGGGATAGAGATTTTAATCGGTAGTTTTGTAGGGTTTAAGGTATAGAACAAGTTTTGTAAAGGAATTTCAGAGTTTAACTAACACCAAGCTAGTGTTTATGGGCTTGGAATGGAAACTTAAGATCTTGGAAATGGAGGTATGGCTGCTGCTGGAAATGGCTGAATTCTTCTTGCCTTTTTGAGGAAGAAATGAGTTCATATATGTCTTGTAATTAATGACTTAATATTATATAATATAACTAGGTAAATCCTAAGCTAAAAAGTAAAATGGATGGTTATGATTCAATCTTGGAATTCAAGATTGAATCTTAGCCATGAGTTTGATTTAAAGATATACGGTCATTTATTTTGTAGAGATTAAATTAGTTTTCGTGTTAGAAATCACACACCAAAATTTCATCGAACCAAAACATCGTGAATGGGTAATCAAACATTACCCAAAAATTAATTCTAATTATAAATTTTTTATTTCCACTTATTTCCAACCTTACTCCCATGTTTTTCTAATTTCGGTATTTCTGTTTGAATTTGTTTTTGTTGTTTGAAAGGCCTACGGGACCCGCAAAATACTATTCATATTTTTTTAAATTATTTATTTTTTGTTCTAACATAGAGTCATTCTTATCACTCCTACGCCTGCAGAATCTTAATATTCATATTAACAAATCCTCAATTAATTTATAAAGAAAAAAGTTGGGGTTACACCTAGAGCTTGGTATGAAAGAGTGAGTACTTTCTTCCTAAAGAATAGCTTGATGACAATATATTTGGTGCTTTGACCATTCTTTTGAGGAAATTTTTCTATCCTGATGCAAAGTGAATTTGGGATGAGCATGATAGGTGAACTAAAATTCTTTCATGGTTTACAAATTAAACAATAAAAAGAGAGAACCTTGATCCATCAAGAAAAATATACAAAATTTTTTTTTGAAGAAGTTTAATATGCATTAAGCAAAACCTATAAGCACCCTAATGCATCGATCTCAAGTCATTGATGCATATGAGAATAGTGAGAAAGTATCAAAAAGTAATTATAGATGGATAATTGGCTCACTTTCGTATCTCACTACAAGTAGGCCAGACATTCAATTAAGTGTGGACATTTGTGCTAGATTTCAATCTAACCCGAAGCAATAATACTTAACCGTTGTTAAAAGAATTCTGAGATATCTAGCGCTACTACTAATCTTGGTTTATGGTATAAGAAAGGTTCTTCTTACAAGATTATAGGTTTCGTGATGCTAACTTTGCTAGAGACAGACTGGATAGAAAGAAGACAGGAGATGTTGCTACTTCTTTAGAGATTGCCTCATCATCTGATCATGCAAGAAGCAGAACACAATAGCTCTTTCAATAGCTGAAGCTGAGTATATTGCTACTGCAAATTGCTGTACTCAAATGCTTTGGATCAAAAACCAGCTGGAGGATTATCACTTGAGGTATTCCAAAATCCTTATCTTATGCGATAAAACAAATGCAATTAATCTTGCAAAGAATCCTATTTAGCATTCATATTCAAAACATATTGATATAAAACATCACTTTATTAAAAATCATGTTCAGAAAGGTGATGTTGAGTTAATGTTTGTGAATAATGAAGATCAAGTACCTGATATATTCATCAAACCATTATGAGGATCGCTTTTGTTTTTGAAAATGATTTTGAACCTTAAAAGTTTTAAAAACTTGCATCACATGCATATATGATACTTTCTAAAGTCCCCCTATGAGACTTTGAACTGAGGCATTGAAGAAAATCATCAAGACAAGTTCAGGTACTCAAAGATCAGAAATGGATCAAAGGTTTAGAATATTGGTCAAAAAGCTGCATGGGTTTAGAATGTCAAAAATCTTTTAGAAAAAGGCTCAAAAAATAGGATAAAGACTAAAAATAGTACTTCAAGGTCAGATGCCACTTTTAGTTTCTGAAAATTATTAATTGGCAAGATAATTCCCACCTTTTATAGTTTCTTTCTCCTACATCGTGTCAATTTCTAGAATTTTTGTCATGTCACATTAATAACTTCTCATATCTCACAGGTTTTCACATAAAAACCTTTATCTTTAACCTTAAACACTCTTCCTTCAACCTCTTCACATTTCTACAAACTCTTGCCCCGTAACCTTTCATCATCTTAGACCTTTAATCTCATTCCTTCACCCTTCTCAAAATACATATCCAATGGCAGAAGGCAAATAACTAGACTGTAATGTGGCAAAGAGGGGCACATTCCTCATGTACAATGAGCCTCTAATGCAAGAACACTATGCCATCAACTTCTCTTTAAGAAAAGTGGTACCTAGGAAGAAGGTGAGCAAAGAGTTGCTAAATGAAGTCCTTATCCTAACAGAAATCTTCTCATTTCAAGGGTGGGGAAAATTTTTGGAAATCCCTGATAGGGTTTTTCCTAGGATGGTTACTACTTTTTACTCCTATCTTGAAGGTAATGGCAACTCTGTCCTCAAAAGAACCATCAGAGATGGCTCCTAGAAGTTGAACTATCTGGGCTGTCCAACATTGTGAGAGCACTTATGTGACATCCCCTGTACTTTATGGATTGACCACTTGTCCCCACAAACCAATATGGGTATTTACAGCGTGCTTTGTCCTTACTCACACACTTCCTGAAAAACTTCCCAAAAGGTCACCCATCTCAAAATCTCCAAGTCAAGCATGCTTAACCATGGAGTTCTTTAGTGATAGACTACCGAAAAGAAGATGCATCTTGTTAGTATAGGTAGTACCAATCAATTCATATAAGCCATCCTTAACTATATAATCCTATAACCATCCAGTATTCATGTACCCTTTCACTTAGAAGCCTTGCTAGGAGCCACTCCTTGTTATGCCTTCTTGCACCAGTGGTCACTCCTACCCTCATCATTGGTGTTACAACCTCCTTGGAATCACATGCTTGGCTTAAGGTGACTAGTACAAATCCCTTGGTATCAACACTAAAGAGGTTTCCAGGTATGTCACGACTTAGCCAATATAAGCCTCCTGAGATTACCATTGTGCTATTAAGTCCTAGGGCTAGGAAGGTCTTTACCGTTGTATAGTTCATTATCCTCCCAAGACTAGGAAGCATGGATGTGCTCATAGGGATGGACTACATGTTACTTAACTCTATTGGCAAAGGAAAAGGTGAACTTACTTAGAATCATCATGGAGTTCATGCTCAGTATCATCGCTAAGGAAAGAGAAAAACAGCTAGTGCTCCTTACGGGATATTGTTAACAAAAGTCTTCCAATACATGGGATATCCTTTGGCTAAAGAATGGTTTGAGTACATGGTGGGTACCGAATACACCATGAACTCCTTCAAAACCATTATTAGAACAAAATCTATACCTAAAGACCATGCCAAGAGCTACAACTCTAGAATCATAACTGAGAAAGTTGTAGAAGAAGTACAAAAAGAGAAGAAGAAAGGAAGAGGAAAAAGAAAGATAATCCTGATTAAGAGCAGTTCTGAAGACATAGAGAACACTCAAGAATACGAGAAGCTGAGTTTATGGAAGTCCCTATCAAGACTGAAAAAAGAAGTAAGAGAAACAGGATAAGAACTATAAGTTAGAGCCACCCAAGCCTTCCAAGACTTTAGAAACTAAGGAAGAATACTAAAAAAATGAACAACGAAAGGGAAGGCATGATAAGCTTCCAATCAAAAGGAAGGATATAGAGCACAAGTTCAAAAATATACCAAAGAGTGTTCCAAGAGTTGCTTTAATCTTAGAAAAGATAGTTGAAGGTTAGAAGGCTAGCTTATTTGTGGAGGATAAGGATTTTTTTTGAGGAAAAAGAAGATGAAGAGGAAGCAGAAAAGATCCTCAAGGAGAATAAGATTCTTCAAGAGAAAAGAAAACTGGAGGAGCCTCAAAGAGTTGAAAAGGCTAAGGAGATTAAAAGCTCATCTAAGAGAAGCACAAGGGCTCAAGTCATTAACCCTTTGTGTTAATTGAAGAACAACCCAGCCTGCCAATGACTCACCAGTTTGGGTATACCTCCTTCCCAATTTCTATTACACCTCCAAGAAGCCAAATGCCTTTATAAACCAGCTCTACCATAGAACCCACAAATGTTCCTTGAGGTAGCATGATGTTGAAGCTAAGAAAGTCCTAGAAACCACTCCCAAATGTCTAATGATGACTCCTAACCATAAAGTTGATGCTAAAATTCATGTCCAAGAATATGGAAGATGAGTCATAACCTAAAGGGTAGGGCCTTGAAGAGCTAAAGCTCTTTATGAGTGAGCTTTCTCATGCTTTGAAGCTTATAGTGAAAGAGCCTAAAGAGGAAGCTCCTGAGCCATACAAGGCTATAATCCTGTCTTATGCCTCATCCCTCTCTATCCATAAAAATAACTCCCTTAGAGGAGAGTGATTAGTCAGACACCAGCTCCCTTCACATTGTCAATGCTTAGCCTACTTCTCCTGCTCTTATGATGTTCTTGCTACCACTGCTTCAGCCCCAATTACATCACCTATTGATGTTCCACCAACCACTCCACTTATTGATGCTACTATTTCCATTGAGCAAGAAGGAGAAGCCAACTCACCAAAGTTTGGGAATACTATTCCTCTAAACATACCAGACCTACTCCCAAGGCTGCCTTAACAACAACAACCATTATACACCTTCCAAGCCAATCTCAACCTGAGCCACAACCAAGTCTCTTAGAAGTCCAGGCCTCGCACAACAAGAAAGATATGGTTACAAGATTGGATAAAGTTGAAGCTTCAAAAGAGACTTAACTAATGAGAAGGCATAAAGAATTGCTCATGCAACATCTTTAAGAGCTCAGAAGAGGAGGCTAGTGATGGTATGACCTTAATGTACAACCCTTTTGTTGATGATAAAAAGAGAGAAAGAAAGAGAAGAAAATCTTTTATATTGAGAGTCAAAGGGTCAAATTGAAGGGGAGGCTTCAAAAAAAAAAATCATCATCTTCATGCATATTTTTTCTTTTGTTTAGATCATATATTTATTTTTGTGTCTTTTGGAACAATCTTTTTAATTTTGATTTATGCTCTAAGATACAAGTTAACTCTTGCTTTGACACAAATTATCATTTCCTTTGCTTGGATACAAGTAAGATCATGCTTTGATATACTTATGCTCTGATTGATGCTTTGATATTGCTTTGACATCTCTATCATATTTAATATTTTTCTCATTCTGATATATCTATCACATGCTTAACTTATGCTTTATAGCGTTATACCATGGATGCCTTGATACAATTCACAAGCCTAATATTTATGCTCTTATGCACATGTTATGATATCTAAACTCTAATCATAATTTTAGCTTTCATGCTCTACAAAAATGCTTACATTCTCTTATATATGTATAATTCAGAAATGTTATTTTACAATCAGTTGCATGCTTTAAAAATGTTTCTTATATGAAAATTGATACTAATTCTCTGAGAAAGATGAGGTTTCTAAAATTATTTTGAAAAATTTGTGCTAAGTATTGAGTTCTAATCCAAGATAAGTATCACAAATATTATCAATATAATCTCTGATACGTTCATTGATTAAGTTTAGAAAGTTAGAATGAATCTGCTATTCAACCTATTTTTAGTTTAGAAAATTAAAATGCTCTAATACCTCTCAGAAAATCATTTTCAAAAATAGCTCTAATTCTAATTTTTTAAGGTTATTCTGCATTTTGATAATATCAACAAGAGACCTTAAGTTAGCTACTTTTTGAAAGATTATGTTCCTTGAAAAGAACTTTTTAGCTCTAATACAAATATTATTCTAAACTCTTATACAAGGTTCTTTTAAGTCCTGGTACATATCTTCATTTTAAAGCTCTGATGCAAGGTCCTTAACCTTGGAAACTTTCTTCAAGTATTCTTCAAAAATATTTTCTCACAATTTAGTTTGTCATCATCAAAAAGGAAGAAATTGTTAGCTTCAGAATCCTTTAGAAAGCTTTAAAGCTTAAGATTTGAATGAACAAAGTAAATTATAATAAAATGTTTTGAAGAATAGATTAATATTTCACTTGAGTTTCTATAGCATTTACAGGACCATTCTTCTAGACATATTACTTCAAATCAACAAGTCATTTTTCACAACATCATGTTTCAACATGATTACAATCTCATTCAAAGAGATTTAAATGTCAAATGATGTGAAAAATAGTTCTAAAAGTGAACGAGTGTATGTTGGATACATGAGAAAGAATTTTTGAAGAACAAGAACCAAGTCTAGATCTTAGAAAAAGATTCACACATTCAAAACTGTTGCTCAATGAAGAAATCAGTTTTTCCTTAAGCAAGTCATGATTCCAGTCTTCAATCTTAATGACAAGATTTCTATTGAGATCCGATTGAAGAAATAAAGATCAACAAGAAGATCAAACTAGAAGGCGCATAAAAACAGAGTTTTTGAAACTTTGCACTTTGCATAATAGGAGGGAAAATTAAATTTCAAATTAAGTCAAACACTCAAAAAGGGCTAACAATGACATCCTACTTTTCCACTTGGTCAACTTGCCCATCTTCTAAAAGAAGAGTTCAAAGCACTGGAGAAAAAGTACTTCTTGAAGATTCATTACCAAGATTAGACAATGGTCTTACAACTATAAAAAGGTAACTCTAACACAGTTGAGCTATTCTTCTAGATGGCTTTTTCTAAGACACAAAAAGCATATCTACAAGCGTCAAAAGAAAGCAAAATCAAGAGGCAATGGTCTGATTTGAAGATCAAGTATAAAAGGATGCCATGTCAATACAACTTAGGACTTTTGAAAGATCATTGACAGAACACTACAATGCAAATCCCCTTCTCCTTCTATAGAGCATTTTACATCTTGTAATTAGTTCATCTTTTATAAAAATCTTCTTTCTAAGTTCTTATTAGATAGCATCTTCTTCTCATGAAGAATTGTTTGAAAGAAGTCATTCAAGTTTTCAGGTCATATACCGTTTTATTTACAGAAAAACTTGAGTGTTTAGCTATTAGAGAAAACCAGCCTTAAACCATTTCATTATAATTGACCCATTGGTGATCATTATGAGGTTAGCTTGGAGAGGCTAGTAAAAAAAGACTACTTGGAAGTGCCAGTAGATTGAAACTACTAGTCACAGGAAATAGTTTGAGAAGGCTACACAAAGACTATCTTTTTTTCTTAGTTGAGAAAGGGATTTAGTGAAACTCAAGAGGTTGTTAAGAACTGGATGTAGGTAAGGTTGGCTTGTTTAAAACCTCTATGTAGTATTTCTCAGCATCTTCTTATCTCTTTTATATTCTAAATTTGAGATTTTCTATTATATATTTATGAAAATGTTTTCAAAACAATTTCTAAGTTCTCACTTAGTTCAAGTAACTTTCTAAACCAGACTAACATTCATTTTCGTTGCCTTCAAGTGAAGAACTTGATAGGATCTGTTTTAGTATTTCAAATTTAAAAAAAAAAGTTAAAGCATGATTCAACCCCCTTCTCGTGCTATTTTCAACCTACAAAAGGCTCATTATGCTTGGAGCATATGACTTAAGTGACTAAAGAGATGTCTCAATTATTAGCTTCAAAACCTTTCAGAAAGTGTTAATGCAAAAATGTTTTGAATAATAACACGGAACCAATTTAGTGAAAATATTTTGAGAAATGACTAATGTTTACCTTGAGTTTCTTAAAGCTACAAACAAGTCTTCTCGTTAGCATAACAAGTTTTCTAAAGCGAAAATAATTTCACTTTACATGTGCAAACATGATTTTTCTTGTCTAAAGGGATGGAAATTAAATGGAAGTGAAAATTATATCGTGAAATGAACGTATACATGCTTAATAGACTAAAGAAATTTATCGTGTAAAAGAAATCAAGGCTTGAATCTTCATAAAGTAGCACTCGACTTCAAAGAATGCTTCAAGTGAAGATTTCAATCCATTTATAAAGCAAATGTGTTCTACAACCTTCAATCATCACCATCGCAATCATATCATCATCTACAAGCTCTGATTGATGTTTAGAAGATCAAACATATATCAAGGAACTGATGCTGCACTTTAGAAAGTTCACTTCATAGTGAAACAGTGCACTTTGCAAGAAAATGAGGGAAATTTAAAATTCAAATTTAAAGTCAAACGCAGTTATAGACTGGCATGTCATCTCTTCTGCCAACTTGGTCAACTACTCCTGTACGCTCGATTTTCCCGTGTACAAATGACCAAAATGCCCCTGAGGTCATTTTACCCAAAATGAGGACGGCGGCCATCCTCGAGGGAATGTTTTTGTGATGATAGGGGATTGTGTATGTTATGTGTGGTAATAGAGCAGAAGAATCTCATTTTTGAGTTTCGACACGCGAAATTACCAAAATGCCCCGTGTGTTTAACCTTGTTTTACGGTTGTGAACCCGACTTCACCAAAAGGTTTTAAATGATGTTTTTAAGTAATGTTTTATGTCGGATAAGCCCGTGGCCCCAGTTTAGTGAAAAATTACCATTTTACCCCTAGCTAAGTGCATTCTGGCCCGAATGACACGATTAGCAAAACCTAAGCAATATTAGGCTCTAATTAAAGATTAGTAAATTCTAATTACTAATCTAGAGTCAAAATAATTAATCAAGGTTGATTAGAACCTAAGATTGCTTAGAGAAGCTCAAAATCCTATTCTTGAATTTAAGACATTATGTCACATTTTCATGAATAGTGTTTTCTCTCTCCAATTCCTTAAATCATGGAATTGTGTCTATGATTTGATTTGACTAAAGTATGGTTTTAATTCTCTAATTTAGTATGACCACTCCTTAATCAAGTCTTGAACCACCTTAATTAGCCATTTTATCACCTAAACACTTGCTTACAAATGCCTAATCAAAAGCCTAATCAAAGACACACCTAAACACATCATTAAACCACAATTAAATGAGAGATTTTCCCTCCCCCTTGGCTGCATAAATCTGACCAAAATTCCCTCCCCATTCCTCACATGTTGATTTATTTTTACACACAAAAATGCCCATGCCTTGCCCATGCTTTGCCCATGCCTTGCCCATACTTTCCACCATACCTCACCATGCCTCCATAAAGCAATTTCTCTCACCTCATGGAACATGAGGCCAAGCCTTCCTCCCAAATCAGCCACAAGGTCTCATTCCCTCTATAAATACCATGCTTGGATGAGCTTGGTTGCATTTTGTTCATTTGCCAAGATTAGCTTCAAAGAGTAATCTTGAGTTCTTTCTTTTCTCTCAAGACTCAAGAGTTCCTTTCCTTTTCTTCACCTCTTCAAGCTCACAAAGAAAACACCTCATCTTCTTTGCCTCCTTGCCTTGGCCGAAAATCATCAAGCATCAAGGAAGAAGTTGTTCTTCTCAACTTGCTTCAAGAACCAAGCTTTCCTCTTCACCACTAGGTAGGGAGTTTTCTTTCAAGTTCTTTCTTTTCCTTACATGTTCGGCCTTCAAGGCCATTGATGATGTTTCATGATAGCTTGATGATGAGAGTTCTAGATGATGACTTTGAGTTCATCACAATGAAACCTCTAAAGCTTGAAAACTTGGTCTTGGACCATAAATGATTTCAGTTTCCTTTCCTTTCCTTGTTCAAAGTTTTCAGTTCTTGTTTCCTTTTCCCTTAATGGTTTCGGTTTCCATTTCCTTTTGTTATAAAAAGTTTGATATAAATGTTAAGTAGATCACTAAAAGTTGTTTGAAGAACTTAATCACATGTTTTCAAAAAGCTCTAAGCTTACCCTTGCCAACCTTAAAGTTGGTCGGCCGTTCTAGAATCCATGCTAGATTGAAGCCTATGAGCAATAAAATAAAGAATATGAAGTAGTTTCCTTTATGTTTGTTTTTATGAGTGTTGAGATTTATTTCTTAGTTATGTTACAATGTTGGTTTTAAATTGTGGAAATATGATAATGATTTCAAAGAGTTTTTAGAAAGGTGTGATAAAGTGTTTTTGGAAAGGAAGGATACTTGAAAATGTGTTAGAAAGTTTAGTTTTTCAAAAGGGATTCTGGTAATCGATTACTGGGCTATGTAATCGATTACCAGGAAGCAATTTATGAGATTCTGGGTTATAGTAATCGATTACCAAGAGGTGTAATCGATTACCAAGGTGTTCTTACCCAGAACCAGTTCGAGACTCATGTAATCGATTACCATGATGTTTTTCTTTTCCCAGAAATAGTTTTGTCTCTGGTAATCGATTACCAACACTGTAATCGATTACCAGGACCTAAATGTGCCAAAAATGAGTGTTTTGATTTTAATGGGATGAACCTATGATATGGATGCTTATGTGATGTTGCCTTTTTACATGATTACTTAATGGGAATGTACATGATATGATGAAAAGAAATTATGATGAGAATGCCTATGTGTATTGAAGTCTTACTTGATTATTTACTTGAAATGTATATGACGTGATGAATGTTACTTGAAATGTTATAACGTTGCATATGAGAAAAGTATATGGTATGTTTTAAGATGATTCCATGCTCATGTTGCATAAATGATATGTTATATGATGTATTATGATTGTACGCTCATGTTGCATCCATACAAAATATGTTAATGAGGAAATGATCCCATTATGACTTCCCGAGTTAAGGGTTGTAGGGGTGATCCAAGAAAAGAGATATGTTAATGTAAAGGTTATATGCCGAGACGCATTTCTCCTTCTACGGTGAGGAGAAAGTAAACCCGTGGGGTATGGACGTCGAGCCATACCGAAGCGGACAAAGTCACTGGTCTTAACCAGTTGATGCGTTTCCAAGAAAGAAAAGAGATATGTTAATGAGGAAATGATCCCATTATGACTTCCCGAGTTAAGGGTTGTACTGGGTGATCCAAGAAAGAGATATGATTCCCCCTCTATTTTTCCCCGTATAAATCTAGCGACGGCTAGTTAGGATGAGCTCATTCCTAGGCGATAGGTGATTAGGAGATTGGTGGCTATGATAAATCGTGGGGCGGCATGTTGGATGGATTTTGGTGGCTATGACGAGGGTGGAAAATGGAAAGTGGAAAATGAGAAAAATGATAAAGTGAAAAGTTATGAAAGGAACTCACAAGTTCAATTATGATAAAGTAAAAGATGCACATGCATATGTTTCGTTGAAGTTTCATTGATGCTTTGATTAAGTAATATGTGTTATCTATGTGTATTGTCATGCTCAAGTATTGCCATGCATACATAGAATATATGTTGCATTCATGTCATTAAGACCCATGTTAAAAGACACCCACTTCGGATAAAAAGAACTTGAGAAATGTAAAATTGAATCTTATGCATGCACACCCTTTCATAATAAGACCGAAGTGGCTGGGGCGACGACGATGACACTTGTGTTAGAGTTGGGAAGCCCTCTGAGAATCTTATATAGATTTCTCATCCCTTTTCCTTTCTTCCGTGTCGTCTCCAGAGGCGAGTGATGCGGATGTTCGTGATCCTTTGTGAGGCGCAAGTTTAGGAACCACGCTACCCATTAGAGGTCAAGCGGAAGCGCGAAGATTAGTCTAGTAAAGTTATAGTAATGTCTAGCGTTGGGTTCGTGTACGTTCATCTTTTGTTATGTTTAGTATCTTGAGATGTCCTCATGTTCGAAGGGCATCGTCGTTATGATGTGACTATGATATGTTAATATAAATTATGTTGTGACTATTCCATGACTTGTTTCTATATGCTATGATAATGTGTATATGTTGGCTATATCTTGTGTGTATTAATCGTTATGTATGCGCACGCGGCTCGCATTTTAAATCTTAAGTTCAAAAAGAAAAATTTAGTCATATTTTATTACCCGTATTTTAAATAAAGATAAGTCAAGTTCTGAAACAAAAGGCGTAACGTCTAATAACTAGCCAAATGCAACTCGAGCGTGAGGTGAAAGTTAGGGTGTTACAACTCTAGCTTCTAGAAGGAAGAGTTTAGAAACCTCATTTAGAAAGTAAAAAGTAGTTTCTAAAGGTAACCTCAAAAACCATTATTTCACAATGGCTTCTGATAACTCTACACACAATGAGCTACTCCTCTAGATTGCTTTTTTCCAAGACACAAACAAATTATCAACATGTGACACTTAGATAGCAGATCAAGGGCAACGGTCATAAAATAGGACAGCTATTAATAGAGATGCTATGCTTTCATGAGTAAAGACTTTTGTGAAGAACAAGTCTAAAACTCTATAGAAATTTTTCTTCACTTCTTGTAAAGTTTATTATATCTTGTAATCAGTTTCCTTGTCTATAAAAATCTTCTTTCTATGTTCTTAATAGATCATATGTTCTTCCTAGGAGAATTGGTAGAAAAAAGTCATTCAAGTGTTCTAGGTTTGTCATTGTATATTTTATGAAAACTTGAGTGTTGGTTAGTTTGAATGGCAAACCCAAATGCAAACCTTTGTATCCTTAATCCAATAGTGATCACTGTAAAGTAGCTTGGATAGGCTAGCAAAAGACTACCAAGTTGTGATAGCAGTGTACTTGCTAGTCACTAGTTTAGCTTGAAGAGGTTGGTCAAAGGCTACTCAGTTGTGAATATAGAATTAGCTCTGGTAGGTAAGAGCTTGGGAAGGCTACTGCAAAAATTATCCAATTTTCTCAGGTTAAGAAAGGTTTTTATGGAACTCAACAGTTGTTGAGAACTAAATGTAGATAGGTTTGACCGAACTAGTATAAAAACTCCTGTGCAATATTGTCTTATCCTTTATCTCTCTTTCTTTTACTACCTTGTGACTATTATTCTCTGTTTCTGAAAACTTTTCTTTATGTGTTTTTATTGAATATCAGGAGAAAGTTACTTTTGACATAACTAATGATGTTTCCGTTGTACTTCAAGTTACACACTTGATAGTATATTGTTTAAGTTTTTCAAAAACTTAGAAGGAAAGATAAAGCCAAGCATGATTCAACCCCCTTTATCATGCACTTTTCTACCTACATCAATTACGTCACACTCCAATACAAATCAAGGCATTGGAGTATATTGATGCCTATGACAAAGAGCATAGCATGATGTGCAAGAGCACAGGGGCCCATAACAGGGTGCTCATTCTAGAGCATGATGCCATCACATTGGAGCGTGATCATCTTTTGTCCAAGCCATTCTCCACTTTTCTCCTAATAGTGAACATTCTCTCACCTTCTTGATAGTTCTACAAAATAGAAGGAAAATGCAAAGTCACTAATCCTAAATTAAACCAAACTCAAATTACTAAACATGTATAGATTAACATTCAAAGAATATAAAAATAAAAATTGAAATGTTAAAATTAAACCAAAAGATCAGGAACTCCATGAAAAATGATTAGAAACTATAACTCCATATGGAGTTATCACCATTGCTCTCAAGTCCTAAACAAGAAACCAAAGTAAGCTTCAAATTAGATTAAAAAGAAAAACCCAAAAACTTAAATCAAAATAGAAATTAGGAAAAGAAAAAACAACATGAGTGTCAGTCTAAAACTCCTTATCAATGCTCCACAAGTTAACTTTAGATGTCACCAAGAGATTGTTAGCTCCAAAACCTTTCAGAAAGCTTCGTACCAATATGTTTTGAGTTACAACAAAACCAATTTAAAGAAAATATTTTGAAGAACGACTAATGCTTACCTTGAGTTTCTTGACATAGCATACATGCATTTCTAGATTGCATAACACGAACTTGAAACGAGAATAATTTCACTTTGCATGTGTAAACATGATTTATCTCTTTCAAAGAGATTGAGTAGTGAACATTATATCATGCCAAGTAAGTACACATGCCTTATGGATAAACAGGAATCAAAATAAGGGCAAGAAACTAAGGCATGGGACTTTAGAAAGTAACATTACATAGAAAGTACGCTCAAAAGAAAGATATCAAGCAAACTCTGAAAATAACATGTTATACAATCTTTCATCATCATAAAGTTTGGATTGAAGATCAGAAGATTGAAGATTCATCAAGGAACTAATACCACACGTCAGAAAGCTCACTTCACTGTGGAGCGCTAAACGTTACTAAAAAAGGAAGGAAATTTGAATTTTTGAAATTCAAATTTAGAGTAAACCTGGTTTCAAACTAATGAGTCATTCCTTCTTTCAACTTGGGCAACAACCTCAGCTTTAGAAGAAAGAGTTTAGAAACCACGTTCAAAAACCACATTTAGAAAGTAAGAGTAGTTTTTGAAGTAGCATTAGCAACCTCAATCTTGCAATCGGTTCTGAACAATCCTGACAACAGATAGACTACTTTTCTAGATTGCTTTTCCAAGACACAAATGGATAATTAACACGTGTCACTTGGAGATCTGATTAAAGCCAAGAGTCACAAGGAAAACCATCTATAAATAGAGATGATGTGCTTTCAAAGATTGGAAACTCCTGAAATCTCCCTCATCCTATAAGGTTCATCACATCATGTAGTCAGTTTCCTTACTTGTAAAAATCTCTTTCTACGTTCTTGCATAATATATGTTCTTCCAAGGAAGAAATGATAGAAAAAAGTCATTCAAGTTCTCCCAGGTTATTCATGTATATTTTTAAGGAAACTTGAGTGTAGGTTAGTTTGATGGCAACCCAAACACAAACCTTTTGTATCCTTGATCCATTAGTGATCAGTGTGAGATAGCTTGAAAGCTAGTATAAAACTACTTCAATGTGACAATAAAGGTGCTTTATTGGTCATGGGTTTATCTTAGAGAGGCTGGGGAATAACTATTTTCAATGTGATAGTAGGGGTTGTCTATTGTCCACGGAGTTAGCTTGGAAAGGCTAGTACAAGATTACTCAAGGTTAAGCTTGGAGAAGCTAGTGAATAACTACTTTCAACATGACAGTAGAAGTTGTCTACTTGTCACAGGGTTAACTGAGAGGCTAGTACAAGACTACTTAGGGTTCAACTTGGAGAGGCTGGTAAATAACTACTCAGATTGTAACAGGAGGGGTTGTCTATTGGTCACACAAGAGAGCTTAGGAAGGCTAATGTAAAGACCATCCACATTACTCAGTTAGAAGAAGAAGATGATGATAGAGCATCAGAATGTTGGTGTCCTCTGGTGAAGAAGTTGCCGCTTTTATCTTGACTCAGGCTTGAAAATGTTGCTGCTCCTATCCTTGAGCCTACTTCGCTCCTCCGCCTCTTGATATTGACATGCCATCCACTCCATCTCCTACTGTTGCACATGCCACACAAGCTCAATCGGCTAAGTTTGGGGAGACAATACCCCTAGACATCCCTAAGCCTTCTGCTAAAGCTACTCCATCATTGGCACCCATTCACCTACCTCATTTGTCTTCAATTGAGCCTCCAGGAGCTCTAGAAATCGATCATCTATGACATCTAAGAGAGATTGCCTCCAGAAAGGATTGGCTTGAGGCAACAATCATAGAACCCGACATTGCTTAGACAAAATAAAGTACTGTAGCTTCAGATTTTTAACCAATCAAGAGATTCTACAAGAGCTAGACGATGAAGTTGAAGATGGTGTCTCTGATTTTAGCACACCTCTTTTTTAATGATGTCAAAAAGGGGGAGAAGAAAAGGGATGAAGAAAATCAAGTGTTATGGAATTCAAGGGGAACATATCCTGGAGCTTAGAGAATTTTTTTTTGCATGCATATTCTTTTGTTGTTTAGTTTTTTTTTTTGTTGACATTTTATCTTATCTTATAAAATTCAGTTTATATATATCATGCTTATACTCTCTAGACATATCCGTCTTAAACACTTTTCTTTTATTGCTCGATACTTGTATTTATCTAATATGCTTTGATATGTATGATATGCTTAAATCCTTTTATATAACACTTTTCTCTGTCACACATATGAGAAGGTCTTAAAAGCTTTGTATAACTTGATCAAAATTTAGTTCTAAGAATTTGAGTAGACCTCAGAAACTTGCTCCTACCTGTTTTGATACAACCAATATCTATTTATGAAGCTTCAGAACTTTCTCAAGGGTGCTACGCTTATATGGCATACAATGTGTTATGTTCTAGATCATATATGTATCAGGAAGCCAGGTTAAATGAAAAACATGATATGTGTTTTCTTTTATGTTTCGAATATTTCTTTTCTCATGCTTTGATACTTATGAGAAAAGTTTATTAGCTCATACTCTATTTTGGGATTAATCCATAATGAGCTTCAGAAACCATGCATAGAAATATGTTGATAACTCTATATCAAGGTTTCTTTGAGCATCAAAAACTACATAAGCATCAATATGTTTTCCTTTTCTTGATCATGCATACTCTCCTGTGTGTATCGTGTATACATTTGAGTATTTGCTTACATATTTGACTTGGACAAAGTTGTGTTGAATAAGGATTAATCAAGAAATGATATCACAAGTATTACTTGTTAGTTATTCATGCACGTGTATCTTCAGAAAGTTCTTTTTTAATGAAAATCAAGCTAATTGTGTTAAAAGAGCTTAAATGATAACATCCAAGTTCATTACCGCTCGATATACCTCAAAAAGTACTGAGTAAAATGCAGAATTTTCACAAACAACAAAATCAGCTCTGATTTAAGTTGTTTAAGGTTTTAAAAATGTTTGAAAATTTATCCATATCATGCCTTAAGAAAAGAACTTCCTGAATGTTATAGCCTATGATGTTTTGAAAGAGTAGCTATGACATATTCAATTCTATTTCTTTCAACATCTCTTCAAAAAATTTTCCTTCAAATTGGTTTGTCATCATCAAAAGAGGGAGATTGTTAGCTCCAAAACCTTTTAGAAAGCTTCATAGTTATATGTTTTGAGTGACAAAAAAAAAACAATTTAAAGAAAATATTTTGAAGAATGACTAATGTCTACCTTGAGTTTCTTGACATAGTACACAGGTACTTCCAAATTGCATAACATGAACTTGAAACGAGAATAATTTCACTTTACATGTGTAAACATGATTTATCTCTTTAAAGAGAATGAACTTAATAGAAAGTGAACATTATATCATGACAAGTATGTATACATGCCTTACAATAAATAGAAATCAAAACAAGGGTACGAAACCAAGGCACGAGACTTCAAAATGTAACACTAGACATCAAGAAAGTACACTCAAAATGAAGATATCAAGTAAACTCTACGTGTTACACAATCTTCAACCATCATGATCACAAATCTTTTATCATCATAAAGTTTGGATTGAAGATCAGAAGACTGAAGATTCATCAAGGAACTGATACCGCATGTTAGAAAGCTCACTTCACTGGAGAACGCTGAACATTCCTGGAAAAGGTGGGAAATTTAAAGTCAAACCCAATTTCAAATTCACGAGCCATCTTTTCTTCCAACTTGGTCAACAACCTCAGCTTTTAGAAGAAAGAGTTCAGAAACCACATTTAGAAAGTAAGAGTAGTTTCTAAAGTGATCAAAACCTCAATCATGCAATGGCTTCTGCAATAGTCCTGACAAATAGAAGGTTACTCTTCTAGATTACTTTTCCAAGACACAAATGGATGATCAACACGTGTCACTTGGAGATTTGATCAAAGGCAATAGTCACAAGGAAGACCATTCTATAAATAGAGATATTGTGCTTTCAAATAATAAGATTGACATTGTACAAAGAGTGGAAACTCTTGAAAATCTCTCCTCATCCTGAAAGTTCATCATATCAAAATTAGTTTCCTTACTTGTAAAAATCATCTTTCTACGTTCTTGAATAGATATATGTTCTTCCTAGGAAGAAATGATAAAAAGAAGTCATTCAAGTTATCCTAGGTTATTCATGTATATTTTAAGGAAACTTGAGTGTAAGTTAGTTTGAGTGGCAACCCAAACACAAAACTTTTGTATCCTTGATCCATTAGTGATCAGTGTGAGATAGCTTGGAAAGGCTAATGTAAAACTACTTGCAACATGAGATAAAGGTGTTTTACGGTCATGGGTTCAGCTGGAGAGGCTGGTGAATAATTACTTCCAACGTGACAATAGGGGTTGTCTACTTGTCATGGGGTTAGCTTGGAGAGGCTAGTCAAGACTACTCAAGGTTCAGCTTGGAGAAGTTGGTGAATAACTACTTTCAACGTGACAGTAGGGGTTGTCTACTTGTCATGATGTTAGCTTGGAGAGGCTAGTACAAGACTACTCAAGGTTCAGCTTGAGAGGCTGGTGAATAACTACTCAAGTTGTGGCAGTTAAGGGTTGTCTAGTGGTCACATGAGAAGCTTGGAAGGCGAATGTAAAGACTATCTGTGTTCTCTAGTTTGAGAAAGATGCTTAGTGGAACCTCAACATGTGTTGAGTCCTGGAATTGGCAATTTTGGCCAAACCAGTATAAAATCTAATGTGTCATATCCTCTTCTTTCTCATTCTACTTTATTTATTATGTTGTTTTATTGCTTATATGTCCATTTAGCATTTTTTTTGTATTCTAAAGGCTTTAGAAATCTACTTTCTGAAACAACTAATTCCGTTTCCGCTGCACTTCAAGCTTAATGCTTGATAGTTTTTTGTTAAATGTTTTAGATGCAAAAAGAGGCAAAGCATGATTCAACCCCCCTCTCGTGCACTTTCATACCTATAGAGATCACCCTAAAGAAATGACCATAAAATTGAGCAAGAACCCTAAGAGATATTGTGTCACGTGTGTGTATGAAGAACGATGAAGAATTAACTCTCATTATACTGATGTCGAAATCTGAAAAGGAACAAAACCAAAACAATGCGAGATTTGCTTTTCTTACATCCACACAAGGAACAAGTAGCCAAGGATAAAAAGAACTTCTCATGGCTAATAATGGTAGGCCAAGGTTCAGGTTTGGTTACAAGTGATAGAGAAATTTTAAGGTATCTATTATGGTTGCATACTTGGCCTAATTGGTTTCTACATGTGTTTAATTTTGATGATTTAATTGAGTTTTTCATAATTGGGCTTCATTGGATTTAATTGTCAAAACCTGGTTAATTTCGGATTTTACACTCACTATGACCTTTCCATCTTTCACAGATTATTTTGGGCTCTACAAATATCGGATTTGAGTGATTTTAGTGTCTTCTGAAAGCTAAGACCAAGATCTACAATTTTGGGTTTCACAAGATTCATCAAATTCTGCCCGATTCATGGCCTAATTGGGCTGCAAAGTTGCGAGCTCGTGCTGACACGGGTCCAAGACCTTTCCTCACATAATTGGGCATATCTCACTCATTTCTGATCCAAATGAGTCATATAATATGTCTATGGAAAGCTTATCCAGAGAGGATTATCTTATCCAGATCAGATTTCGGAAATCTGGAATTATTTTGATAGATAACATCTGGATAAGATGTAATCCGAGGGGACACTTTTGATTGGAGGGAAATCCTTCTTTTAGATTTTTCAAGCTTTATTTTATCTTTTCATTTTCTATTTAAGCCTAAGTTGTTCATTCAAAGAACACACATCAGAATCTCTCATCTCTCTCTACTTGTCTTCTTATTTTTCTTTTGTATCTTTTGTATCTAAGGTGTTCATCAGAAAGCTTTCAATGGAGATGTCCATGAAAGGCTAAACTCTTTTCAATTCTTGACATCATAGATAATTGGTTTGAATTCAGTTCCTGTTATATAAATCTCATCTTTGTATGCATGCTTTTGTTCTAAACTTTAGTTTTGATTATGGATTCAGTAATTGAACATGATTATGTTTGAATTATATCTGATTAGATATAGAACTGAATTCATTATTGAAATTGAAGTAAGGTTGAATAACTGATTGGTTATCTGGTTTAATCTGGATTGCAAGTAATTCGACATTCATTTGGATTGCGATAGTGATTTAAGGATTGTTGAGTGAAAACTATGTGATTATATAGTTGATTTGGATTGACAGAGTAGCATCCATATGATAACTCTTTTGAACCTGATGAATTCTGCCAATGATTGTGATGCTGGGATTGATTCTTTAATCAATTACATCTTATTTTGTTTCTGTTATTTACTATAACTTTTGCATTCTGTAAATCACAAATTCCTCCCCTTTGTTGTTATTTAGCAATTTTAGTTTGATAACATAACCTGTGTCTTAAGGAAGAATGACTGAGTTACCTTATACTACAAATAAGGGGGCTTAGACTATTTTGATAACGAGGCAAGAAGTATCAACAAGACATATAGGCTTACAAGTTACCATCAACTTAAAGAACCTTTCATTCTTTACTCACTACCTTAGGCAAACCCCCAACTTAATCTCTTGACTACCTCCACTTGATCACTATTTTCAACAACTAGCGTCAACCCCTTGGTTCAAGACAATATACTCCATACCAAACAAACCAAAGAACTATAACATCCTCCTAACTACCGTGCATTATTCAAGTGTTAACACAATAGCTAGAAGAGTGTCACTTACCAAAGATATTTATACTAGTCGAGAGAATAAAAAGAAAGTAAAATTACCTCATATATAGCAAGCAAAAGTATTGAAACAAAACATACATAGTTCGCAAAAGCTTATATTTACATACGTCATTTACAAGTCAACATGCATGTACATACCACTTGAGGTTTAGTCAATCTACTAGTAAGACCATCTAGGAACTAAGTCCAAAACATATCAAGTACCTAGCCTAATCTACTCAATCCTAAGGCCCAACAAAATAACATATACACATAAACGGGCTTTAAAATTTCTACAATACTATCTATAGGCTCGCATGGTCCTAAAACTAGGTTACAACTTTGTACAGGTACTAGAGTTCCTAAATGTCTCCTACTCTCCTAGTGAAAGCCATTTGCCATCGGTATCATGGCACCATCCCCAGCGGGCGCATT
Source organism: Dalbergia oliveri (assembly GCA_030441495.1). Lineage (NCBI taxonomy): Eukaryota > Viridiplantae > Streptophyta > Magnoliopsida > Fabales > Fabaceae > Dalbergia > Dalbergia oliveri. The sequence goes on along the minus strand of JAMLFY010000005.1, from coordinate 1,146,304 downwards.
GGAACCTGCAAATGGATTAGGATCTAAAGAGGAAGATGATGATTGACATCTCCGAAATGGGTGTTGGCGGTTCAGGCGAGGTACAAAGACAACAGGGTGTGCCATGGAGGGCACACCATGAAATGGGAACGCTGGATCAAAAGCAACTGGTAAAAATGGAATTGCTAAACGAATAACTAAAAAATACATACATCAGATCTAGGAGTAAGCTACAACAAATAGAGAATCTAGGACAGGATCAATGCCACTCCCATTATGGCGAGTCAATGTACACTATCACATAATGGCATCTACGAGATCTAAATACAATACAAAATGCATACAAATATAGGGATGAGAATATTATATAATTCTAAGAGGCACTCCTCAAACATAAACATAACATAACTAGTAATTTCATTCATACAAGAAATTCTATGTAAAATCATATGCAAGAACAATAATAGTCATGTGTTTTCTCTTGTGACCAAGGAACTCAATTCAATGCATTTTTCTCTTTTCATCAACATAAGGAAAACTTAGTTTATACCAACTAGTATAGTGGTTAACACCACACATGGAAAATAGACTACGATGACTAAGCTCATTCCTATATGTGATCATCGAACTTCATTTTTTTCCTTTTCCAAATCTCTAACAGTTCTATTCCTAGCTGGTATGTCTACCCACTCATAATATCTCTAGGGAAGTTTCTCTTTTTACCTTCCCCCAAATCAACATAAGTCTTGTTTCTATTTTGCCCATATGTCAGAACATGCATAATTGAAGTTCATACATTCTCTTTTGTCATATATATGCACCACTTCTTTTCCTTTTCCAAATGCATTTCATTAATCTCATATAGACAATCACAAGTGATTCTCATTCATTTCTCATAAACCAATCTTTAAAGCATATAGCATGCATTCATACTTATCATACTTGAATCAAAAGTCGTTATATTATCAATTCAAGACATCGATTCATTTCCAGGACATTGGAAGATTTTAAACTTGTGAGCAAAATTTAGTTTGTATAACAAACAACTAGTTCTAAAGCTACAAAAATTATCCATGACACTTTAATGTGCCCATAAGGTCCTATAAAAATTTCAGAGCAAAAATAGTTCTTTTACTATGTTAACAAAATTCTACAAATTTGGTGGTCAGATACCACCTAATAGCAGCTCAAAGTTAGAATACTTATTTTTCTGACCATAAGAAATGAATCTAGAAAATTAGAAAAAAAAATTCATGGTTAAACCTTAGATGTTTCCAACACTCTATAAATATTTCAAAGGAAAATTTATTTGTTTCTATAGTAACAAAATTAGCAAAGTTCATAGCTTCGAGTAATTTAGAGTTCACACAACATTATTTGATTTTTTTTAAAATTAGTAAAAGTCTTCAAAATGACCTAAGAAAAAAATCATGAAGTTGCCATATGCTGTTAGCTTCATCATATAAAATTTTTAGCTCATAGAGATATCTAGAAATACTTGAGAAAAATTAAGAACTAGCTCCTACCTGTGAGAAATTCAAAATTTCACCAACCTATTTTGGCACTTATCTTGATAAAAATGATTTTCTAACAATATCAAAGTACTCCACATTGCAAACAAATCTATATCTATGTGTATCCATACAATAGAACTAGAAATATCAAATTTAAACAATGAAAAATCTGATAAAAGAGAATTGAACAAAACAAGATACAAAAACCCTACTTTTGGAGCTTTATGGCTCTTGGCTCCAAAGGATGTTCTAAAAATGATTTCTCCTCACTTCAAGACCTTCCAAACAGCACCAAACCCTTCCTTAAACAGTGGGTATGAGATATCAAAGTAAGAAATGGTGAGGAATTGAAATTCCAATCGATTAGTTTTGTAGATTTTGATGAGTAGAATAAGTTTAGTAAAGGGATCTTGAGATTTTAGCAAGTTTAGGCTAGGGTTTTGGAGGTTTGAAGCTTATTAATGGTGGCCTAAGAGAAAGAAGATGAAACTCGTAATTTAGGGGGTCTTGGCTGAAATGCTTAGTCTTGGAATGATAAGGTTTGGTAGCTTGGTTTTATCTCGGTTAAATATATCAATTATGTAGTCAAATGTGTATTTCTTTCTTTCTAAAAAGAAATAATGAGATGGATGGTTAAGATTTAATCTTGTTGGTCAAGATTAGATCTTAGCCATCCACTTGGTTTAAATGGATAGACATTATCCAATTCTTAAAGATTAAGCCATCTTTCATGTAAAATCGCACACTAAAATTTTACCAGAAATACACCGTACTCTTAATTTTGCCAAAGTAATATTAGCCGAAATTAATCTCGGGTCTAATATTCTATCCCAATCCTTATGCTATCTTTCCCTCATCCCGATTCCATGATTACTAATGCTCCTAAGGGCCCATAAAGTTACTATTCACACTCGAGCCTAAAATTTTTTTTTTTTACTCGTCCATTAGGTCGTCGTTATATCATCACTACGTTCTATGAATATTTGAAACTCTTATTAATAAAGCTTCAATTAATTTTTGAATAACCCTAAGTAATATTACAAGAACTATTATTTGTTACAAATTTATTTATTTACTTGCTTTTTCATCATGTCTTGTCTCCTCCTCTTTTTCTTTTTCAAATATAAATGCCATAGCTAGACTAGAGATAAAGGGCTACAATCATCCTTCTAAACAATTTGTTTCCTCTTTTGAAACCTTTTCTCTCTGAACCTTTCACCACTTAACCAAATTGGGAATTAAGTTGGATGGGTCACCTATTCCCATGAGTTCTGAAAACTTTAGGTTTACTTTGGTTACTAGGTTCAAAGATTTGATAATGAATTATTTTAAGAATCAAAAGCGTAGCAAACTCAAAATTGGGGTGACAATGGCAATTGTAAATGTGGGTCCAAAGGTCATTATGAAGCTTCCAAAGATGGCCTAAATCACTTCCAAGACTAGACCTTACTTGTTTTTATCTCAAAAGAACTCAAAATGTAGGAGTGCATGCTTAGATAAAGCAATGGACATAATGATGTATATATTGTAACACCCTAAAAGTTATTTAAAAAATTTAATTTGGACTTTATTAGTCATAATTTCAAAATCTAAAACATGTAGTGATGAT
>JAMLFY010000005.1:905695-1142702 GCA_030441495.1 Dalbergia oliveri | reverse complement strand
ACATTTCAAGTATACATAAAGTACTAGTTTCCCGTATAATTTTTGCAAAGCTTCAAAACTCCTTTAGTAACTAATTCTTTTTGTTAAACTTTAAAGAAATTATAAGACTTTAAGCCTCCATAATCATGAGAGCCGATTTATATTGAAAGAATGTTCATGATTAGAATTTTCTTTAAGATAAAAGGAGCAAGTCTTGAGCTTTAGAGATTTAGTGATAGCTAGAATTATAAACATGCTATGCAACCCATTTTAATCTTGTCTTTATAAGGTAATAACTTGGAAATATAAACATGATGCAAGAACTGGAGTCCGGTAGTCCGCACTAGACTAGTGGAGGGAGAAGATCTTAAGAAGGAAGAGGCCTAGGCCTGGACCGGTGTAAAAAAAGAGAATTCTTATTACATCTTATTAAGCTCTAACTCAAGACTTTTTAAAGATGAATTCTTTGACTCCCATAATCTTAAGTAAGCTTGAGTTTTTTATGCATAGTTCCAACTTTGCTTGTGATACTTAGGCAAGTCTTTGAGCTCTAAAATTCTTAGGTGATAACATAATAATAAACATGTCATGCATTCATTCTTTTAGTCATTATAAAATAAAGTGAGAGCATAAAATAAATATGAGATGCATCCTCTTTATCATCTTTATAGATTAAGTGACAACTTGAAATATAAACATGAAATGCAAGCTTGGAAATTTAAACATGAATATGCAAGTTCATTTATTTATTCTTAAGAATTTCATGATGACATAGAAAGCAAACATGGTTATGCAAGGCATAATCTTAAACATGATGCAAGTTCATTTTATTATTCACTAGAGCTCCTCCAAGACTTTTAGGAACATATCATATAACCCAATATATATATCTTAGCAAGACAAAGTGAAAAATGCATCTTTCAAGTTCTAAACTCAAGATCTTTATTTTTACATCATAAAAACATCATTCTTTAAAGTTTTGCATCAAGTGGAATTTTCAAGCTTTAGAGGCCTAACTTGTGATGGATTTACAACCAACACTCAAGGTCCTCATCATCAAGCTATCATATATCCCATATAGGCCTTATGGCCGAAATTTAAAGAAAAGAAAGAAGAAAACCAATTAGAAAAGCTAGAGAAGTTCATGAAATCATCATTTTGAACCAAGAACAACACTTAGCAAAACATGGAAATAAGCTTAAAGACAACTCCCTACCTAACTTGGTTTGAAGGAAAGGAAGAGAACTTGGTTTCTTTGAGTGAAATGAAACAAAATCTCCTTGAAAAGTTGAAGAAAAATTTCGGCCAAGGAAAGGAAGAAAGAACTCGCTTTGGAAAAACTTGAAATTGTGCAATTATGAGCAAGGCTTCTAAGACTCCTTAAGCATGCCTATTATAGAGATTTGGAGCTCATGAATGGACAAATGGAGGAGGCATGGGTGGCTGATTTTGAGGGGGAACAAAGGGAGGAAATTCATATTTTTGTTTCACATGTTTTATGCCATGTTTTTAGGGAATTTTTTATTTTTTTCTTTACATGAAGCTTTGTGCCAAATTTGCCAAGTAATCTAATGCATGGAGGCCATATAATTAGTGCATTACAGCCCAAGGAGGAAATTTATGTGTTCCATGTATTATTTAGGTGTAGGTAAGGTATTCTCCAATTAGAAAATTCGCAATTAAGGGCTTAGGTGAATTAGTAAGCAACTTGGGTGTTTTAAGCAATTTCAGATTCTAATTAATTTAAATAAATAATTTAGACTCTAGATTAGTAATTAGAATTTAATAAGCTTTAATTTGAGCCTAATATTGCTTAGGTTTCATTAGGAATAGAAAATCTCAAAAATTGCAAAGCTACACAAAGAGGGGCAAAATGGTCATTCGCTGGAAACTCTCAGAGGCCACCAACTTAACCAATGGACAATCATAACTTAAAAACATGTTAAACATTTTAGTGAGGTTCAAGAGCTTCCATGAGAACGCGAATTAAAATTAAAACGGCCGCAAGGGCGTTTTCATCATTTCGTGTTTCGGAGCTAAAATTAAGATTCTTCTCCTCTATTTGACACATAACACAAACAATCCCTTATTATCATCAAAACATCCCTTGAGGATGGGTGGGGCCCATGATCCTCATTTTCTGAGTAAAATAACCTCAGGGGCATTTTGGTCATTTTACACGTCCAGAAAAATTGAGATTTTTGCAACTTCTTCGCACGAATTTCCTAACCTTTCTTCTAATGTTATATTCCTTTATTGAGGATTGTTTGGTCTCAAATTTTATGTAAGAATTACCTAGAGTAAATTGGGTACTTCTAACAATAGTAAAAATAAAGACGTACACCTCTTTATAGAGATTTTGAGGCTCATAAATGGACAAAGGGAGGAGTAAGGCTTGGTGGAATTTCAAAGGGAACAAAGGAGAAAAACATAGATTCAAGACAAGTTGTATGAATTTAGGAATTAGGTTTCATGGTGACATTTTTGGCATTTTGTTTTAGTGCGTTATTTGGCAATATTCTGATGCATTATGGATTCCATTATTTTGGGTATTTGGGCCCATGGAAGAAAATTTGTGTGTTCCATGTATTATTTACAGTATTAGATAAGATATCTTTGCAAATTAAAGAATTTGCAATTAAGGGCTTAGGTGAATTAGTAAGCAATTTGGATGTTTTTAAGCAATTTAAGTTCTAATCAATCTAAATAAATAACTTTGACTCTAGATTAATAATTAGAATCTAATAACCTTTAATTTGAGCCTAATATTGCTTAGGTTTCACTATACGAATCAAAAATCTCGAAATTCACAAAACTGCACAAAGACAGGGGACAAAATGGTAATTTTACGTAAAAATTCCCGAGACCACCCAAGCTGAACTAATGCTTAATCATAGCTTAAAAACATGTTTTAAAACATTTTAGTGAGGTTCGGGCTCAGTTGGCATGCGATGGAATTAAAACGCCGTAGGGGCGTTTTAGTCATTTCACACGTTGGAGCTCAAAATTAGGATTCTTCTCCTCTATTAACATACATAACACAAACAATCCCTTATTATCATCAAAACATCCCTTCGAGACGGGTGGGGCCCACGATCCTCATTTTCTAAGTAAAATAATCTAAGGGGCATTTTGGTCATTTTACACTACAAGAAAATCGGGTTTGCAGGACTGTCACACGAATTGCTCCTAACCTTTCTTCTAATGTTATATTCCTTATTGAGGATTGTTCGGTCTGGAATTATATGAAAAATTACCTAGGGTAATTCGTAATTCTAAACGACAGTAAAAATTGGGGTGTTACACTTGGTCTGTCAAAAAGTGAAGATTGAGCACCAAAAGCCCTCTAGAATGTTGAGCCCTGTCAATCCCCGAGTAGAAGTAGGATAGTATCTCCATGGATTTTGTAACTTGGGATACAAGACCGAAGTGAACCATGATGCCATATGGGTGATAGTGGATAAGTTGACTAAGTGACCCACTTTACCTATTAAGGTGACTTATTCCTTGGATAGGTTAGCAGTTGTATATTTAGAGATAGTAAGGTTGCATGGAGTACCATCGACGATAATCTTTTGGAGGGACTGGGAAACGTTTACATCATGGTTTGGGGAGCTTTTCAAAAGGTATTTAGGATCAAGCTGTGTCTAGCCCGACTTACCACCCACAACGGACAATCAATCCAAAAGAACTATCCAAACCTTAGAGGATATGTTAAGGGCATGTGTTTTAAACCAAAGAGGAAGTTGGGATAAGTATTTGCCGCTAATTGATTTTGCATATAACAATAGTTATCATGTGAGCATTGGCATGGCACTATATGAGGCCTTTTTATGGACAAATGTACAATCGCCCTTATGTTGGTACGAATTCGAGAGTAAAATCTTAATGGACCCGATGTTGTGAGGGAAACAACGGAACAAATCAAGAAAATTAGGGATAAAATTCTCATTGATCAAAGTTGACAAAAAAGCTATGCGAACAAATGGCGTAAGGTTAAGTTTTAAGAAGGGGAACATGTGTTCCTAAGGATCACCCAACTTACCCCCAGTATTGTCCAACCTTCAGAACGTTTTTCATGTCTCCAAGTAGAAAGTCTTAATCTGACCTAAGCCATGCACTAGAGCCAAAACATGTACAATTAAGGGACGACCTAACATTTAACTTGCCTCCACGAGAATCATTGTAGAGAGTTAAGCAACTAAGGAATAAGGCTATACCTTTGGTCAAAGTCGTGTGGCGACGGCGAGGGTAGAACAAGAAACTGGCGTGGGAGCTGAGTAGACATGCAAGCACGGTATCCCGAGCTATTCTAGGGTAATGAATTTTGAGGACGAAATTCTTTAAGGAGGGGAGTAATGTAACGCCCCAATTTTTCCGTGTACAAATGACCAGGATGCCCTGAGGTCATTTCTGGAAAAAGGATCGCCATCCCAAGTCATCCTCAAGGGGACGTTTTGATGATGATAGGGAATTATATGTGTTATGTGTGTTAATAGACGGAAGAATCTCATTTTTGAGTTTGATGCGCAAAATGACCAAAACGCCCTTGTGTCTACTACGGAACTAAGTGCCAATTGAACCCGGACTTCACCAAGAGGTTTTAAATGATGTTTTTAAGCAATGTTTAACAAATGGTTAAGCAGGTAGCCCTAGAAGGTTTTGTGAAAAATTACCATTTTGCCCTGGCTATGTGTATTTTGGGCCTAATGATACAATTAGCAAAACTTAAGCAATATTAGGCTCTAATTAAATATTAGTAAATTCTAATTACTAATCTAGAGTGAAAATAATTTATTAAGATTAATTAGAACCTAAGATTGCTTAGATACACTTTAATCTTGGTCTTAAAAATCAAGATGCCAAGCCATGGAATCTTGAATAGTATTTTCTCTCCAATTCCTTAAATTAAGGAATTGTGTTTGTGAATGATTTTTATATAAAATGAGTTTTATCTCACTAATGAAGCAAGATCAACTCCTTAATCATGTTTTGACACCCTTAATTATTCATTACCTTACCTAAACACTTACTTACAAACTCCTAATCAAAAGCCTAATCAATGATACACCTAAACACACCTCTAAACCACAATTAGATGACACATTTTCCCCTTGGCTGCATGATTTGGCCAAAGCCACTCCTCCCTATAATTCATCACATGTTGATTTATTTTCACACAAAGAACCATGCCTTAAACCATACCTTGGACCATGCTTTAAACCATACCTAGCCATACCCAAACCCATACCTAGCAAAGAGATATTTTTCTCTCTTTTCCTCCTAAAATGCCGTAACCTTTCCCCTCAAAGGCACCTCCATGTGTTTCATTTTCTGTATAAATAAACATCCAAAGGAGCTTGCAAGAACCTTTGCTCACATATTGCAACTCCAAGCTTTCTTTTTAAGTTCAAACATTTCCTTTCTTTCTCCTTCTTCCAAAGAATCATCATCCTCTTGCCATTTCCTAAACACAAACCACCACTCAAACACTATAAGCCTTCCTTTAAACACATAACCATTCCATTCCCAAGTTCAAGAGCCTAAGAACAAACCTTTCTTTCCTTTTCCTCCCTTTGACCGAATCCATTCTCAAGTTTCAAGAAGAATTTGTTCTCTTCATCTCATCTCAAGACAGCTTCTTTCTTTGAAAAAGAAACTATCCTTGGTAGGGAGTTGTATTGAAAGTTATTTCCTTGCTTTGTTAGGCTTTGTTCCTTGTTTGAAATGATGTTTTGATGAATTCCCCTTACTTTGTCATTTCGGTTTCTTCTTTTTCTTTTCTTATGCATTTCGGCCTTCAAGGCTTTGTTGGTTTCTCATGATAGCTTGATGACGAGAGTTTCTAGATGATGACTATGAGTTCATCACAATGAAACCTCTAGAGCTTGAGTTTTACTTTTACAAAGTATGAAGAAGCATGCATTATCACTTAAATAATTAATTTCAAAGCCTACCTATTTCAACCTTGAAGTTGAAATGTGATTAGAGTAAATACTCTAGGAGACCTAGAGCACTAAAATAAAAAATTGGACTTGCATTCATATTTATATTTCCTTGCCTAGCATATTTACTTTCCAAGTTATCACTTAAATAATTAATTTCAAAGCCCACCTATTTCAACCTTAAAATTGAAATGTGATTTAGAGTAAATACTCTAAGAGGCCTAGAGCACTAAAATAAAGAATTGAACTTGCATTCATGTCTACATTTCCTTGCCTAGCATATTTATTATATCTCTTAACTTATAAGTTGTTTTTAAGTATAAAGCTTAGTTACTAGAAATGCCTTATTTTGTGCTCATGGGACTTGTTACTTTTCGGTTTTGTCTTTAATTTTTCAGCATTTTAAAATTCTTTTTAGATGCTTTAAATGTGTTAAATACCTTGCTACTTGATGTGATAATTGTTCTTGGCACTTTAGGTGTAATGCCCCAATTTTAACGTGTGCAAATAACCAAAATGTCCTTAGGTCATTTTACCCAAAATGAGGATTGCGTCCGGCCATCCCAAAAGGATGTTTTGATGATGATAGGAGATTATATGTGTTATGTGTGTAACCCCGATTTTTCTGTTTGAGTACAAATGACCAAATGCCCCTAGGTCATTTTTACCCAAATTTAAGGAGTTACCCAATCTTTGAATGGGTCAACTCAATGTTTGAAGGGGATTATAACTGTAATGTTTGATATCCAAGGTGAAAATCTCATTTTCCAAACTTGGCTCAAAATGACTAAAATACCCTTCGTACGTTTTACGCTAAAGGTGTCGTTTGAGCCCTTGAAACTTTTGCAGGAAGTTTGGAATAATGTTTATGAGTGGTTTATGATGGTTAGTAGGGCCCGGAGGTCCAGCAGTTTTAGTGTAAAATTATCATTTTGCCCCTAGAAGTGTACATGAGCCTAATAATGTAATTAACCAAACCTAAGCAATATTAAGCTCTAATCAAAGATTAATTAATTTCAATAATTAATCTAGAGTCAAAATGATTTATTAAGGTTAATTAGAACCTAAGATTGCTTAGTTAAACTCTAATCTCATTCTTTGATTCAAGATTCCTAGTCATGGAATATTAAATAGTAAATTCTCTCAATTCCTTAAATTAAGAAATTGTATCTATGATTTAATTTGACTAGAAAATGGTTTTTAATTTATTAATCTAGCAAGATCACCCCTAAATCAAGTCTTGACAACCTTAATTGACATTACCTCACCAAACACTTTCTTACAAACTCCTAATCAACACCTTAATCAAAGAAACACCTAAACACATCATTAAACCACAATTAGATGAACAAAATCTCTCCTCCCCTTGGCTGAAATGCTAGCCGAATACATACCCTCTAAATTGTGTTACATGTTGATTTTGTTTCACTCAAAGAACCATACCTCAAGCCATACTTTGGACCATACCTAGCCATACCTACACCCATGCCTTTGAATGACCAATTGTTGAAGATATTTTCCTCCCCAAAGGCCAAAGAAACCATCGGCCTTCCCCCTTGGCAGCCCTATGGTTGCATTTTTTCTATAAATACCAAGCCTTAGAGAACTTGGTTACAATTTAGAAACTTTGCCAAGTTCAAGCTTTCTTGCAATTCTCTCTTTCTTCTCAAATTCTCTTCATCTTGTTCTTCATCCTCCACCACCAAAGAAACCTTTCCACCACCACAAACAACCTTGAACCACCACTCCCCCACCTCAAACCACCTCTCAAACACTAAACCTTTCCATTTCCAAGCTCACACTAAACCACCTTTGCATTATCACATAAATAATTAATTTCAAAGCCTACCTATTTCAACCTTAAAGTTGAAATGTGATTTGAGAGTGAATACTCTAAGAGGCCTAGAGCACTAAAATAAAGAATTGAACCTCATTCATGTTTACAATTCATGTCTAACATATTTATTTTTCAAGTCATCACCTAAAACTTAAAGATGTAAAACTAGAGCTTGCATTCTTATATTTAATTTTAAGCTTTGCGTAGCATATTTACATTTCTTGCTATCAATCTAGAAAAGTAAGAATGAAGCTTGCATTACATATTTATACTTATGCCATCACTAAGAATTAATTTAGTGCTCAAGACTCACCATTTTAATTTACATAATGAACCTTGACTTATGAAATATATTTATGTATATATATGAACATATATGTTAGTGATTAAGGATATATTTTATTGAGTTCTTTAATTTTACCATCAATCGAAAGATTTCTAATTATGTGGCTAAGACAATAAAGATTTCTTATAAGGATAAATTAGAATTAAAATAGGGAATGGCTAATTATTAAAGAATGTTGTGATGTTTCCATATGCTTAAAAAGTTATGTGTTATTGTGATCTTCTGATTAGTTGTTTGGAAGGTATATGGCATGTTATGCTTTTACTTGAAATATTGCAAAGTTGCATGTGAGCAAAAGTAAAGAATATGGTATGATTATGGCTTGGCATCTTAACATGATATGTTTTATGATATTCTATGATTCCATGCTCATTTTGCATCCTCATATGATATGCTAATGTGGAAATGATCCTCTAACTCCAAATTAAAGGTTGTGAAAGGTGATCCAAGAAAAGTTGCATTCCTCATGACAAAAAGTGCATACTCATGATATGAAAGTAATATGTTATTCCCTTCTCTTCCCCATATTAAATCTAGTGATAACAGTTAGGTTTGAGCTCATTCCTAGGCGATAGATGAGGCGGAGTATCGTGATGACGTTAAAAATCATTTGGGATGGCAAAATGGTTGTCTGTCGGTGATTACGTATGAGGGTGGAAATTTAGAAAGGAACTCAAAGAGTTCAATCATGATAAAGCAAAGATGCATATGCATATGTCACATCATTGTTCTAATTGTGCATTTAATTATGTGAAATATGTTATTTACATGTGTTATTTATGCTCTCGAGGTATTGCCATGCATACATGAAATATCTGTTGCATTCATGTCATTAAGACCTATGCTAAAAGATACCCTCTTCGGATAAAAGGATTTGAGAAATTTAAAAAACTAAGTCTTATGCATGCACACCTCTTTCATAATAAAAACCAAAGTGGCTGGGAACGATGACGATGACACTTGCGTTAAAGTCGGGAACCTGAGAATCTTGAATAAGTTTCTCATCCCTTTTCTTTCTTCCATGTCGTCTCTAGATGTGAATGATGCGGATTGTTCGTGATCTTCCTTGAGGTGCGGGCAAAGAATTCACATTATCTACCAGAATTAGAGGTCAAGCGGGAGCGTGAAGACTAGTCTAGTTTTGTTATAGCCATGATTAGCTTTGGGTTATCATATGATCGACCTTTATTGTTGTGTTTAAGTATCTTAGGATGTCCTTATGTTTATAAAACATCACTATTATGACATGTTAATACAATTTGTGTCATGATTATACTATGATTTACCTATATGTGCTATGATGATGTGTATATATGCTATAATGACGTGTATATGATTGTTATACCACATGTGTATTAATCGATATCTATGCGCACATGCGGCTCGCATCTTAAGCTTTAAGTTCAAAAAAAAAAATCAGTCCTATTTTCATTACTCATATTTTAAAGAAAGATAAGTTAAGTTCTGAAACAAAGGTGTAACAACTAATAACTAACCAAAATGTGACTCGAGCATATTAAGTTAAAAGTTAGGGTGTTACATTTTGGTATCAAGAGGTTCAATTCTCAGGGAGCCTGAGGATTGGACTGACCATGCTTTTTAAAGCATGATGCGATAGCTTTGTCATGTGTAGAGCTTATTTAATAGATAAGCTATAGGATAGATATGCATGACTCTTTTCTTTTTGTATGTGCCATGGTAACTAGCTCATCTAGCATGAAATATTAAGCCTGATCACCTCAGTGTTTATTGACTTGTGTGTCTAGGGACCAATGGCACCATGATAACAGAATAGGACCCCAACCCCAAGCCAGGACAATGAGACTGAAGCCCTCCGTGGTGGCTAGGACCATGAGGACGATGTTCAAAAGAATGGAGATCGCCAAGACATCGAGTGTTGAAGTTCCGAGCATGCCCATTTTGGGGAATTCGCAAGGCCAACCCACCCTCCTTCAAAGGAACCTTGAATCCAACCATGCCGAATGGATCAAGAGCATGGAAAAGATCTTCACAGTGATCCCATGCATGGAAGGATAGAAGGTGACTTTTGCCACCTATATGCTGAAGGTGATGCTGGTTTCTGGTGGACTGGAGCTGGAACTTGGCATCAGGTATGGAGATCGATTGGGAGCTGTTCAAAGCTCACTTCTACGAGAGAGTTCTCAAAGTCCTGTGAGGAACACCAAGGACATCGAGTTCATATAGTTGACTCAAGGAGGCATGAGCATCGCTGAGGACACCGCCAAGTTCAAGGAGCTCATTAAGTTCTCGAGGATGTACCAAGGGAATCCGATGAGTATTGGAAGTGCATCAAGTACAAATCTGGGCTGAAGGCCGAAGTTAATGTTGCGGTGGCTCACTTGGAGATTAGGGAATTCCCTACCCTAGTCAATAAGTGCCGCATCATCGAGGATGGGCAGAAGAAACTAAGCACACCAAGGGCTGAAAATTTCACCAACAAGCTGGCACCGCAAGCTCCGGAGCTTCAAGCCTCGATCCAGGCCACAAGTTAGGCCCAAGGCCCGAAGAGGGATTTTCATCATGAAGGACCAAATGATCCAAGAGAGGAGGCACCTAGAAGGACCCTCCTGTCATTTGTCCAAAGTGCGGAAAGAACCATGGCAATCATCCCTGCCTAGCTGGCGAAGGAGTGTGCTTTAGGTGTGGCAAGCCTAGCCACATGATCCGAGATTGCAATGAGAAGATCCCACAATGGAATGTCATCTCTAGACCCCAACGCCAAGGACGAGTATTCACGGTCAATGCCAAAGATACCTCCCGCTCTCACACCCAAGGTAAGTGTGCGATAGATGGTAGTGTTTTGTTTGCGCTTCTTGATTTTGGTTCCATGTGTTGGTGGGTAGCTTATTATGGTGTGAAAGCCTCTTAACTCCTTTGTGTATGTCCCTTAACTCTTGGTAACCTTTTTGGAATTGTTTATATTCGAGCCTCTTTATAAATTTATTAGTTATGTTTCATTTAGTAAAACTTGTCATATGCATCTTTATTTCTTGAGCTTCCATCCTAGCAAGTGTTGAATGTTCTTCCTCCCCATAAGAGCTAATATACCCTCTTTCAAACCTTTTTTGAGCTTCGACCTTGTAAGTCATGAGTATCGATTTATACCTCGCCTTGTTACCTTTGTCTAACTGATACACATGTTAAGTAGTGCTCCGATTATTAGCAAACCCTCATATTACCTAATTTTCCTATCAAGTTTGTTTTTGTCTCCTTCATTTTGATCCATCATGCCTATCCAACCAGTGTAACCATACAAGTGTAACGATTTCGAGGGCAAAATTCTTTTTAAGGAGGGGAGTAATGTAACGTCCCAATTTTTCCCGTGTACAAATAACCAAAATGCCCCTAAAGTCATTTTACCCGAAAATGAGATCGCGTCCCGGCCATCCCCAAGGGGATGTTTTGATGATGATAGGGGATTATATGTGTTATGTGTGGTAATAGAGCAGAAGGATCTCATTTTTGAGTTCCGATGATCAAAATTATCAAAACGCCCATGTGGCTATTTAACACCGTTTTACATGCCAATAAGCCCAGACTTCACCAAAAGGTTTTGAATGATGTTTTTAAGTAATGTTTACTGATAGATAAGCCTGGGTAGTCCCGGAGGTTTTTACAAAAAATTACCATTTTGCCCCTAACTAAATGCATTTTGGGCCTAATGATGCGATTAGCAAAACCTAAGCAATATTAGGCTCTAATTAAAGATTAGTAAATTCTAATTACTAATCTAGAGTCAAAATAATTAATTAAGGTTAATTAGAACCTAAGATTGCTTAGATAAACTCAAAATCCTTTTCTTGATTTAAAGACTTTATGTCATATTTTCATGAATAGTAATATTCCAATTAATTTCCTTAAATCATGGAAGTTGTCACATGATGAGATTCCTCCCTAATAAAGGTGGATTTACATTAATCAAGCAAGACCACTCTTTGTTCTTGTCTTGAACTACCTTAAGTACCCATTTTCTCACCTAAATACTTACTTACAATTTCTAATCCATGGCCTAACCAAATCAACTCCTAAACACACTTGTAAAACCAACATTAAAAATGAGATTTTCCTCCCCATTATGTCTTAATCATGGGCCATACCTCCCCAAAATCATCCATCACATGTTGAAAATTCAATTAAAATAAGCTTAAAGAATCATGCATGCCATACCTTGAACCATATCTTGCACCTTACCTAGCCATACCCAAAGCCATACCTTACAAAGAGATATTTTCTCTTCCTTTTCCTCCAAGAAAGCAACCAGCCACTCCTCCATGCATGCACCTCCATTGTGTTTCATTTTCTATAAATAGGCAACCAAGAAAGCTTGTAACATTTTGCTCACTTTTGCAAAGCTTCAAGTTTTCTTTCCTTGAGTTCTAAAAGTTCTTCTTTTACTTCTTCTTCATCCTTTCAAAGAATCATCCTCCTCCACTAATTTCCAAATACAAACCACTACTCAAACACCATAAACCTTCCTTTAAACATATAACCTTCCCATTCCCAAGATCAAAAACTCAAAGTAAACTTTTCTTCCTTTTCGTTTTCTTTTGGCCAAATTCCTTTGAGCATCAAGGAAGGAATTGTTCTTCTCATCTTATTTCAAGACCAAGCTTCCATCTTTGAAAAGGGAAATATCTTTGGTAGGGAGTTGTTCTTTTTAAAGTTCTATTCCTTTCCTTGGATTTATTTTGTTTCAAGTCACAAGTTCTAATCTTCCTCCTTGTTTCATTTTGGTTTTTCCTTTTCCTTTTTCTTCTTTGATAGTTTTGGCCTCAAGGCCTAGATAATGATGGAACCATGGCTTGAAATGAGGATCTTGGATGTTGGTTGCAAAACCATCATTTATTTGACCTCTAAAGCTTGAAGGTTCCATTTTTAAGAAAGTTTTTTGTAACACCCTAATAATTAACCCAACACGCCTAAGTCGTATCTTTTAATTACTAGACTTTACTCTTTGCTTTAGTTATTTAACCATACTTTGAAAATACTTAATGAAATTATGAGCCATTTTTTTTTAAACATGATTGAAATCGTGAGCCTCGCGTAGCGTGAATGATAATCGAGATAAAGCGAAAAACCAACGGGCATATCATGAAAAACACATCATATTGGCTCCATCATATGACATCCATAATTACATAACACACAGATATTTGTCTGAAGAGTTAGGCTAGGTGTAGTCAATCAAACAAAACATAAATAGAATATGGATGGATGAACATCCATTAATGGCACCAAATAATAATAATACCCCAAAAATAGGGATAGATATTGAGCTCACGTGCAAGGTTTAGCGATACGTTTCTTCAAGGATGATAAGCTGGTTCACAAGCTTAAGTGTATCTACCAGGTGAGAGTATCAATGGAAATCACGAACATCACCTTTACTTTCTGAAGACGAGATGGAAAGAAAGAAGAAAGAAAGAGGAGTGAGAAACTTATAAAAGAATCTCAGGAGGGTACTCACCTCATATGCATCGTGTCATCATCATCGTCCTCAGGAACCTGGGATTATTATGAAATAGTGAGCATGCTAAGATTCATTTATTAAGTTCGGAAATATACTTTATCGAGGTCCGTTAGTTTTAATCATGCATCTTGTAATGCATTATAAACTTAGCATGTCATAATTATAATGAACTTTTCCTATCATATATCTCATCAGCATATCATAATAACATAGCTATGCATAAGACCACATCATATTCCTCATCATCATATCATAAATACTATGCATAGAAGAACATCATATTTCTCATCATCATCTTATAAATACTATGCATAAAAGAACATCATAATCACATAATGTAACACCCCAATTTTTACTAATTTTTACTTTGTTTAGAAATTACCGAATTACCCTAGGTAATTTTTCAAATAATTTGAGACCGAACAATCCTCAATAAAGGAATATAACATTAGAAGAAATGTTAGGAGCAATTCGTGTGAAAGTTGCAAACCCCGATTTTCTGACGTGTAAAATGACCAAAATGCCCTGAGGTTATTTTACTCAGAAAATGAGGATCGTGGGCCCCACCCATCCTCAAAGGGATGTTTTGATGATAATAAGGGATTGTTTGTGTTATGTGTGTTAATAGAGGAGAAGAATCCTAATTTTGAGCTCTGACGCATAAAATGACCAAAATGCCCATAAGTTTTAACTCCATTGTGTGCCAACTTACCCGAACCTCACTAAAATGTTTTAAAACATGTTTTTAAGCTATGATTAACCATTAGTTAAGCTCGGGTTATCTCGGGCAATTTTTAAGTAAAATTACCATTTTGTCCCTGTCTTTGTGCAGTTTTACGAATTTTGAGATTTTTGATTCATATAGCACAACCTAAGCAATATTAGGCTCAAATTAAAGGTTATTAGATTCTAATTATTAATCTAGAGTCAAAATTATTTATTTAGATTGATTAGAACTTAAAATTGCTTAAAAACACCAAATTGCTTACTAATTCACCTAAACCCTTAATTGCAAATTCTCTAATTTGCAAAGATACCTTACCTACACCTAAATAATACATGGAACACACAAATTTCTCTTCCATGGGCTGTAATGCTGAAATAATGGAGCCATAATGCATCAAAAAATTTGTCAAATTTGGCACAAAGCTTCATGTAAAGAAAAAGCCAAAAATTCCTTAAAACATGGCATAAAACATGCCTTAAACAAAAAATGATTTTCCACCCTTTGTTCCCCATGAAAAATCTGCCAATTATGCCTCCTCCCTTTGTCCATTTATGAGCCTCAAAATCTCTATAAATAGGCATGCTTGAAGGTGTGTTAGAGGCCTTAGTTCATAACTTACACAATTCTAGTTTTTAGAAGCACCAAAAGCTTTCTTTCTTCCTCCTCTTGGCTGAAACTTCTTCTCATTTCTCAAAGAGATTTTCTTTCATTTCACTCAAAGAAACCAAGTTCTCTTCCTTTCCTTCAAATAAAATTTGGTAGGGAGTTGTTTTTAAGCTTAATTTCAAGTTTGCTAAGTGTTGTTCTTGGTTCAAAATGATGATTTCATGGACTTTCTTCTTGCTTCATATTTCGATTTTCCTTCTCCTTTTCTTCTTGTATATTTCAACCTTATGGCCTTTGTAATGATGAGACCATGGTTTGATGATGAGGTTCTTGAGTGTTGGTTGCAAAGCCTTCACAAGATAGACCTCTAAAACTTGAAGGTTGCATTAGTTTTCAAAGTTTTGAAGCAACTATGTTTTTATGATAAAAGTCTTGAGTTTAGAACTTGAAAAATATATTGACACTTATGTTTCATTTTAAGCTTTGTTTTTAGTTTAAAATGATGTTTAACAATTTTTCATTTCTAGATGACTCTTGAACTTCTCCTTTTTCTTGCCATTTGATTTAAGGCCTAAGAAAGTTTTCTAGGATAGCTTAATAATGAAATTTTAAAGCTCACTTTGTCTTGCTAAGATATATATTGGGTTGAAATTATAATTCTTTTAAAGTCTTGAAGGAGCTCTAGTAAAGAAATAAAATAAACTTGCATCCATGTTTAAGTTTATGCCTTGCACAATCATGTTTACTTTCAATGTCATCACTAAATTCTCAAGAATGAATAAATGAACTTGCATATTCATGTTTAAATTTCCAAGCTTGCATTTCATGTTTATGTTTCAAGTTGTCACTTAATCTTCAAAGATAATAAAGAGATGCATCTCATATTTATTTTATGCTCTCACTTTATTTTATAATGGCTAAAAGAATCAATGCATGACATGTTTATTTTATGTCATCACCTAAAGATCCTAGAGTTCAAAGACTTGGCCAAGTATCACAAGCAAAGTTTGAACCATGGTAATAAAAACTCTAAAGCTTCCTTAAGATTATTGGAGTCAAAGAATTCATTCTTAAGAAGTCTTGAGTTTGGAGCTTAATAAGATGTAATAAGAATTCTCTTCCTCCCTACTGTCCAATGCGGACTATCGCCTTCAGTTTCTTGCATATCATGTTTATAATTCCAAGTTATCATCTTATAAAGACAAGATTAAAATGAGGTTGCATAGCATGTTTATGATTCTAGTTATCACCTAAATCTCTAAAGCTCAAGACTTGCTCCTTTTATCTTAAGTAAGAATTTTAATTGTGAAGATACTTTCAATATATAAATCGGCCTCATGATTAAGGTAGCCCTAAGTGATTTTAAATAGCTACTGATTTAGTTCTATAACGTCTTTCAGGATTAACAAAAAAAAAATTAGTTTCTAAAAGAGTTTTGAGGTTTTGCAAGGATTTTACGGGAAACTAGTATCTTACGTACACTTAAAATGTGATTTGATGGAATTATGTGAGGTTCATAATTCAGTAACTGATCTGAGTTTACTACTACTATATGATGATGATTTAATATGTTTGAAGTTGTGATTATTATATTTAATGATGAGGGAACAATTCTATGCATGTTAGAAGAAAAACTAGATACATAAATAAACGTAAAGCTAGGTTAATACTAGTCTTTGATCTTTAAAGTTGATCCACTACCAAATCTATTTTATTATGTTATAATTCTGCCTAAGATTGGTTAGTCACGAAAAATTTGGTAACAATTAGTATAAGATTGACCCGAACACTAAAAATGAAACTAGCAACTAGAAAACCAAAAAAAAGAAAACAAGATTTCTAGAACTTTAGAGAATGAAATTTATGCATTCTGTCCAGAGCCTTTAGTGGCCTTAAGAACCAGATTTTATCATGTTTAGATAAGAGAATGATTCATAATTGGTTTAGTAATTAATTTTAGCATCATAGAGAAAGTCGTGAAAAGGTTAAAAACGCAACTTCTAGCAGTAAAACCTTAAGAACAACTTACCTATGCTGCCCCATATAGTCTAATAATGTTCTTAAGGCTTATAATTGATGGTAATAAATCCCTTAGATGCATAATTAATTAGTTCAATAATTGAGGTTGCCCGATTCTAGAGTTTCGGTTGTTTAAGACAGCTTTCGATAAGGATTTATGATGATGCCTCTTTGATGTTTTAAATGATAAGTCTATGTAGTGATTTGATGCTTATTAAGTATTTGACGTCATTGAATGATTCCCGGGCTTGCATGTTATAGTTGTTGTTGCAAACAATGAGAATGCTTATGCATGAAAAAATGAAATATTCTTTGTTATTTAAAAATTTACCCTTGTTGCTAGAAGAAAGTATATTACTGTAAAAGTGTAATTTGGAAAGGTTCTGGCTAGGAAAAACTTGGTATTTAAGTGTCCATTTGTGGCCCACCTCTCTTTCCTAGGAATCTCCTAGATGCATGATTAAGTTGGTATATATTATTCCAGAATAAAACTATAAACGAGAAAATGATAAGATGAATTGAGAATTGTATTATGATACAACATGCAAAGACTTAATGGTGACTTAAACTTATAAGAAAATGATCCTTTGGACCCATTAGACTATAGGTGGTGAAAAGGTGATTCTTGCCCCTAACCGTTTCTCAAAAGGGTAGAGTTGGGATCTTAACTTATCAAAAGGGATAAGTATATGCTAGTGACGACTAGTAAGGTATGAGCTCATAACCTAGATTACTCCCAAAAGGGTGGAGTATAAGGCGGCCCGAGGAAATAATGATGATGATAAGATTTTAAGTCACCTAAAGCACTAAAGTAATGAAATATGATGTTCTTCTATGCATGTTATTATGATATGATGATGAGGAATATGATGCGTTGACAAAAGGAAAAGTTCATTATAAATATGACATGCTAAGTTTATGATGCATTATAAGACGCATGATTAAAAATTGACGAACCTCGTAAAGTATTTTTCTGAACTTAATAATGAATCTTAGCATGCTCATATTTATAATAACCCCAAGGTTCCTGGAGACTGATGATGACACTATAGAAGGAGATACCTTCCTGAGAATTCTTTAGCAAGATTCTCACTCCCTTTCTTTATTTCCGTCATTGTCTTCAGATATCGATGGCGACATTCGTGCCTGTATGTTGATACCCTACATGGGAATTTCACTACGACCTGGAGCATCGTTCATATCACTTTAAAGGAAGGTGCGCGGTTCGTGTTTTTGTTTTTAGAACGTCCATTTGCACACCTCGTTCCTATTATCGTTTTTCCAGATTCTTCTCCGTATGGTGACGAAATGGTTTTTGAGCACGCCTATCCACATGATGAAAGGATGCTATGTTCTTACTCCGCCTCATATGCTGTCCATGGTATTCCCATTATGTCCTCAAACGAGGTATTCTGAGACGAATCCATCAGAGAATACCCTACTCATGTATATTGAAAGCTCTTGCTCCTACTCCCTTACGTGTGTGAGAGGGTAGTGAGGAACTATGTGCAACCAAGATTGGCACGAAGGCCATCTATGCGTCCTCAAGCCGTACATCTCATGTGTCCCTTTCTAAAGGAATTCGTTCAGTAGATAGGATATATTCCACCATTTCAAGGGTAGTGGCCATAGAAAGTTCTTAATAGATTTGAGCGTGATCATATACCCTAGTTTTAGGATAGCTCTCCTCGGCTTTTAAGGTTATTTACTTTAAGTGCATATGTTGTCTTATGTATTCTAGTTTGATGTATTTGTTTAAGACGGGAATGTATGAGTGAGGTTATTATGTATATATATTATGGTGTGCTTATGGATGCTATATGATGGAGTCAATATATATTATGATGTGATGTTTGTAAATTCCTATGTGTCTTTTAAATTTTGCTAAATCATTCACGTTAGGCGCGGCTCACGTTTTCAATTATGTTTAAAAAAAAATGGCTCGTAATTTATTAAGTATTTTCAAAGTATGGTTAAATAGGAGCAAAGAGTAAAGTCTAGTAATTAATCAGATACGACCTAGGCGTATTAGGTTAATTATTAGGGTGTTACACATAATACGTTACTTAGTTCCTTAGGTGACTAAAGTTACTTTCATCATCATTTCCTGGGCCACCCTATACTCCACCCTTTTAGGAGTAATCTAGGTTATGAGCTCATACCTTACTAGTCGTCACTAGCATATACTTATCCTTTTGATAAGTTAAAGTCCCGACTTACCCTTTTGAGAAACGGCTTAGGGGGCAAGAATCACCTTTTCACCACCTATAGTTCGATGGGTCCAAAGGATCATTTCCTTATAATTTTAAGTCACCATTAAGTCTTTGCATGTTATATCATAATGCAACTCATCATTCATAATTATCATGACATATTCTCATATTTCATGCATAAGCATTCTCATTGTTTGCAACAACAACTATAACATGCAAGCCATGAAATCATTCAATAATATCAAAATATCAATAGGCATTACATTATCATATAAATTGACATTCCAAAGCATCAAAAGATGTCATCTAAAATTCTCAAGTAAACTCCCTTAAACAACCGAACTCTAAAATCGGGTAACCTTAATTATCAAACTAATTTCTTATGTATCTAAGGACTCATTACTATTTTTACCATTAATTATAAGTCTTAAGAACATTATTAAACTATATGAGGCACATAGAGGTAAATCTTTCTCAAGGTTTTAATGTGCAAGAAGTTGCGTTTCTAACCCTTTTTCTTTACCAACTTTCCCTATGAAGCTAAAATTAATTACTAAACCAATTATGAATCATTCTCACTTATCTAAACATAATAAAACCATATTCTTATAACTTCTAAGGGTTCTGGATAGAATGTATAAATTTCATTCTTTTAGAGTTCCAGAAATCTTGCTTTTACTTTTCTAGTTGCTAGTTTCATTTTTTTAGTGTTCGGGATCAATCCTATACTAATTGTTGCCAAATTTTTCATGGCTAACCAATCTTAGACAGAATTATAACATACTAAAATAGATTTGGCAGTGACTAAATTTAAAGGTGTACGCAGAATTTATGTGTTAGAGTACAAATGACCGAAATGCCCTGAGGTCATTTTTGAAATTAAAGGGCAGTTGCCCGGCAACCTCGAATGGGTCAACTCAATGTTTAAAGGGGATTATGTTGTTATGAATGATATTCGAGGTGAAAATCTCGTTTTTAAACTTTCGGCTCAAAATGACCAAAATACCCTTCCTGTCTACACGGGTAAAAGGTGCCGTTTGAGCCCGGAACTTTTCCAGGAAGTTTAGAATGATGTTTATGAGCAATGTTTGATGTTTAGTTGCCCGAAAGGTCCCGGTAGTTTTAGCACAAAATTACCATTTTGCCCCTAGAATAGTGTCCAGTAAGCCTAATGACGCAATTAAGCAAACCTAAGCAATATTAGGCTCTAATCGAAGATTAATTTATTTCGATAATTAATCTAGAGTCAAAATAATTTTTAAGGTTAATTAGAACCTAAGATTGCTTAGATAAACTCTAATTGCATTCTTTAATTCAAGATTCCTAGTCATGGAATCTTGAATAGTGTTTTCTCTCTCCAATTCCTTAAATTAAGGAATTGTGCCATACCTCATTTGACCAAAAAAATTATTTTAAATTACTAATCTAGTAAGATTACCCTCCTAATCAAGTCTTGAACCACCTTAATTAACCATTTTCTCACCTAAACACTTGCTTACAAACTCCTAATCAAAGACACACCTAAACACATCCTTAAACCACAATTACATGAACAAAATTCCCTCCCCCTTGGCTGATGTGTGGCCGAAATCTGCCCCAAAATGGTGCCACATGTTGATTTTTGTTGCACTCCAAGCCCATGCCTTAGGCCATACCCAAACCCATACCTCACCATGCCTTGCCCATGCTCTCCACCATACCAATCAAAGAGATATTTCCTCTCTCCTCCCTCCTCACTTGGCCGGCCACTCCTCCCCTCAAAGGCCATCCATGAGCTCTCCATCTTCTATAAATACCAAGCCTTGATGAACCTTGTCACACTTTGGTTCACTTGGTAAGTTCACACTTCTTGCAAAATCCTCTCATTTCCTCTCAAACTCCCTCACTTGGGCCAAGTTCTTCCTCAAGACTTCAAGAGGATTTCCTTCTCCTTTCATCAAGAAACAAAGCTTCCTTACATCTCTTTCAAGACTTCTTTAGGTAGGGGTTAAGTTTTGATGATTTTGTTTGTGTTCTTCAAGAAAGTTCTAGTTTTCTCTTGGTTTCAAACTCTTTTCCTCTTCTTCTTTTCTTTTTGGCCAAGAGGCCTTTTTATGAAGAGAACATGAGCTTGATGATGAGGTTTCAAGATAATGACTTGTTGTTGTCATGTGAGAAACCTCTAAAGCTTGAAACAACTTGGTCTTGGACCATACATGCTTGGATTTCTTTCTTTTCTTGGCTTAAGTTTCAATTTTCCTCTTCCTCTTTCCTTAAGGATTTCAGTTTTCTTCCTTGGTTTGAACAAAGTTTGTAAAATATGTCAAGTAGATCACAAAAGTTTTGTTAAGAAAATTAATCACATGATTTCAAAGAGCTCTAAGCTTACCCTTGCCAACCTTAAAGTTGGTCGGCCGTTCTAAGAGTTTTACTCTAGATTGAAGCCCATGAGCAATAAAATAAAGAATATGACTTAGTTCTTGTAGTTTTGTTTAGACAAAGTGTTGAACTTTGAGTCCATTTCCTTAAGCTTGATGATGAAGTTCAAACCTTAAGACTTCTTTTGAAGTCTAGGTGCTAAGAACTCTAAAGCTTGCCTTATGATACATAATGGGTTGAGGTTTATGTTCCTCTAAAAGTCTTGTAAGAGCTCTAGTTAAGATAAAAACAAGTTGCATTCATGTTTAAATTTATGTCTTGCATCTCATGTTTATTTTGATGCCATCACTAATTTCACAAGAGTAAATGAATGAACTTGCATTACCATATTTAAATTCCAAGCTTGCATTTCATGTTTATATTTCAAGTCATCACTTAATCCTTAAAGATAATAATGAAGTTGCATCTCATATTTATTTTATGCTCTCACTTTACTTTCTAATGAAGAGTAAAATAAAGTGCATAGCATGTTTAAGATTATGTCATCACCTAAATATTCTAGAGCTCAAAGACTTGCCCTAAGTATCCTAAAAAGGGAACTCTAGTAAAAAGAAATGGATGAGTTTTAGTATGATTCAATAATGGTTTGATTTTGTAAAATGCATGAATGATTTCAAAAATGTTGGAAAACTGTTTTATGAGGTCTCAAGGTGTTTAAATAGTTTGGAATGTGTTAAAAATCATGTTTTCTCAAATTCCGAAGGTTCTGGTAATCGATTACCATCCATGTAATCGATTACCAGAAGGTTTTGAAGGACTTTTGGTTCTGGTAATCGATTACCAAAGGCGTGTAATCGATTACACGGTTTCTTCATGCCCAAACACCTCCTGGAAACCCTGTAATCGATTACCTTATAGTGTAATCAATTACTCTTATGTTCTTTATTTTTCCGGAAACAATTTAACCCTAAGTAATCGATTACCATTGTATGTAATCGATTACCTTGTTGAAACCCAGAATGAATTGAGCTCCTGGTAATCGATTACTAGGAACATGTAATCGATTACCAAAACACCTTTTGTTCCTGAAAATGTCCCAAGAGAAAACTAGCAACTTATATGCATTTCAACTCAAGAGATTATGTGATTTTATGGGTTATGATTTTGGTTCTACCCTCTATTTTGGCTCCTGTATAAATGCTGTTCTAAGGTGTTAAAATGTGTAAAATTATGTTTGAGTGAAGCAAGGAATCGATTTAGAAAAGTTAGAAAAGAATAAGTAACTTAAAAGGGATTAAAGATGAGAATTCTAGAACACCTTAATGCAAAGAAATGCAAATATGTTCTAGCATGATTAATTCAAGGATAAATGATTCATAATTAGTAAGACATGTACAAAATCCCTTCATAAATGATTAGGTGTTGATTTCTAAGTTTAAGGTGATGATAAGAGCTTAAAATGGTTTATAACTTAGAGAACATGCCTAGGAATCCCTCATAATTGGTCTAGGAATTGATTATGGAGCCTTAGGCGAAGACGGATCTTAAAAAGGGTCACGAATGGAGATTCTAGAGCCCCTTAAGCAAATGATATTTTGCCCTTTCATGTGCAGTGTCTGTATGGAATTTTAGTGAGTTCAAATCTTAGAGAAAAGTTTAAGTGTTAACCTCTTGAGGGTAATAAAGATGCAAATACAAGTTTAAGACCCGTAAGGGTCAAAGCATAAGATACTATGAGATAGGTGGACGAGAGTATAATTATGATGATGAACCTTGTGCACACTTATGATGATGTGATTATGTTAGTTCCTTGAGCATGAAACTTTATGTGTATGATTTGATTTGGTGATATGATGAAATGTTGTATTTAAGATGCATAAGGTTTGAAATATGAATGAAATTGAGAAATATGCTCATGTGAACTAGAAAGTTATTGAATTGAGAAAGTTCCATGAAAATGATGCATGTGACTGAGATTATGTGGCATGACTCAAATTTGAGGAAATTCAAGAATAGCTGTTATGCCATCGAATTTCCATCAAATTTGAGGGACATAAGAAAGTTTTTGAGAAAATGATGTTTAACGATGATATGCCGAGACGTACTTCTCCTACTCTGGTGAGGAGAAGGTAAAACCGTGAGGGCATAGGCATTACCTGCCAAAGCGGACAAAGTCGCTGGTCTTAACCAGTCGATGCGTTTCGAAGAAGGAAAAATATATGATGTTTAAGGTGACACACCGAGACGTACTTCTCCTGCTCAGATGGAGAAGGTAAAACCGTGAGGGCATAGACATTAGCACTGCCAAAGCGGACAAAGTCGTGGCTTAACCAGTCGATGCGTTTCGAAGAAGGAAAAAGTCCCATGATGGGTGATCCTTAGGCCCCCTACCCGTACTCTGGGAGTCGGGATTATGATGATTATGATGAATATGATTATGTTTATGATTCGCTTATCAAGAGGATAAGTAAGAACTAGTGACGACTAGTTAAGGTATGAGCTCATAGCCTAGTTTAAGGGGTGCGGTTACTATTATGATTGGTGTCACAAGTATGAGAAAAGGAAAGATGTTCAAGAGAAAGTTACATGCCACTTATATGTTGTTTGATTATTGTTTGATTTACCTAAAGTCCTGCCATGCATCCATGAACTATTATGTTGCATACATGCATTAAGAATCATTATAAAAGACATGGACCTTGGATAAATATTTTTGTGAAAACCTCATAATGAACCTATGCATGCTTAACCTTTTTATAATAAACCCAAGGTTCCTGGGACGTAAACGATGACACTAGGATAGAGGATTTCCTCCTGAGATTCTTTAGCAAGATTCTCACCCCTCTCTCTTTCTTGTTACGTCTTCAAATATCGATGGCGTCGTTCGTGATTTTTGTTGATGCACCCATATGGGAGCTACACACGTCATCATCAGTCCTACCACTTCGGGTCGTTGTGCTATACGCATTTTTGCATACATGGGACGCCCTTTGCCTTTCAGTCTCCAGCTTCAGATTCACTCCGACCTCCCCCTTTGGCGACGACATGATTTTTGAGAGGACGCGACCCCGTGACGAGGGAAGGGTCACGCCGTCGCATCTTCAGTGCGAGGTTATCCCCTACGTGCCTCGCCAGAGACGTTCGAGACTAACCCATCAGAGGATCCTCCTTCTCATCCTTCTCGGAGGGTCCGCCCCTGCTGTACCCATGGACATCGGAGATGGGTCAGCGAGGAGACGGTGACGCAGCGGAGGTTAGCACGACGTTAGGAGATACGCCCATCGTGGCGGCCTCTCGCCCATCCTTCCGCCTCACGCATCCGAGGAGCTTGCCAGTTCATTGGATATGTGCCACCGAGGGATGAGTAGGAGCGTCATCCATAGTCGAGGGAGGGGGAGTCTTAGCTTGGGAGTATCTTTTGGGGTTGTTTTCATGTATTTGTCTTATGTTTCTTATTTTATGTTGTTGTCCTGCAAGCTCTCCACTAGTATGGGTAAGACTTTATGTTTCTATTATATTTCTATAGTATGTACTAAACTATGTTAATTAATGTGATGAGGAATGTTGTCATGATGGATGTGTTCTTTTATGTTTATGTTCTGTATGTTTTATGTATTCTTCGCTTCACGTTGTATATATGTCATGCGCAAAGGCTCGCACTTTGTTTTATATGAATCATTTCAAAAAAAAATTTACCTATATTTTCCGCTAAGTATTTTATAAATGAATTTAAAGAGAAGTAATAACTAATAATTAATCTTGAATACGTCCTAGGCGTATTGAGGTTAAATATTAGGATGTTACAAAAGGGATCAAAAACTAGCTAAATTCTAGCTTTACGGTTGTTTTATATAGCTAGTTTCTCTTCTAACATGCATAAAATTGTTCCTCAATAATAAACATAACAAATCATCATCATAGGTAGTACTAAACTTGGATCAATGGCTGAATCATGAACCTCACATAATTGCTTAAAATCACATTTTCTAGTATCCCGTAAAATCTTTACAAAGCCTTAAAACTCTTTTAAAAACTAATTCTTTTTGTTACTCTTGAAAGAAATTTTAGAACTAAATCAGTAGCTTATTTAAAATCACTTTAGGCCCACCTTAATAATGAGGCCGATTTATACATTGAAAGAATCTTCACAATTAAAATTTTCACTTAAGATAAAAGGAGCAAATCTTGAGCTTTAGAGATTTAGGTGATAACTAGAATCATAAACATGCTATGCAACCTCATTTTAATCTTGTCTTTATAAGGTGATAACTTGGAAATATAAACATGATATGCAAGACTTGAAATTTAAACATGATGTGCAGGTCCATATTATTATATTCAAGAATTAAGGTGATTTGCTTAAAATATAAATATGATTATGAGATTTGGAAATTTAAACATAATGCAAAAGCTTGAAATAAATAAGAAGCTGAAGGCGGAGTCGCACTCGACCAGTAAAGAGATAAAGAATCCTTATTACATCTTATTAAACTCCAAAACTCAAGAATTCTTAAAGAATGAATTCTTTGACTCCAATAATCTTAAGGAAATTGAAAGTGAGCTTTAGAGTTCTTATTACCATGGTTCCAACTTTGCTTGTGATACTTGGGCAAGTCTTTGAGCTCTAGGATTCTTAGGTGATGACATAATAATAAACATGCCATGTGTTGATTCTTTTAGCCATTATAAAAATAAAGTGAGAGCATAAAATAAATATGAGATGCATCCTCTTTATTATCTTTGGAGATTAAGTGACAACTTGAAACATAAACATAAAATGCAAACTTGGAATTTAAACATAAGAAATGCAAGTTTATTTATTTATTCTTGAGAATTTAGTGATGACATTAAAAGTAAACATGATGTGCAAGGCATAAACTTAAACATGGATACAAGTTCATTTTATTTCTTTACTAGAGCTCCACCAAGACTTTAGAGAAATATAAATTTAACCCAATATATATATCTTAGCAAGACAAGTGAAAAATACATCTTTCAAGTTCTAAACTCAATATCTTTATTTTTACATCATAAAAACCTCATTCTTTAAAGTTTTGCAGCAAGTGAAATTTTCAAGCTTTAGAGGCCTAACTTGTGATGGATTTACAACCCATCTCAAGGTCCTCATCATCAAGCCATCATTTCATTCCTTCTTAGGCCATTTGGCCGAAACCATTAAAGAAAAATAAGGAAAGAAAAACCAAAATTATAAAGCTTTAAAAACTAGTGAAACCTTCAAGTTTTAGAGGTTTAACTTATGAAGGCTTTGCAACCAACACTCAAGAACTTCATCATCAAACTATGGTCTCATCATAATCTAGGCCATAAGGCCGAATTAACCAAAAGAAAGAAGGAAGAAAACTGAATTGAAAAGCCATAGAAAAGGTTCATTGATTCAACATTTTTGAGCTAGAAACATAACATGTCATAGCATAAATGAACTTAGAAACAACACCCTACCTGATTTTATTTGAAGGAAAGGAAGAGAACTTGGTTTCCTTGAGTGAAATGAAAGAAAATCTCTTTGAGAAATAGGAGAAGAAGTTTTGAGCCAGAGAGAGGAAGAAAAAAAGCTTTTGGTGCTTCTAAAAACTAGATTTGTGTAAGTTATGAACTAAGGCCTCTAACACACCTTCAAGCATGCCTATTTATAGAGATTTTGAGGCTCATAAATGGACAAAGGGAGGAGGAAGGCTGGCAGAATTTCAAAGGGAACAAAGGGAGGAAAACATGGATTCAAGACAAGTTGTATGAATTTAGGGAATTATGTTTCATGGTGACATTTTGGCATTTTGTTGTAGTGCATTATTTGGCAATATTCTGATGCATTATGGCTCCATTATTTCGGCCATTTGCAGCCCATGGAAGAGAAATTTGTGTGTTCCATGTATTATTTAGGTGTAGATAGTATCTGCAAATTAGAGAATTTGCAATTAAGGGCTTAGGTGAATTATAAGCAATTTGGGTGTTTTAAAGCAATTTTATGTTCTAATCAATCTAAATAAATAATTTTGACTCTAGATTAATAATTAGAATCTAATAACCTTTAATTTGAGCCTAATATTGCTTAGGTTTCGCTATACGAATCAAAAATCAAAATTCGCAAAACTACAAAAGACAGGGACAAAATGGTAATTTTACTTAAAAATTGCCCGAGACCACCCGAGCTTAACTAATGGTTAATCATAGCTTAAAAACATGTTTTAAAACATTTTAGTGAGGTTCGGGCTAAGTTGGCATGTAAATCGGAGTTAAACGGGCGAGGCGTTTTGGTCATTTCGCGCGTTGAACTCAAAATTAGGATTCTTCTCCTATTAACACACATAACACAAAAAAATCCCTTATTATCATCAAAACATCCCCTTGAGGATGAGTGGAACCCACGATCCTCATTTTCTGAGTAAAATAACCTCAGGGCATTTTGGTCATTTTACATGTACAGAAATCGGGTTTGCAACTCTCACACAAATTGCTCCTAACCTTTCTTCTAATGTTATATTCCTTTATTGAGGATTGTTTGGTCCTAAATTATATGAAAAATTACCTAAGGTAATTCAATAATTCTAACGATAGCAAAAATTTAGTAAAAATTGGGTGTTACATTTTTAGCAAGTGATGTTGTTATGTTGTTAAAGTGGTAATCTTGAGCATAAGACTTAAAGAAATGCATTCATATTTATATTTCAAGTCATTGCATTGCGTGTTTATATTTAAGTCTTGCACTTTCATTACCATCTAATTAATTAATCTCAAAGCCTACCTATTCTAACCTGAAAGTTGAGATGTGATTTAGAGTAAATACTCTAAGAGGCCTAAAGCACTAAAATAAAGAATTGAACTTGCATTCATGTTTATATTTCCTTGCTTAGCATATTTATTTTCAAGTTATCACTTAATAACTAATCTCAAAGCCTACCTATCTCAACCTTAAAGTTGAGATGTGATTTAGGGTAAATACTTTAAGAAGCCTAGAGCACTAAAATAAAGAATTGAACTTGCATTCATGTTTATATTCTCTTTTGCCTAGCATATTTATTTTCCACGTTATCACTTAAACTTAAAGGTTAAAACAAGAGCATGCATTATCACTTAAATAATTAATCTCAAAGCCTACCTATTTCAACCTTAAAGTTGAAATGTGATTTAAAGTGAATACTCTAAGAGGCCTAGACACTAAACTAAAAAATTGAACCTGCATTCATGTTTACAATTCTTGTCTAGCATATTTATTTTTCAAGTCATCACCTAAAACTTAAATATGTGAAACTAGAGCTTGCATTCTCATATTTAATTTTAAGCTTTGCGTAGCATATTTATATTTCTTGCTATCAATCTAGAAAAGTAAGAATGAAGCTTACATTACATATTCATACTTATGCCATCACTAAGAATTAATTTAGTGCTCAAGACTCACCATTTTAATTTACATAATGAACCTTGACTTATGAAATATATTTATGTATATATATGAACATATATGTTAGTGAGTAAGGATATATTTTATTGAGTTCTTTAATTTTACCATCAATCGAAGATTTCTAATTATGTGGCTAAGACAATAAAGATTTCTTATGAGGATAAATTAGAATTGAAATAGGAATGACTAGTTATTAAAGAATGTTGTGATGTTTCCATATGCTTAAAAAAGTTATGTGTTATTGTGATCTTCTATGATTAGTTGTTTGGAAGGTATATGACATGTTATGCTTTTACTTGAAATATTGCAAAGTTGCATGTGAGCAAAAGTAAAGAATACGATATGATTATGGCCTTCTATCTTAACATGATATTTTTATGATATTCTATGATTTCATGCTCATGTTGCATCCTCATATGATATGCTAATGTGGAAATGATCCTCTAGACTCCCCGAATTAAAGGTTGTGAGAGGTGATCTAAGAAAAGTTGCATTCCTCTTGACAAGAAAGTGCATACTCATGATATGAAAGTAATATGTTATTCCCTTCTATTTCCCCATATTAAATCTAGAGACGGCTAGTTAGGTTTGAGCTCGTCCTAGGCGATAGGTGAGGCTGAACTTTCGTGATTACGTTAAAAATTGCTGGACGGCGAATGGTTGGCTGTCCGGCAATGACATAAGAGGGTGGAAATTTAGAAAGGAACTCAAAGAGTTCAATCACGATAAAGCAAATATGCATATGCATATGTCACATCATTGTTCTAATTGTGCATTTAATTATGTGAAATGTGTTATTTACATGTGTTATTTATGCTTTCGAGGTATTTCCATGCATACAAGAAATATCGTTGCATTCATGTCATTAAGACCCATGCTAAAAGATACCCACTTCGGATAAAAGGATTTGAGAAATTTAAAAAACTAAGTCTTATGCATACACACCTCTTTCATAATAAAAACCAAAGTGGTGGGAACGATGACGATGACACTTGCGTTAAAGTCAGGAAGCCTGAGAAATCTTGAATAAGTTTCTCATCCCTTTTCTTCTTCTGTGTCGTCTCCAGATGTGAATGATACGGATTGTTCGTGATCTTCCTTGGGATGAGGCAAAGAATTCATGTAACGCCCCAATTTTTACTATCGTTAGAAATTACCGAATTACCTAGGTAATTCTTACATAAAATTTGAGACCGAACAATCCTCAATAAAGGAATATAACATTAGAAGAAAGGTTAGGAGCAATTCGTGCGAGTTGCAAACCCGATTTTCTGTACGTGTAAAATGACCAAAATGCCCCTGAGGTTATTTTACTTAGAAAATGAGGATCGTGGGCCCCACCCATCCTCAAGGGGATGTTTTGATGATAATAAGGGATTGTTTGTGTTATGTGTGTTAATAGAGGAGAAGAATCCTAATTTTGAGCTCGACACGCGAAATGACCAAAACGCCCCTGCGGCCGTTTTAACTCCAATTTGCATGAACTGAGCCCGAACCTCACTAAAATGTTTTAAAACATGTTTTTAAGCTATGATTAACCATTAGTTAAGCTCGGGTGGTCTGGGTAATTTTTAAGTAAAATTACCATTTTGTCCCGTCTTTGTGTTTTAATTTTGAGATTTTTGATTCGTATAGTGAAACCTAAGCAATATTAGGCTCAAATTAAAGGTTATTAGATTCTAATTATTAATCTAGAGTCAAAATTATTTATTTAGATTGATTAGAACTTAAAATTGCTTAAAAACACTCAAATTGCTTACTAATTCACCTAAGCCCTTAATTGTAAATTCTCTAATTTGCAAAGATACCTACCTACACCTACATAATACATGGAACACACAAATTTTATCCTCCTTGGGCTATAATGCACGAAATTATATGGCCTAATATGCATCAAAAAATTTGTCAAACTTGGCACAAAACTCAAGGTATGAAACAGGAATCATGTTTCATGATTCCATGTTTTAAGCCACCAAACAAGATGATTTTTCTTCCTTGTTTCCTCCTCAAATTTGGTCAGACTTTCCTCCTTTTCTTGTCCATTCATGAGCTCAAAATCTCTATAAATAGGCATGCTTAAGGAGTTTAGAAGCCTTGCTCATAATTGCACAATTTCTAGTTTTTACAAAGCACAAAAACTTTCTTTCCTCCTCCCCTTGGCTGAAACTTCTTCTTCAATTTCTTAAAGAGATTTTCTTTCATTTCACTCCAAGAAACCAAGTTCTCTTCCTTTCCTTCAAACCACATTAGGTAGGGAGTTGTCTTTAAGCTTATTTCTATGCTTTGCTAAGTGTTGTTCTTGGTTCAAAATGATGATTTCATGGATTTTCTCTAGCTTTTCCATTCGGTTTTCTTCTTTCTTTTCCTTTGAACATTTCGGCCATAAGGCCTATATGGGAATATGATGATAGCTTGATGATGAGGACCTTGAGTGTTGGTTGTAAATCCATCACAAGTTAGGCCTCTAAAGCTTGAAAATTCCACTTGATGCAAAACTTTAAAGAATGATGTTTTTATGATGTAAAAATAAAGATCTTGAGTTTAGAACTTGAAAGATGTATTTTTCACTTTGTCTTGCTAAGATATATTGGGTTGAATTTATATTTCTCTAAAGTCTTGGAGGAGCTCTAGTAAAGAAATAAAATGAACTTGCATCCATGTTTAAGTTTATGCCTTGCATAACCATATTTACTTTCTATGTCATCACTAAATTCTCAAGAATGAATAAATGAACTTGCATTCTCATGTTTAAATTTCCAAGCTTGCATTTCATGTTTATGTTTCAAGTTGTCACTTAATCTTCAAAGATAATAAAGAGGATGCATCTCATATTTATTTTATGCTCTCACTTTATTTTATAATGGCTAAAAGAATCAATGCATGACATGTTTATTTTATGTCATCACTTAAAAATCCTAGAGCTCAAAGACTTGCCCAAGTATCACAAACAAAGTTGGAACCATGGTAATAAGAACTCTAAAGCTCACTTTCAATTTCCTTAAGATTATTGGAGTCAAAGAATTCATTCTTTAAGAAGTCTTGAGTTTGGAGCTTAATAAGATGTAATAAGAATTCTCTTCTCTCTTCACCGGTCAGATGCGGACTCCGCGCTCAGGTTTCTTAAGATTCTCTTCTCTCTCCACTGGTCCAATGCGGACTACCGCTCCAGCTTTCTTGCATATCATGTTTATAATTCCAAGTTATCACCTTATAAAGACAAGATTAAAATGAGGTTGCATAGCATGTTTATGATTCTAGTTATCACCTAAATCTCTAAAGCTCAAGACTTGCTCCTTTTATCTTAAGTGAAAATTTAATCGAAAAGATTCTTTCAATGTATAAATCGGCCTTATGATTAAGGTAGGCCTAAAGTGATTTTAAATAAGTTACTGATTTAGTTCTAAAATTTCTTTCAAGAATAACAAAAAGAATTAGTTTTTAAAAGAGTTTTAAGGCCTTGCAAAGATTTTACGGAATACTAGTATCTTACTTGTACTTAAAAATGTGATTTTAAGCAATTATGTGAAGTTCATGATTCAGCCACTAATCTGAGTTTAGTACTACTATATGATGATGGTTTAATATGTTTGAAGTTGTGATAATTATGGTTTATTGCTAAAGGAATGATTCTATGCATGTTAGAGATAAAACTAGCTTCCTAGAAAATCGTAAAAGCAAGATTTTTAGAACTTTAGAGAATGAAATTTATGCATTCTGTCAGAGCCTTTAGTGACCTTAAGAACCAGATTTTATAATGTTTAGATAAGGGAGAATGATTCATAATTGGTTTAGTAATTAATTTTAGCATCATAGGGAAAGCCGTAACGAGAAAGGTTAAAAACGCAACTTCTAGCACACGTAAAACCTTAAGAACAACTTACTGCCTATGCTGCCCCATATAGTCTAATAATGTTCTTAGGACTTATAATTGATGGTAATAAGTCCCTTAGATGCATAATTAATTAGTTCAATAATTAAGGTTGCCCGATTCTAGAGTTTCGGTTGTTTAAGAGCTTTTCGATAAGGATTTATGATGATGCCTCTTTGATGTTTTAAATGATAAGTCTATGTAGTGATTTGATGCTTATTAAGTATTTGACATCATTGAATGATTTCCGGGCTTGCATGTTATATTTGCTGTTGCAAACAATGAGAATGCTTATGCATGAAATAATGAAATATTCTTTGTTATTTAAAAATTTACCCTTGTTGTTGAAAGAAAGTATATTACTGTAAAAGTGTAATTTGGAAAGGTTTTGGTTAGTAAAGACTTGGTATTTAAGCGTGTCCATTTGTGACCTACCTCTCTTTCCTGGAATCTCCAGATGCATGATTACAGTTGGTATATATATTATTCCAGAATAAGACTATAAACGAGAAAATGTTATGAATGATTATGAATTGAGAATTGTATTATATATAACATGCAAAGACTTAATGGTGACTTAAATTTATGAGGAAATGATCCTTTGGACCCATCAGACTATAGGTGGTAAAAAGGTGATTCTTGCCCCTAAACCGTTCTCTCAAAAGGGTAGAGTCGGGATTTTAACTTATCAAAAGGGATAAGTATATGCTAGTGATGACTAGTAAGGTATGAGCTCATAACCTAGATTACTCCCAAAAGGGTGGAGTATAGGGTGGCCCAGGAAAATGATGATGAAAGTAACTTTAAGTCACCTAAGAAACTAAGTAAATGCATTATGTGAATATGATGTTCTGCTATGCATAGTATTTATGAGATGATGATGAGAAATATGATGTTCTATGCATAGTATTATGAAATGATGATGAGGAATATGATGTGATTTTATGCATAACTATGTTATTATATATGAAAGGAAAAGTTCATTATAAACATGACATGCTAAGTTTATGATGCATTATAAGACGCATGATTAAAGGGACGAACCTCGGTAAAGTATATTTTCAAACTTAATAAATCAATCTTAGCATGCTCACTATTTCAT
The DNA here is from genome assembly GCA_030441495.1 of Dalbergia oliveri. Taxonomy (NCBI): domain Eukaryota; kingdom Viridiplantae; phylum Streptophyta; class Magnoliopsida; order Fabales; family Fabaceae; genus Dalbergia; species Dalbergia oliveri. Next base: position 1,108,794 of record JAMLFY010000005.1, on the reverse strand, counting down.
AATAACCCCGAGGTTCCTGAGGACGATGATGATGACATGAAGCATATGAGGTGAGTACCCTACTGAGATTCTTTTATAAGTTTCTCACTCCCTCTTCTTTTCTTTCCATCTCGTCTTCAGAAAGTGATGGTGATGTTCATGATTTCCATTGATTATTATCCTTGAGAAACGTATCGCTAAACTTTGCGTGAGCTTGGATATCTATTCCTATCTCTAAGTGTTATTAGTAGGTGCCGTTAATAGACATTTTTCCATCCATATACTATTTATGTTTTGTTTGATTGCCTACATCTAGCTTAACTCTGTTGGTAGGCAAAATATCTATGTGTTATGTAATTATGGATGTTATATGATGGAGCCAATATGATGTGTTATGCCCGTTGGTTTTTCGCTTTATCTCAATTATCGTTCACGCTACCGAGGCTCACGATTTCAATCATGTTTAAAAAAAAATGGCTCGTAATTTCATTAAGTATTTTCAAAGTATGGTTAAATAACTGAAGCAAAGAGTAAAGTCTAGTAATTAATCAGATACGACCTAGGCGTATTAGGTTAATTATTAGAGTGTTACAATTCACGTTATCTACTGGATTAGAGGTCGAGCGGAGGCGTGAAGACTAGTCTAGTTTTGTTATAGCCATGTGATATGGGGCATTTATGCCACTTATCTTACCACCAAACCTTAGCTTTTTGCATGAGTTTTTCTGAGTTATTGATGCAACTAATAAGGATTTTGGTTTACTCCTCATTGTGTGATTTAAATGGAATTATTGACTTTTGCATTGTTTATGGAATAAATTGTAATTACACCTTGTTGCATTTGACTTGTATCTTTGAGTATGGTTTTGTACATAGGAGCTTTGGATCAAGTGCAAATTATCAAGAACAAGGTTGATGATTTTCTAATGTTGTCCAACTTGACCTCTAGTTAGTATTTTCTACATATCCTGAGCTACAGATGTCCATTGAGGTGATTTTGGTGGCGTTGGAAAGCTTATTCAAAGAGCTACAACTTCTATTTCTAGGTCGAAGAGCTAATTCGAACGTTTTGGCCCTCAAAATAGGCTTGGAAATTCCTGGATACCGCCCAGGCGTTAAGACTGTCCAAGAATGAGAAGGGGACGAAGTAAGGGAAATTCACATCGGAGATCGCCAGGTGGTCGAAACTGCCCAGGCGGTCAGACCGCCCAGGATGTCATATGCGAGCAGCTAGCATTAGCGGTTTTGCACACTGAGCCCGATTTAAGTATTTTTTTTAAGGTTTTAAACACTCATATACTATTGCACAATTTATTCTATTCACTCTCTCTCATTCAAACTCTCTATTTCTCTCTAGAACAATCTCTTTCTACTCTCTCTCTTATTCTCTCTTTCTCTCTCTAAGGGTTCCATTGGTGAAGGTGCTTTGTCTTGGGATTGTGGCAACGATTGTTGTTATTATTTTCAGGTTCTCTCTTATCTTCATTGTTGTAATCCTCAGGAGATAGAGGAGTAGATTTCTTTACTAGTGTAGGGATTTCCTGGATGGATTGGGATGACATTTGAGACCCTTTGTTTATATTGAATGCATTGGTTTTCTTAATGTTCTACAGTTTCTATTCCTTTAATTATTGTGGTGATTGCTATAATCTTTATTGGAATAACTAAATTGGCGATCATCGTTTAGGGAAACCCTTTGGATATAAATTGATAGATCTATTGGTTTATGTTTGAAGGAGAACATTAGAATTAACTTTCCAATTCGGTTAGGCTATAGCAATTGGCTCATTAAATTGATGTGATTTCTAATAAATTGCGATCGTCGTTTGTTAGTTATTTGCATTGATCAAATCCTAAAGGTCGATTGATTATTAGTAGAATTGCCGGTGATTTATTACCAATAGCCACCAATGGGTTTAATATTTGGTCAATAATAATTAATTTCCAATCCTAGGAATACCTTGCACTAGTGCTTTCTCTATTATTGCTATTATCTTATTGCTATTATCTTTCAATTTAGATTATTGCTTTAATTCTCAAAACCCCCAAATCTCCCCAACTAAGTATTGAAGCCTCCTTGAGAGACGACCTAGGTTATGCCCTTTACTATATTTTTTGTGCAACTTAGCATTTTATAAATTTTTATTTATTTGTGGGTGATAGCTCGCATCAATTTTGGCGTTTCCAGGAGGCATTAAAACTTAGTTGTTTATTTATTTTTTTATTTTTTATTTTTTTCTAGTTTTTATTTATTTTATTTTAATTACTGTTTTTATTTTCTACAAAAAATGAAAATTAAAAAAAATTGTTCCCTGTATGAGGCATTCCCGTTGGAAAAATATAATACCTCTTGATTTTGAAATTGAGAAAACTTTGAGAAAAATCAAGCAAGGCATCAACAAGTGGAACCATCAGTGTTCTGATCCTCTATTCATGTTTCAGGAATACAGGTGACATGGGAGATAGCAAGGACATTTAGGGAGCTCACTTCTTCTGATTTCACCCAGTAGCCTTTGGCCATTACTTACCTTAGGCTTGACAATGATTTTGACCTTAAGGGGTATATGGTTCATGCTCTACCCAAGTTCCATAGGCTATCTGAGAAGACCCCCACCAGCACTTGAAGAAGCTTCATATGGTGTGTTCTAGCATGAGACCCAAGGCGGAGGTTGATGATGTTGAGTTGAGAGCATTCCCCTTCTCCCTAAAGATGCCTAGAAAATTGTAACACCCAATTTATATTTTTGTTTAGAAATTACCAAATTACCCTAGGTAATTTTTACATGTAATTCTAACCGAATAATTCTCAATAAAGGAATAAGACATTAGAAGAAAGGTTAGGAGCAGTTTTACTAGAATCACAAACCCCGATTTTTTATATGTGTAAAATGACCAAAATGCCCTGAGGTCATTCTGCCCAAAAATGAGGTCGTGGGCTCAAGGTCCCAAGGGATGTTTTGACAATAATAAGGGATTGTTTGTGTTATGTGTGTTAATAGAGAAAGAATCTTAATTTTAAACTCCGACGCGAAATGACCAAAACGTCCTTGCCGTTTTAACCCCGAATTGCGTGCCGATGAGCCTAACCTCACTAAAATGTTTTAAAAGATGTTTTTAAGCTATGATTGATCAATGGTTAAGCTCGGGTGGCCTTGGGTTTTGAGTAAAATTACCGTTTTGCCCCGTCTTTGTGCATTTTGTGAATTTTGAGATTTTTGATTTGTCTAGCAAAACCTAAGCAATATTAGGCTTTAATTAAAGGTTATGAAATTCTAATTACTAATCTAGAGTCAAAATTATTTATTTAGAATGATTAGAACCCAAAATTGCTTGAAAACACCCAAATTGCTTACTAATTAACCTAAGCCCTTAATTGCAAATTCTCTAAATTGCAAAGATACCTACCTACACCTACATAATACATGAAACACACAAATTTTCTCCTTCTTAGGGCTGTAATGGCTGAATTATTGGTGCCTCCATGCATCAGAATATTTGTCAAATTTGGCACAAAACTCAAGGTATGAAAACAAGGAATCATGAAACATAATTCCATGTTTTAAGCCATGAAACAAGAACATGTTCTTCCTCCCTTTGTCCTCCCTAAAATCAGCCACCTATGCCTCCTCCATGTGTCCATTCTTGAGCTTCAAAATCTCTATAAATAGGCATGCTTAAGGAGTCTTAGAAGCCTTGCTCATACAACGATGAAGTGTACTAAGTGATTGATTTATTAAAAAGTAACCCACTTCAGAAAGATTGATTTTGAACTTTAAAAATGAATAGTTATTATGTAATGCATGATCACCTTTTGTTAAATAAACCGAAGTGGCTAGGCCGGTAACAATGACATGAACTTCAGCATATGTTTTGGGGACGCTCCTGAGAATTTTAGGATTCTCACCCCTATGTATTTGTTTTTCCGTGTCGTCCCCAGGTTGATCTAGAAGACGGCGAGGCCGCAGGAAAAGATCAAGTGGATTTTGCAAGTTAGTAGCAGAACTTGTGTTTGTTATACTTAAGTGTATGTATATGTCTGTAAAACATAAAAGGTAACATATGTATTGTAAAGCTCTTAGAAGAGCTTACTTTTGTACTTGACTTGTATTAAATAAATAAGTTGTTTCTAGCTATATATCTCGATAGAACCACGAGTTAGTTAATAAGTGATTTGATCGACTCTTATTATACATAATTAAGTCCGCAGAATATAAGTAATAACTCTCGAGTATGATATCATGACTTAAGGATGAGGTTGTACTTGGGAGGATGTTACAGAGGGAGTATTGGAAGATGTTCTTATCCAGATAAATGATTTAATATTCCTGCTAATTTTTATGTGCTTGAGATGGAAAATGACACCAATGCCAACCAGCATACATTAATCTTAGGTAGACCATTTTCTAAAACTGGTAAAACCATGATTAATGTTTATGCTGGCACATTATCCATGGAATGTAGGGACATGAAAGTCCAATTCTCTTTATCTAATGCTATGAAACATCCCCATGAGGAACACTCTGTGTTTGGCATTGATGTCATTGATCCTTTAGTTGATGATGCTTGTGGAAATAAGCTCTGAAGGATCCAGATCCCCCCTTCTCCACTTTTTCTTCTTCTATGGGATATGATGAGCCTGTTGTGTTAGAATGTTCCAAGTTTTCAGATAGGACACCTCCCAGGTAAGGCCATCAGTTTGCCAGGTGCTCATGACCAGCCCTTGTTGGGTAAGAAACCCTGAAGGGCACTGGATCTTGCCCATGAGCCCGGCACAACTGATGGTTGGAAAGCCAAAGTCTAGATGGAGGGACCTCTCTTGGTCACCGTGCACATCCGATGGTACAATTGAGTTGGAAAATCCTAGGATGACTCGTGCACCATTGATGAGCATCACGACCCTCCATGAGTCCCTAACAGCTAAAGGCTCAGATGGCCTATCTTTGGGTTGAAGCTGCACACCCTCCATGAGGGTCTTGACCGTCCAACTTAGGCATGTTAAAGCAAAGTGCTGGATGAGAGACAACCCACTGTGAGGTTTTTCTTTACCTTTCCCTTTTAATTTTCTGTATTTTATTTTATTTTATTTTATTTTATTTTATTTTTCATTTTTAGTTTTAATTCTTGCATCCTATTTATTTTGTTTGTGTTTTACACTATCCCTTTGGCACCTTAGAGGTTACATGCATAGGCTCACACCACATGCACTTTATTGACTTGCTTGGCATTGACTTTATTTTGTATTGCATACTTGGTGGATTCACTGTGATATTTGGATTGAGTACATGCACTTGCTGTGAGATTTTGAGCCTTTTTGATTGAACTATCATGTGTCATGCTTATTTGTTCATGTGTGCTTCCCTCTTTGGATTTGCATTCTAGAACTTGCTTAAGGTCTTGTTTGAAATATGTTTTTCATGTGCATGTTTAAATATGATTGAAGCATTTTTCTTGTTTTTAGCCACTTGCCTATATAGCCAACCTTTGCATGTTACTATTGTTTAACCCCCTTGAGCCTTATTGCCCATTCTTTTATTTTAGCACATCCTTAGCCAAAAGTGAAAAACCATGTAAATTCCTAACCTTTTAGGCTTAGGAGAGCATTTGTGTAAATTCTTATTTGTGCTTGAGCATAAGTGTGGGGAGAGCATGAGGACATGCCCCAATTTAAGTGTAGGGGAGGAATAACGTGTACTCAAAATTCAGCATGTGGCATAGCAAGTGGCATACCCAAAAAAAAAAAAAGCTTGATTGAAGGTATGCCACATTGCAAAAGAAAGGCCTATAATTGTGTTAATTTGGACAAAGTGTACCCTTTGGCACTTGTGCTCTTGATGTATGCATTTGCTCTCCTTTGACTTAAGGTTTAGCCCATTAGCCTATATTTTTACCCACCTTCACCTAAGCCCCATTACAACCAAAGGTAAGTCCTCTTGATTCATTTGCATGTGTGTGTGACAAAATGGAGAATGAGACCTGTAGCAAGCTTATGGTAATGCATTTTCAATTGAGGTGATTGAGTGTGCATCATAACCAAAACACTTGAGTGAATGAGTGGCAAACACAAACCTTGGGAGGATTTTTGTACTTGATCCATGCATCATATGTGAATTCTACTCTGTTGCATTTGACTTGTCTCTTTGAGTATGGTTTTGTGCACAGGAGCTTTGGATCAAGTGCAAAATATCAAGAACAAGGTTGCTGATTTTCTAATATTGTCCAACTTGACCTTTAGTTAGTATTTTTTACATATCTGGAGCTACAGATGTTTAATTGAGGTGCTTTTGGTGGCTTTGGAAAGCTTATTCAAAGAGCTACAACTTCTATTTCTACATCAAAGAGCTAATTCGAACGTTTTGACCTTCAAAATAGGCTTGGAAGGTCCCAGATACCGCTCAGGCGAGAGACCGCCCAGGCGGTGAAAAGAGGACCGATTTTTTTAGGTTTTAAAGACTCATATACTATCACACAATTTATTCTATTCACTCTCTTTCATTCAGACTCTCTCATTCTCTCTCTAGAGCACACTCTCTCTACTCTCTCTCTCATTCTCTCTTCGTTCTCTCTCTAAGGGTTCCATTGGTGAAGGTGCTTTGTCTTAGAGATTGTGGCAACGATTATTGCTATTATTTTCAGGTTCTCTCTTATCTTCATTATTGTAATCCTCGAGAGATGGAGGAGTAGATTTCTTTACTAGTGTAGGGATTTCTGATGGATTGGGATAACATTTGAGACCCTTTGTTTATATTGAATGCATTGGTTTTCTTAATGTTCTGAGCTTCTATTCCTTTAATTATTGTGGTGATTGCTATAATCTTTATTGGAGTAACTAAATTGGTGATCGTCATTTAGGGAAACCCTTTGGGTATAAATTGATAGATCTATTGGTTTATGTTTGAAAGAGAACATTAGAATTAACTTTCCATTGGTGGTTAGACTATAGTAATTGGCTCATTAAATTGATGTATTTCTAATAAATTGGCGGTCGTTGTTTGTTAGTTATTTGCATTGATCAAAGCCTAGAGGTCGATTGATTACTAGTATAATTGCCGGTGATTTATTACCAATAGCCACCAATGGGTTTAATATTTGGTCAATGATAATTAATTTCCAATCCTAGGAATATCTTGCACTAGTGCTTTCTCTGTTATTACTATTATCTTGTTGCTATTATCTTTCAATTTAGATTATTGCTTTAATTCTCAAAACCCCCAAATTTCCCCAACTAAGTATTGAAGCCTCCTTGAAAGACAACCTAGATTATGCCCTTTACTACATTTTTTATGCAACTTAGTATTTTATAAATTTTAATTTGTTTGTGAGGTGCGATAGCTCGCATCACCATGATTAGCTTTGGGTTATTGCATGATCGACCTTTATTGTTGTGTTTAAGTATCTTAGGATGTCCTTATGTTTATAAGACATCACTATTATGGCATGTTAATACAATTTGTGTTGTGATTATACTATGATTTACCTATATATGCTATGATGATGTGTATATATGCTGTAATGACGTGTATATGATTATTATACCATATGTGTATTAATCGATATCTATGGGCACGCGGGCTCGCATTTTAAGCTTTAAGTTAAAAAAAAAAATTCAGTCCTATTTTCATTACCCGTATTTTAAAGAAAGATAAGTTAAGTTCTGAAACAAAGGTGTAACAACTAATAAATGAGCGAAATGCGACTTGAGCATATTAGGTTAAAAGTTAGGGTGTTACATTAGGCGAGCCTAGTAGCTAAAAGGAATTAAAAATGAGATTTCTAGAACTCCTAAGAAAAAGAATTATGCATTTTATTCCAACAACTTTAAAGTTTGTAAAATCGGGTTGTACCATGTTTACTTGAGTAAGAATAACCTACAAATGATTCAGGAATTAATTTTAACATCAGGGAAAGCCGATAATGAGAAAGGGTGTAAAACGCAATTTCTAGGACACGTAAACCATTAAAATCTTTTACCTGCCTATGCTGTCTAACTTTGATTGATGATATTCTTGAGCTAAATAATTAGTGGTAATGATGATAATAAATCCCTTAGATGCATAAGAAAATAATTTGATAATTAGAGTTACCCGATTTAAGGGTTTGGCTATTTAAAGGAATATTTATGTGTTGATGATTTGAGATGATGAATTCATGTAATATTCAATGCTATATGTAGGATCTATCATTTGTATGTTATAATTTCATTTGGAAACATTGGAGATGCTTATGCTTGAAATATATGAAGAGCTATGATATTTATGAGTTATGTATTGCATCTTGATATAACATGCTAAGACTTAAGGTGACTTAAAACATGAGAAAATAATCCTTTGGACTCATCAAACTATAGGTGATGAAAAGGTGATTCTTGCCTCCTAACCATACTTATTAAGTCGGGACTTTAACTTATCAAAAGGAATAAGTATACGCTAGTGACAACTAGTGAGGTATGCTCATAACCTAGAAATACTCTCAAAAGGAAGAGTAATAGGGTGGCCCCAAGATGTGAAAGTGGACTAAACTTTAAGTCACCTAAAGAACCAAGGAATGTCATTCATAAGTCATGCTCTATGCACATCGTGTTTGCTATAAAGTTGAATGTATGCTATAAGGTTAAGTATTGCATAAGATATTGATATGCATATCATAATAAAGTATGATGCATTCATTACAAGACGCATGATAAAATGAACCTTTGTATGCTCACTATTTCATAAAAACCCGAGGTCCCTGAAGACGTTGATGATGTCACTTAGATAGGAGGATATCCTAGATTCTTTAGTAAGATTCTCGCTCCTCTTTCTCCCTTTCTATCATGTCTTTAGATTCTGATGGCAATGTTCGTCTTCTTCATTGACACCCCCACTTGGGAGGTTCATTTTGAACCCGAGCATCATCTTACCATTTTGAGGGACGCTCTCTCCGAGTCTTTATGTTCCTGGGACGCCCATTTACACACTGTTCATAGCTACCATTTTTCTTCGACTTCCTTGTATGGTGATGATATGGTTTTGAGCATGCGCGTACACACAATGAAAGGATCTTTCACACGTACACCACTGCATTCCGTACGTGATTTCTCGGATTATGTTCCTCGCTCGAAGCATACGGAGATTGACCCATCGGAGGACTCGCCTACCTACATATACTCCGAGAGCTCTACCCCTACTCCCCTACGAATGAGGGAAGGTAATGAGGAGATGGTCACCCAGCCGAGGTTGGCACGGAGGCCATCCATGCACCCTCGCCATGGAGCCCATGATCAGCCACCTCATGTGCCCACTCCCGACGAGTTTCGCTCATGGATAGGTTATGTTCCGCCCTTTCAGAGCTAACACCCGTAGATCTCTTGGAGGGTTTTTAGTGCACGCACTACTACTAGCTTAGGATGACCTTCTTTTGTTTAGAGGTTATCTATCTTAGGTGCACTAGGTTGGCATGTTTTCCCTTGTATTTTCCTTTCCTATGTATTTGCTTTTCTATGATATACTAAACTTAACTCACCATCCATGGGTGGGTAGACTATTATATATTTAAATTATGGTGTGCTATTGGATGATCTTTTATGGAGCCTCTGATGTTTCTATCTATGTTATTCTTTTACACGTTATGCTTTACGTTAGCAATTGTTTATATTATGTGCAGCTCACGTTTTGTCTATGTTTTCAATAAAAAAAAAAAATTGGCTCATATTTTCATTAAGTATTTTCAAGTATGATTTAAGAAAATGAAACAAAGAGTAATATCTAATAATCAACTGGAATACGTCTTAGGCGTATTGAGTTAATTATTAGGGCGTTAACGCTGGCCACGTTTTCAAGCTCACCTTGACTTTCTCATCCTTTATTCTCTTCCTTTGAATCACTCCAAGTGGCTAGCATCCCATTTTTCTTTCAAGGAAGCTTTTTCTGGGGACCTTTGAGCTTGGGACAATAAGTTTTGTAATGTCCCTTCTTTCCATTATAATAGCTTACGTTTTCCAGCTTCACTTTGCCCTTTCTATCCCTTCTAAAGCTAATGTCCTTTATCTTCTTGGTTCTCTCTTCCTAATCTGGACATCTTTCTCACTGGCATAGAGATGAGACAATGGAGATCTCATCTCCATCCTCTTCATCAAACTTTTCTCCTGAGTCTTCTTTTTCTTCTTCTAAGGTCTCAACAACTTGTATTTCCTTACCCTTGATCTGCTTCTTGTGATATGTCTTCAAAGCAATAGATTTATTTTTCTTCATGGTTTCACCATGATTTTTAAAGAGTAGCACCTCATGAGATTTTAGGGACCCAATAAAGGCATCCAAGCCAAGGGTTTGAAGATCCTTAACTTCAATGATGGCTGTGACCTTGGGAAGTGATTTAGTAGGAAAACTTCTTAGGATTTTTCAACCATTTCAGAGTTTGAGTATTTCTTTCCCAAACCTTTGAGTTAGTTTACAATGTGCATGAATCTAATGGTCATGTCATCAATACTCTCTTATACAGCCATCTTGAATATTTCATCTTGATGGACCAACATGCTATATCTTGGTCTCCTTGACACACATTGTTCCTTCATGCAGCATGTGTAGTTTGTCCTAGATTTTCTTTGTTGTGTCACAAGCAATGATTTTGTTATATTTGTAACATCCTAGTTTTCTTCAGATATTAATTGAGGAAAACTTAATAGGAATATTAGAATTCTGAGGAAGTTGTGATGAGAATGACTCCATGAGGGAGTACAAAAAAAAAATGTGAATAGTACTTGGCGGGCCCGAGGCCTCTGGGCCGAAACTGGGATTAAGGACCCAGGTGCCCGAAGTTAAGAAAATATGAGAATAAGATTAGGAATGTGTGGAAACGATAATTTTATACCTAGAATTAAATTTTGGGTAATATCGGTTAGTGGGTACGGTGTTTATCCGTTCGGTGAGATTTCGGTGTGTGATTTTTAACAGAAAGACATTTCCATCACTACAACTAAATAATATCCCCAAATTAAGACAAGTGGAAGGCTAGGATTTAATCTTGGAATCCAAGATCAAATCCTAGCCATCCATCATAGCCTAGTCACCAAGTTCATCATGATTTTTAACAAATATCTTACCTTGCATTTATTACAAGCCTAGTCACTTGATCTTCTTAACCAAGCTAAGCATAAACTCGGCCTTGCAAGGAGAGAAACCAGAATGTGAAGTGCCTCCATAGCCAAGAGCTCCATCTTGTTTTCATCTCACAAAAACCCTAGCTTAGAATCATCAAAACCCAAATCTTCCTTCACAAAAATTGATCTACACTTCCACCTCTACAATTATAACCGATTGAAATTTCAAGAACCCCATCCTTCTTGCACATCCATCAGTGATCAGAGGAGGGTTTGAGGTTGTGTGGGGAGTTTTGGTTGTGAAGAAATCACACCTTGAAGCAAGCTAGAGATAGAGACTTGTGAACCTTCAAGAGTAGGGTTTCCTGCTACCTTTCTTGTGGAATTTTTCAATTCTGTTTTGGCTTGCCCTAATTCCAAAAATTTTGATGATATTGATGGTTAACATATTGATATTGATGTATGAATTTTTGTGTTGTGTTTGGATGGTTTTAAAATGGGTTTTCTCTCAAGTGAAATTGGAACTAGGTTGCTGGACTGATTTCTGTTCTGTAATCAGAATTTTTCACGAATTTTCTGGAAATTTTGTAGGTGGTTTCATGAGCCATGAAAATTATATGTTGTATTTAACCCCTTAAAATAAATACATGAATTTTCTTAGGGGTTAATTCTAAGGTTTGATGACTCAAAAAAATAAGGAACCGAATTGTAACTGTTGCTGTCTAAATTGTTGAGACTGAAGTAACAAACTTGCCCGAATTTTTAATCATAGCAATTGATTGAGATAGCTCCTGAAATTTTTACACAAGACTAATAACATGTTGAAATACCTCTGTGAATTTTCTTGTACCTTGATTCCATCTAATTCTAGGGTTAAATATTCTGAGAACACAAGTCTGGACTATGAATTTGTGACTTCTGACCACCAGATTTGCCTATTTTATTGAAGTGGTTATATAACTCTGATTGCCCTGAAATTTTTACAGGTTGTTTTAGACACATTGAAGTGTCATGTGAAATTTTCCTTAAGGGTGGAATGGTTGTTTGGTATGGTAACAAATTGTTGTGCCTAGAACTTCAATTCTGCCAGGATAATGAGATGTGAAAATGGCTGAAATTCTATGATAGTATTTGCATATCTTACTGTGTATGTTTGAGACATATGGGAAAACAGAAACAAGGCTTAGAAAGAATTGAGAGGGAAGGCAAAAAGAAGGACTTCCCTAGAAAAGTTGTGAGTCGATAGACGTATCGGCTAGGCATAGACCTCTGAGTGATCCTGAAATGGAAAAAAATGAAGTTCGGTGATCTCGAATAGGAATGAGCTCATGTCCTAGGTCTATGGTCCTTTGTGAAATTGTGAATTGTGAATGTATCTCTCTGAGAATAAGCCTTCCCTATGTTGAGAAAATTGAGAAAGACATGAGAAATGGAGTTTATGATTATGCATATTATTGCTTGATTGATTATTGTGATACTATCCTTAGTTCCCGGCCTACGGGTTTCAAGATTTCTGTGTATGTGTTTCTATGAATATTGTATATGCATGAATTGCTTATCCCTACTGTATATAGTATATGGGGGAAACTACCCTCCTGAGAATTTTATATTATTCTCACCCTGAGTTGTATGTATTATATTGTTCAGATTCGCAGATGTCGTCCCAGTGTTTTTCTGATTCGCCACAATGGGTGTGGCAATATGATCCGCATTGGACTGCATGTACGCTGTTGGTTATTCCCAGTTCCGGATCTACATGTTCTTTGATCGCTCCTTCAGGACTTCGGTCTTTGCCACGGACTTCGACCCCGCTTTTCCTTATGACGGCGTGCCCCTTCACATGGCCCATCCTGGAGTGTTGAGATTCCCTCGCTCCACCCGTATATGGCCGGCGCACCCGTTTCGTCATCCTCCTCATCTGACTCAGATCCCTCTGAGGACCCCGGTGCCCGGCGGAGGAGAGGTCATTGCCCCGATGGCCAATGGCTTCCTGCACGGGAGTAGAGACCTCCAGAGACGGATGCATTGTACATAGAGATAGGATAGTGTTAGGACCTTACCTACCTAAGAGATGTACTTTTGGTTTTCTTTTGCTTTGTTTTATATGTACATATGCGGTTTTGTCATCAGGGTGTTTGAGTAGGTTAGGTACCATGTAGGGGATTAGCCTCGTTCGCATCGAGTCCTGACTTTTCGGGGTTATTTTGTTAATCTTGCCCTTATGATGTATATATAGTGACTGCGACATTATGCCCCTATATGTAAATCTCGTTATGATAGTATATGTATTGCCACATTTCGTGTCATTGATTATTTCAACTAGTATAGATCCCGAACTTGTCAATAATACTCTACTAATTACTATGTTCATACTCGGGTAAATGTGGTAATTTGGAGGGTGTTACATTATGGTATAGAGGGTCTATCCTATCAGCCTGGGGATTGGACCGACTATGTTTCCGTAGTAGTTGTCATGCATAATGATGCATATATATATATATATATATATATGTATGTGTGTGTATACATGACTTGATTGGAAATGTTGTGGGTTACTGCCACACTTGGATTGGTATTGAGCCTGATCAACTCAATATTTTGTTTGGTGTGACGGAATCAATGACTTCAAATCGAGACCAGGAGCGGAGTTGGGAACAATGTTGATATGATGAACACTTTCCATGAAATGGCCGCAGCAATGAGGGAGCAAGCTGGTTGCTAACCGAATGATGGAACGATTACACCGCAATGAGGAGCAGCACCGATCGGTAACCCAGGAGGGAATGAAGTAGATGTAGAATATCAGAAATTGCTGATCCCTACAAAGCAGAGGAGTGGATCAAGGCAATGGAAAAGATTTTCTCAGTTCTACCCTACAGAGATTCAAAAGGTGGCTTTTGCCACCTATATGCTGAAGCGGTGAATTCCTGGTGGGTAGGTACTAGGGACTTTCGAAGCCTCCGCACTGAAGTCACCTGGGACATCTTTAAGGAGGCTTTTTATCACAAGTACTTCCCGCTTCTGTGAGAAATGCGAAGGAGTTAGAATTTATGGCCCTTAGACAAGGTCCTATGAGTGTGGCAGTGTACCGCCAAGTTTGAGGAACTTTGCAAATTTTCTACGATTTACCAGCGTGACCGGACGAAGTTTGGAAATGCATGAAATATGAAGGGGTCTACGTGAAGATATTGAAGCCGCTGAGCCTCTTGGAAATTCGAGATTATCCTACTTTGGTGAACAAATGTCGACGCGCTGAGGAGTCTAACAAGAAGTTGGCAAACCTCAGGTATGCGCAAAACAATGTCAGGAGAGGACTAGCGCCCAAGGCCCTCGATTCAAGCCTATGCACCAATCTAAGGGAAGATTTCCACGAAACAACAACAACAACAACAACGAGGAAAACAGATCCAATCTCCAAGACGGAGGCAATGAGAGAGTGTTTAAATGCGAAATATCACGGGAACCGGCCTTGCTGGACCACACAAATCACATGCTTTGGTTGTGGGAAACCAGGACACAAGATCTTCGAGTGTCCTAATAAGAAAGCTCAGCAGCCCACCCCAGGCCACAACAACCAGGACGTGTTTTTGCTGTGGATGCCAAGGAGATTCTCAATCTCCCGATTAATCGAGGTAAGTGTGAAATAAATGAAATTATTTTAGACGTCCTGTATGATTCGGGTGCCTCCCATTCTTTCATATCCTATGACTGTGTACAAAAGTTAGGATTACCTGTGTCGAAGCTATCATATGACCTTCTTGTTTCCACCCCTCCTCGAATCCTCAGAACTTGTCAAGCATGCATGACCACTTCTCTTTTTATAAATGCCAGAGAATTTAATGCAAATTTGTTTTGTCTACCTTTTCTGGCTTAGAAGTCATTTTAGGTATGGATTGGCTGGTACCAAATTATGTGCTTTTGCATTGTCCAACTAGAACTGCTATATTTCTTCTCATGTCTTCCTCTATTCCTGTGGTTCCTTTTTCTTTACTTGGACCTAGTAACACCTAACCCTAGTAAGGTAGGCCGTCAGGAATATGTCCTCCTCTCAGCTAGTGAAGCGAAAGTATCTATGACCTGAATACGATTCCAGTGGTGAGGGACTATCCAGATGTGTTCCCAGAGGATATTCCGAGTTTCCGCCTAGCGGGAAGTCGAATTCTCCATTGAGTTGGTCCCAGGGACGGGTCCTATTTCCATTGCCCCTTATAGGATGTCCCCCTTAGAATTGAAGGAATTAAAGTCACAAATTGAAGAGCTACTAGGGAAGCACTTTATTAGACCTAGTGCCTCGCCGTGGGGAGCCCCTGTTCTTTTGGTAAAGAAAAAGGATGGGGGTATGAGGCTTTGTGTGGATTAGGCAGTTGAACAAGGTAACGATCAAGAACAAGTACCCTCTGCCAAGAATTGATGACCTTCTGGATCAATTACGTGGGGCAACTATTTTCTCAAAGATTGACCTTAGATCAGGTTACCATCAGATTCGAGTTCGGGATGAGGACATCCCCAAGACCGCCTTTAGAACTCGATATGGACATTATGAGTATAAGGTAATGTCTTTTGGACTGACCAATGCTCGGCGGTATTCATGGATTATATGAACCAAATTTTCCGCCGTACTTGGATAAATTCGTAGTTGTCTTTATAGATGACATACTTATTTATTCAAGGACCAAAGAGGAACATTCAGAGCATCTTAGGGTTGTGTTACAGATCCTAAGGGAGAGGAAGTTGTATGCTAAACTGTCAAAGTGTGAATTCTGGATGGGAGAGGTTAAGTTCCTTGGTCATGTGGTGTCGCGAGAAGGAGTTTCCGTAGATCCAGCAAAGTAAATCCGTACTTAATTGGGGCGGCCAACTACGGTAATGAGATTCGAAGCTTTCTTGGATTAGCTGGATACTATAGGCGATTTATTATGGGTTTTTCCAGCTAGCTCTACCTTTGACCAAGTTAACTCGAAAGAATGCTCAATTCAAATGGACGCCAGAATGTGAGAATAGTTTTCAGGAGTTAAAGCAGAAGTTGACCAGCTCCTGTCTTGGTGCTACCCGACCTCAGGGACCCTTCGAGGTTTATTGTGATGCTTCTAGCAAGGGCTTAGGGTGTGTGCTTATGCAGCACAGAAATGTGGTTGCTTATGCCTCTCGCAGTTGAGACCCCACGAGGTGAACTATCCAACCCATGATCTTGAGCTTGCGGCTGTGGTTTTTGCTCTAAAGATCTGGCGACACCATCTTTATGGTGTATAGTTCAATGTCTTCTCGATCATAAGAGTTTAAAGTACCTCTTTGATCAGAAAATTGAATATGAGACAGAGACGGTGGATGGAATTCCTTAAGGATTACGAGTTTAATCTGAATTACCACCCAGGCAAGGCAAACGTTGTGGCTGATGCATTGAGAAAGTCCCTGAGTGTAGCATGCATGATGATCAAGGAAACGGAACTAGTAGAAGACTTCAAGAAGCTTAGCTTGAGCACGTCTGTTAGCCCCGAAGGTGTGGTGTTAGGTCAGATTAGAATAACAAGCGAGTTCCAGGAACGGATTTTGGCTACACAACCTGAAGATCAAGAGCTTCAAGAGATTTTTAAATCAGCTCACACTAAGAAGTTGCCGAATTTACCACAGACCAGCGAGGTATATGGAGGTATAAGGACAGGGTCTGTGTACCTGCAAGTGGTACTCTCAGGAATGAGATTTTGAAGGAGGCACACAAAGGTGAATTCACCATACACCCTGGGACTAGTAAGATGTATGCAGATTTCAAGAGAATGTTTTGGTGGCCTGGGATGAAGAGGGATATAGCGGAGTTTGTTCGCAAGTGTTTAACTTGTCAAAGAGTCAAAATAGAACACCAGAAGCCGGCTGGAACCTTACACCCTTAGAAATCCCAGAATGGAAGTGGGAAAGTATCTCCATGGATTTCGTAATGGGTTTACCGAGGACGTCTTCAGGCTATGACGCTATATGGGTCATAGTGGATAGACTGACCAAGTCTCCTCACTTCTTACCCATCAAAGCTAATTATCCTTTGGATAGGTTAGCTTCCTTGTATATCCAAGAGATAGTAAGGCTACACGGCGTTCCTTCTTCAATAGTTTCCGAGAGGGACCCCGTTTTACTTCAAGGTTCTGGGAGCTTTCCAACGGGCCTTTGGAACCAAGCTGTGTTTGAGTACGGCTTATCACCCCCAAACGGATGGGCAGACCGAACGCACCATACAGACTTTGGAAGATATGCTGAGGGCATGCGTGATTGAGCAGAAAGGGAGTTGGGATAAAGTACTTCCGCTGGTGGAGTTTGCTTATAATAACAGCTATCATGCTAGTATTGGCATGGCCCCATACGAAGCCTTGTATGGAAGGAAATGTCAGTCCCCATTGTGTTGGTACGATTTAGGAGAAGCAAGATTGTTAGGACGGATCTAGTTAATCAGACGACGGAACAAATCCAGAAAATTAAGGATAAAATCCTCACTGCAGAGTCGTCAAAAGAGTTATGCGGATAAACGAAGGAAGCCTTTAGAGTTTAAAGAGGGAGAGCATGTGTTCCTGAAGGTCACACCCACTACGGGCGTAGGGAGAGTCTTGAAGGTCAAAAAGTTGTCACCTAGGTTTATAGGTCCTTTTCAAATTCTTCGAATTGGGTCAGCTGCTTATCAAATAGCCCTACCCCCGTCTTTATCCAATCTCCATGATGTCTTTCATATATCTCAACTTAGAATGTACCACCCAGACTCCACCCATATCATTGAACCCGAATCTATACAGTTACGGGACGACTTGACGTTTCAAGTGCCTCCCGCTGATCGTGGATAGAGAGATCAAGCAACTGAGGAATAAAGCAGTGCAACTAGTCAAAGTAGCTTGGGTGGGCCAGGAAATGAAGAATTCACATGGGAGTTAGAGTCAACTATGAAGAGAGACTATCAGAATTGTTTCCAGGTACGAAATTTTGAGGGCAAAATTTTTTACTTAGGTGGGTGGTAATGTAACATCCTAGTTTTCTTCAGATATTAATTGAGGAAAACTTAATAGGAATATTAGAATTCTGAGGAACGTTGTGATGAGAATGACTCCATGAGGGAGTACAAAAAAAAAAACGTGAATAGTACTTGCAGGCCCAGGCCTCCGGACGGAAGCTGGGATTTAGGACCCGAGGTGCCCGAAGTTAAGAAAATATGAGAATAAGATTAGGAATGTGTGGAAACGATAATTTTATACCTAGAATTAAATTTCGGGTAATATCGGTTAGTCGGGTACGGTGTTTATCCGTTCGGTGAGATTTCGGTGTGTGGTTTTTAACACGAAAGACATTTCCATCACTACAACTAAATAATATCCCCCAAATTAAGACAAGTGGAAGGCTAGGATTTAATCTTGGAATCCAAGATCAAATCCTAGCCATCCATCATAGCCTAGTCACCAAGTTCATCATGATTTTTAACAAATATCTTACCTTGCATTTATTACAAGCCTAGTCACTTGATCTTCTTAACCAAGCTAAGCATAAACTCGGCCTTGCAAGGAGAGAAACCAGAATGTGAAGTGCCTCCATAGCCAAGAGCTCCATCTTGTTTTCATCTCACAAAAACCCTAGCTTAGAATCATCAAAACCCAAATCTTCCTTCACAAAAATTGATCTACACTTCCACCTCTACAATTATAACCGATTGAAATTTCAAGAACCCCATCCTTCTTGCACATCCATCAGTGATCAGAGGAGGGTTTGAGGTTGTGTGGGAGTTTTGGTTGTGAAGAAATCACACCTTGAAGCAAGCTAGAGATAGAGACTTGAACCTTCAAGAGTAGGGTTTTCTGCTGCCTTTCTTGTGGAATTTTTCAATTCTGTTTTGGCTTGCCCTAATTCCGAAAATTTTGATGATACTGATGGTTAACATATTGATATTGATGTATGAATTTTTGTGTTGTGTTTGGATGGTTTTAAAATGGGTTTTCTCTCAAGTGAAATTGGAACTAGGTTGCTGGACTGATTTCTGTTCTGTAATCAGAATTTTTCACGAATTTTCTGAAATTTTGTGGGTGGTTCCATGAGCCATGAAAATTATATGTTGTAGTTAACCCCTTAAAATAAATACACGAATTTTCTTAGGGGTTAATTCTAAGGTTTGATGACTCAAAAAAATAAGGAACCGAATTGTAACTGCTGTCTAAATTGTTGAGACTGAAGTAACAAACTTGCCCGAATTTTTAATCATAGTAATTGATTGAGATAGCTCCTGAAATTTTTACACAAGACTAATAACATGTTGAAATACCTCTGTGAATTTTCTTGTACCTTGATTCCATCTAATTCTAGGGTTAAATATTCTGAGAACACAAGTCTGGACTATGAATTTGTGACTTCTCACCACCAGATTTGCCTATTTTATTGAAGTGGTTATATAACTCTGATTGCCCTGAAATTTTTACAGGTTGTTTTAGACACATTGAAGTGTCTTGTGAAATTTTCCTTAAGGGTGGAATGGTTGTTTGGTATGGTAACAAATTGTTGTTCCTAGAACTTCAATTCTCCAGGATAATGAGATGTGAAAATGGCTGAAATTCTATGATAGTATGTGCATATCTTCCTGTGTATGTTTGAGACATATGGGAACAGAAACAAGGCTTAGAAAGAATTGAGAGGGAAGGCAAAAAGAAGGACTTTCCTAGAAAAGTTGTGAGTCGATAGACGTGTCGGCTACGCATAGACCTATGAGTGATCCGGAAATGGAAAAAAATGAAGTTCGGTGATCTCGAATAGGAATGAGCTCATGTCCTAGCAGTCTATGGTCCTTTGTGAAATTGTGAATTGTGAATGTATATCTCTGTGAGAATAAGCCTTCCCTATGTTGAGAAAATTGAGAAAGACATGAGAAATGGAGTTTATGATTGTGCATATTATTGCTTGATTGATTATTGTGATACTATCCTTAGTTCCCGACCTACGGGTTCTCAAGATTTCTGTGTATGTGTTTCTATGAATATTGTATATGCATGAATTGCTTATCCCTACTGTATATAGTATATGGGGGAAACTATCCTCCTGAGAATTTTATATTATTCTCACCCCTAAGTTGTATGTATTATATTGTTAGATTCGCAGATGCCGTCCCTAGTGTTTTTCTGTGATTCGCCACAATGGGTGTGGCAATATGATCGGCATTGGACTGCATGTACGCGTTGGTTATTCCAGGTTCGGATCTACATGTTCTTTGATCGCTCCTTCAGGACTTCGGTCTTTGCCGCGGACTTCGACCCGCTTTCCTTATGACGGCGTGCCCCTTCACATGGCCCATCCTATAGTGTTTGAGATTCCCCTCGCTCCACCCGTATATCGCCAGCACACGCACCCGTTTCATCATCCTCCTCATCTGACTCAGATCCCTGAGGACCAGGTGCCCAGGACGGAGGAGAGGTCATTGCCCCGATGGCCAATGGCTTCCTGCACGAGGAGTAGAGACCTCAGAGACGGATGCATTGTACATAGAGATAGGATAGTGTTAGGACCTTACCTACCTACAAACTGATGTACTTTTGGTTTTCTTTTGCTCTGGTTTATATGTACATATGCGGCTTTGTCATCAGGGTGTTTGAGTAGGTTAGGTACCATGTAGGGGGATTAGCCTCATTCGCATCGAGTCCTGCTTTTCGGGGTTATTTTGTTAATCTTGCCCTTATGATGTATATATAGTGACTGACGTTATGCCCCTATATGTAAATCTCGTTATGATAGTATATGTATTGCGACATTTCGTGTCATTGATTATTTCAACTAGTATAGATCCAAACTTGTCAGTAATACTCCTAATTACTATGTTCATACTCGGGTAAATGTGGTAATTTGGAGGGTGTTACAATATTCAATTTTGCTTAGTGCATATATGACAAGGTATTTAGTGTTGGAGTTTAGCTGAACTCTTGCTTTGTGTTTCTCTATCCACCTACTCCTAGGAACTTCTCTGGAAATAGAGGGTGCATGTTCAGCTCTTGGAACTTCTTCCATATGAACATAATATCCTTCTTATATTATCTCCCACAAGTCAAGACTTGTGTATTTGATGACGCTCCATCATATCCCTCCTATAGGCATAATCTCCATCATCAAAGAATTGTGGTCTATTTATGGAGTGTCTTTCTACAATAAATATCATGTAGGAGCAAGTTTTTGAGGTCTTGTTAGAAACTATTCACAACTAAATTTTGATCAAGTTATACAAAGCTTTTAAGACCTTCTCATATGTATGACAGAGAAAGTGTGTTTCATAAAAAGATTTAAGCACATCATACACATCGAAGCACATCGATAGACACAAGCATTAGAGCATCAAAAGAATGATTTTGCGTTCTTAAAGGATACTTCACAGCTAATCTCAAAAACATAAATGAGCTAAGTATCTTAGCATGCTAAGGAATAAGCAACTCAAACCACATGCATAGGAGACAAGAAGCAAACATCTATAGCAAGATATGATTAGGTAAGTATAAGCAGGCATCGATATGTATCAGAGCTTTAAAGGAAACAGCATTTAAGACATGTGTATCAGAGCACAAACATGATCTATAAAAAGAATTTTATACGCAAAGATAGAATGTCAAAAAAAAAAAAAACAAAAGAATGTGCATGCTAAAAGAAATTCTCTGAGCTCCCCTTCAATATATGTTCCCCCTAAAAGCTCCTCCTGAATTCCATAGCACTTGATTTTCTTCGTCTCTTTTCTTTTCCCCTTTGTCATCAGCAAAAAAGGAGGTGTGCTGGGAATCAGACATCATCTTCATCTTTGTCGTCTTAGCTCTTGTAGAATCTCTTGGTTGGTTTGAAGAATCTGAACTAGTTCTTCATTTTGAGCTAGGTGCCTTGCTTTATGATAGTTGTTTCAAGCTCGATCCTCTTGGAGGCAATCTCTATCAGATGATGTAGAATGATCTGATTGATCTGAGAGCTTGCCTGGAGGCTTGGTTGAAGATGGATAAGGCAGGTGAATGGGTGTTGATGATGGAGCGCTTTAGGGGAAGGCTCAAGGATGCCTAGGGGTATGGTCTCCCTGACTTAGGTGATTCAGCCTGTATATCAATATGTATAGCAATAGCAGGAGGTGGAGAGGATGGCATGCCAGCATCAGAGGTAGTAGGAGTAGAAATAAGCTCAGGAATAGGAGTAGTAACAACTTTGAGCATTTGAGCCGAGGAAGCAGCTTCTTCAACAAGAGGAGCACCAGTATTAGATGCTCTATCATCTTCTTCCATCTGAGTGATGCAGATGGAAGAAGGAGGTTGAGACACTATTAGGATGATAGAGGTCTGGTTCATGACCTTCCTCTGGTTCCTTAATGATGAGCTCCAGGGATGGCTCTTCATAGATTGGCTCTAGAGTAGAGAAAAGTTCATTGACAAAGAAATTTGGTTCGTCCACTCCTTCTTCTTCAAGTTGTGTTTTGAGGCAATCGACTTTGTTATGGATTTCATCAAATCATTTATTATCATGAAGTCGTCATTGTCACCTAAAGAAGTTACTTTGGGCTCTATAATTGTTATCCCTATACGGCCAGGTCCTGGTTCAGTGAAGAGACTAGATTCTAACGCCATTGTCTTCTCACGAAGAGCATCAAGGATAAGTATAGAGGTAAAACCAAACTATTGAGTCATGGGTTTTGCTTATTGTTCTTCAATGACAACAAAAGCCTTAGAACTTAGGTTTTCTTCTACTTTTACTAAACCCATAAATCCCTTTTTCCTGCTACAATTCTCTTGCTTCTTCTAGCCTCCACTTTTCTTGAAGAATTCTCTATTCTTTCATAATTCTTTCTCCTCTTCTTTATCTTCAAAGGATTCAGAAATTGTAGCTGCTACTTAGTTTGTGTAGCATTACTCTTGTATTTCAGAATGAGTGCTGCTTGGCTTGCTTTTTTGGGCGGACTTTTGAATGTTGGCGTAGAGATTTTTCTTTGAATTGGAAGCTTGTTAGGTCTACCTTGGGGCAGCCACTTTCTGAGGACTTGGCCTCAGCTTCAGAGGATTTGGTTGACCATGAAACTTCAGCTTGTTTCTGTTTCTTATACAACCTTCCTTTTCCCTTCCTCTTAGGCCTAAGAGGAGATTTTTAAGATATAGTTTTCTCAGATTCATAATTTGCTGCTTCATTGCTTTTAGAGTTATTTTCAAGAAGAGCAATCTTCCTTTGTCACCTAATTTTTTGCAAGGTCCTTTTCTTTTCCTTAGCATGAGATACTTTAGCATCCTTGATCAAAGAGCTGGTCTTTCTAGAGCTTGTCTTTAGGTACGGAATAAGACTTCTTTATTGTTCTGAAGGAGCTGATTGAAAAGTCTATGGGTAAAATATTCAAACCACTCTTCAACAAGAAGATATTTGAAATGTTGAAAAATCCTTGTTAGTAGCATTTTGTAGGGAACTCCAACAATTCTTCTTTTCCCTTGGTGATTACGCTAAGCATGTAGTCCATTATTATTCTAGACAGATTTACTTTTCTTTTGGATAAAAGGCAGAAAAGTAGCATACAATCCATTCCCAATAGAATATCAGTGCTTCCTCGCATGGGAAGGATGGTAAATTGGATGATAGTAAAAACCTTTCTTGCCTGAACTGAGCATAGACGTTGTAATGTTGCCAGGACAATACTTTGTTGAATTAGTGAGGCATTTGGGGACATCTTCTTTGTTTACTTCGAGTGATTTGAACTATCCCTTATAAGCCAAATAGTTTACTCTAGTAGATGGTGCCCTAATCACTATAGATAAGTCAGATAACCCAATCTCCATACAAGTGTCCCTGATGGTGGCCCTGAGAGTGTTTCAATTTCTTACAAGAAAAGCATAAAAGGTAGTGACCATTCTAGGAAATACTCCCAAGATATCCAAAAAGTGCTCCCACCCCCGAAAGGCAAATACTTATCTAAAAATTTGAACTTAGTTCAGTAGAAAGTTGTTTAGCCTTTTCCAGGTGCAATTGTTCTTTACGAAAAATTCTCTTCATAGTTCTCCTGCATATTTGCTTCGTTAAACATGATGAATAGTACCCTTTTTGGAAGAACAGTTTAGTTCTTTTCCTTCAATTTCAGAGAAGGTTTGAGGGTAAGGGAAGATGAAATGGTTGATGAAGCATGTGGTGGAGGATGAAGATAAAAAGGTGATGTGTGAGGAGTGGGGGTTATTTAAGTGATGTGATGACTAACTAAAGGTGAAGCAACGTGGGAGAGAGAAACCCAAAATAATGGGAATTATCCCGCCTTTTTATCCATTTCAGAAAGAGAGTTTTATGACACTAGATATTACTTTATGAAGGCCTTACTTTCTGATCTTCATGATTCACTTTCTGATCCATTAGAGACATACCGTATACTTAACATAACCTTATCTTCATATGTTGAAGTTTATGACCCTGGATAATCTTCATTTTCTGACCCCCATCTCTTTTCTAATCAACCCATCTCCTTTCTAAACTAGTAGATAAGGAATCTGATCTTCAATAGGATACATGGTCTTACAAACTGATATCTTGATATACCAACCAAAAAGTTGATCTTGCAAATTGCCCTTGTGATCTTCCAACTGATTGACTGTTCTTACTAACAGATGTCTTCCAAACATGCAAACTGATGACTTTGCTAGGTCTTTAGTTTGGAACTATGAAGGAAGGATGCAGACAAGTTCATGCATGAATGCTTATGTAGATTTAAAACCATATGAGTCTTTTTTTAAAAAAACTTTTCAAAACACAAAAACAATCATTGACTAATGATTTTGTGAATATATCTAACCCTAGGTCTTCAGGATTCACAACTATTAAATTGACATCTCCGTTGAAAATAGCTCACAAAAAAAAAAAAAAAATAGGTATAGCAACAAGATCTTGAATTAAAAGTGCTAAAAGGGATACTTAACAAGATAAATAGCACTTGTATTACCAGAGACAGGCATATTGAAGTACCTCAAGAACAATGGGGATTGGAAGAGCAAAAAATCCTATCAAGAGAGTAAAGAGAGAAGGAATGACAACGGCCATAGAACAATGTATCGAAAAGGTATTATAAGTGTTGACCTAGGGCTATTTATATTGTAGCGTTTACACATTAAAAGTAGGGCCTAATCAATAAAATAAAAACCACATTGATGTGATGTCAAGTCATCATATGATTGCAATAGTGTTCAGGGTTACTGTAGCAATTTCACCTTGTTGTGGTTAAGAATCGCCATCTAGTAGACCGTTATAGTTGTCTCTTTTCACTACACTACAAGTCATCTCCCTAGTGATCGATATAGCAGCCTTTTTGTTGTCTGGACCATGAAACTATCCTCTTCTAATCACTAGTGATTATGAGTAGAATCTTCTACCAACCCAAAAATAATGATCAACCTCTACCTTTGTCTTTGAATATGCTGCATTGACTAGAGCTCGCTTTTCATCTTTGCCCTTGAATCTAAGTGTAAAGTTTGAAGCAATGTGGCAAAGCATTGACTAGAGCTCGCTTTTCATCTTTGCCCTTGAATCTAAGTGTAAAGTTTGAAGCAATGTGGCAAATACAATAAGCATGGTAGACATGTGGTGGATGCCATCCATTACTTTTCACATCTAAAGCAATTTTGATAACGCATGTGTGACACCCTAAAAATTATTTAAAAATTAATTTAAACTTTATTAGTGACAATTTCAATAATCTTCCAAGTTTTAGCAATGATGAGGATGACCCAATGGACAAGTTGAAAAAAAAGAAAGTGAATAGTGACCTTATGGGCCCTATGGTAGTCAAACCAAACCCTAGATTTGGGACCAAGATGCCCTGGACTGAGAAAAGATAGGGTTAAGGAATGAAGATTTTATACCTGGAATTCGATTTTGGACAATATCTAATTTTTCGGGTATGATGTTTTCCTAGACAAAATTTCAATGTGCGATTTTTAACATGAAAGATAGCTTAGTCTTTAAGATTGGATAATGTTTATCCATTAAGGCCAAGTGGATGGCCAAGATTTAATCTTGACTAACAAGATTAAATCCTAACCATCCATTTCTTCATTTTCTTTTAAAGAAATAAATTTACACTTTACTTACATAATTATTAAACGTATCATAAGATAAGAATAAAATACCAACCTTATCACTCCATCAACCTCACAATTCGACCAAGAAGTAGAAGCCTAGCCTCCATGGATGTTTTCTCTCAAACTTTAACTTCACATGCCCAAAACCTTGGTTTATGATAAGTTAAATCCCAAATCTCCTTCACGAAACTTATTCTACTCATCACAATCTACAAAACCAACCGATTGGAATTTGAATCCCTTACAATTTCTCACTTTGATATCTCACCACCCACTATTAAAGGAAGAGTTTGGAGTATATTTGAAGAGCTATGAAGGGAACCATTTTGGGAAGATCTTTTCAAACTATAAGTCCTAAAACTTCACAAGTTGATCAGAGAACAAAGAGACAGCTACATGAAAAGCATCAAGCTTTGTAGTAGTTAATGCTAGACTTGTATTGATTGTATTTAGTTGTATGTATATGTCTATGAATATAATAGAGAATAGATGTATTTTGGAGCTCATAAAAGAGCTTTATCTTGTATTTGAATGTGTATTTGATAAATACTCGTTTCTTGTTATATATTCTAATAGAAATACAAATTAGTTATTGTACAAATAAATTGAACTTGTTATGGATATTTAAGAAAGATTCACTAATTTATAAGTAACAACTCCTAAGTCTAATATCATGGCTTAAGGATGATTGTGCACTTAGGAGGGTGTTACAACATGCCTATAAGATTTTATCATAATCCCCTCTTATAGTGTTATGTGCACTGAAGATTAGTTAGGAAAAAGGACCAAACCTCCCACGTCTCCCCTTCAACCACTGCTAATGCAACAGGCACAATGTTCAAATTACCACCTTGTGCAATTGCCATAAGTAATGTGCCCCCATGCTTGCCATACAAATGCGTGTCGTCAATTGAAACAAAATGCTTGCTGTGTTTAAATGCCTCTACACATGACGGAAATGTCTGAAATAGACAATGAAACATCACATAGGAATAGTCAATGGAATTTCCCTCATAATTAGTTAAAATTGATAATTCAATGATTGTACCTGACATAAATGGTAAAAGAGTAAAAAATTAGTTAAAGGACTCAAATGAAAAAGAAAAATAAGTTAGGGATAAAAAAATGTACTTGGCATAAATGATTACAAACTAAGTAGCCATTTCAGAATCATCGTAAGACTTTTCACAATCTTCATAAATTCGATCAATGGCCTTTTATTTGCAAGTCATGCCTTTTTATATGAAATTGAAAATCCATACTTTTTATGCACCAAGCCTTGGAACACTCTGGTAGGAACGTCAGGTCATCTTTCACCACAAAAAAAGATGCAAGAGGTGATGACATCAACATCTAAGTGAGGATTGCATTATGAAACTCCTCTAGCAAAGCAAGTATGTTCTTCATTATACTTCCACACCTCCCAGAGTCCATTCTTTAGTCGATGTGACGTGATTATCCAATTACACCTATTCTCAAATTGCTTGAATTTCCCTTGATATTTTGTTGGATCTGACTTGTGAACCTTATACTCAACACCTCTTCGAATGTTGTAGTTTTTAATTGCAAGTAGCACATTTAGGAAATGTTGCCCCTCTTGCAAAGGGTGCTCTTTAGATAATTGCACAATGTTCCCACTACCCACATTGCCCCTGACTCAGCCTCCATGGTCACCTATGTTGCTTCCATATTCAAACTTGAATAATGACCCACCGGTTGACTTTTGGATCACATGAGAGATTGTGCCAAAGGTTGGCTCTAGGTAGGAGGCACTATCTTATCGCCATTATCATGCGATACTGAAAAGTAAAATCAAAATAACAAAATATTAACAAAATAACCAATACAACAAAATAATAAGTTAACCGCATACTTTATGAAAAAAATAATAAATTAGTTCATGAACATGACTTTAAAAATAATTAAAAAAAAACCTAACTACATTCTTCATAAAAGAAAATAAAATAATTCATAGACAAGAATTTAAACAATAAGCTAACCATATTAAAAAAATATTGCAATAATTCATAAATAAGAATGTAAACAATATTAAACAATAAGTTACCCATATATATCATAAAAAATAACATTAATTTACAAATAACACTACAAAAAAAATTTTAATCGTCATTTAGCTCCTCTTCAAAACCACCACATTAAAGGGTTCATAGCTTGTAATTGGATTATCCAATGGAAGCTCTCTACCAACATTGACCGTAAGTTGTCTCAAGGTCTAGCCACTCATCACATCTTCCTCAATCACTTCTCAAAGGTTTTCATAGTGCATTGGACTTGACATCGAAATTATCCAAGTAGGCTAGGCTAGTGATAGTCCATCAAAAGTTTGAGTGGGAATAGATCTATAGAGCTCAACTATAACTCTCCTAGGGCTACAAATACCTCCATAACACGAAGGTTGGGAAACTATCTATGACAATTAAACATCATCCTCAAATTGTCATCAATGTCAATGTTGCAACTTCCATATTGTACCTTGAGCAATCAACAAGGGTAGCCAATACACCATATAGATTATTTGTTTATTTCCTTCGCATAACTTGTGAAGAATTTTTGCATGAAGCTTAGAAAGATTCATTGATGAACGAACATTAACAAGTACTGAATTTTGACAGCAAACTAGACTTAATCTTGTGAGCTTTGAATAATCTCATAGTTATAGTGAACAAGCATATAATATCTCTTAGCCATATTTTTCCTCTTAGAATCACTCACCATGAGGAAAAAAAAACTACTCACAAACCTCAAAAAGTGTTCTTGAATCTGCATTAGGTAGTAGTGAGCTTAAGTGTTTATATAAAGCTCTTGCGTATGCAAAACGTCAATCTGCTAAACATATTTTTATTGGTTATTACAGCTAACTATTACCCGAAAATTGAGTTGCAGACATGACAATCTAACATCCACTAACTATTAGCCATTTTCCTCCTCACCATAAAACAGTTAATTGTCATTGAAAATTCCTGAAGACATGGCATTTGTCAACGCTGATATGACATATAATATGGCTAGTTGTGCACCATATTACTAAAGAAATGAGGTTTCGATTTTTGCTTTATTATTAGTAGTATTGCTATTAAAAAAAATCTAGTGTATATTGGTAAACAATGTTAAAATCGATGGAATTCCATAATTAATGAATTTTTTTGGGCTAAAAAAGCCCATCATAAGGAAATGATTTGCCAACGGAACACATTATCTTCTTCCAAAAAGAAGTCGAAAAATGGTACTATTTTTCCATTCCAACCATAGTATTAAAACTGTTCAACCTGGCTCATCCAACCAGTGAACTCCAATATGGCTAAGTAGCCAATTCGAGTTGAGCTTTAGATCGAACTTGTCAAAGAATCGGTTAAACCGGCCAAGTTATAATAAACTCTGACTTGGTCGATTCAATCAAACCAGACTAGTTGAAATTTTAACACCTAAAAATGCTTTAACTATCCATTGAAGCTAGCCCACTAGACATTCCTCTTGCCAAAGCAAAGAAGCTGGGCTCGCTCAAACTCAACGACCAGTGTGTTGTAGTCCCTTTGTTTTAGAGGGAGCTTGTTTCTACTTGAAAAAGTCTCGATATGGGACTTTATTATGCATTGCAGCGTATGTACTGATGAGGTGAGATCTTTCACTTATAATACTCTTTTCCCTCCAAAGTACTTCTTCCTTCACTCCAAGTTTGGAAATTGGCCTCCACTATCACTTCTTTCTCCTCAACTATAGGCTTTTACAGTATTACTCATTGCAGGAAAAGATGGAAATCACTATTGGGGTAACAATTTGGCTAATACTACAATTTTTTATGTCCTAATCACTTACAAGCGTTTGGTAATGTATGGTTTTTGACATATATGGGTATGCTTAAAACCTATTTAAATACTCTTCCTCAACATTTTAAAATTTGTTTATGGATTCCTATCTTCTTTTGTTAATTGTTAAATGAAATGAGAATATTTTCTAAATTCTTATGTGCCATGCCAATCAAATTAATAATTATATGTCTCATTTCACTGCATTTAATTAAATTTTAATATATACTTTATATTTATTTAATTAAATGCAGTTCAATCCCACTCATTAAACTAATGATGTAATGATTCGATTCCCTGGCCAAGTCGATTATCAGCTGACCGAAGACAATGATTGCACCAGTTACCCCTCGTGTTAGCGTCATAATAAATAAAAAGCCTTCCTCCGCGGCTCCTACACCCATGCATCATCGTTTCGATTGATTGCCCCCCTGCCAGCGCACATCGTCTCCGCTCACCGCCGCCATCGCGAGTCGTCCTCCGTCGTCCATCGTCTTGCCGCTTCCTTCCTTCTCCACGGCCGCCGCTCCATCAGGTTTGGTCAATGGTGGATGCTCACTGCTCCCCGCTCTCACCCTCTCTGTGTTTGTGATGTTTTCTGGACTGGGTTTCATTATTTTCTTCTTCTTGCCTTTCCTCATCTGTGGTGAATCTAAGCCTTTTCTCATTGGGGACCAAATCCGCCCCGAATCCGTCCTCGTCTTCCATTACGTGATCCCGTCGAACTACCGCGGCCTGCTGTCAGCTAACATATTGGCTACAATCTAATTTTTCTTCTTGAGAGAACTAAACACATTCAGATGGATTTTGACTTTATTAGAGAGAAGCTTGTATCAGGGAATCTCCGCTAGGTTTGCAAATTCAAATGATCAGTTCGCAAATGTTTTAATCAAATCATTAGAGGTCCTCAAATTAGTTATTTCTGTAACAAGCCTGGGGCATATGATCCATATGCTCCAGCTTGAGGAGGAGTTTTGTGAGTATTGGTTAGTGAACATAGGGAATAATAGATTAACCTTGGAACATGAAGTTATTAAGTCTTCTTCTTGTACATAGTCGCTGTATTTGACTTGTCCTGTGTATGTATACTTGTATGATCAATGGAACAAATCATACAGTTCGGTTATAGAAAGGGTTCTTCCTCTCTCTCACTTTAGTTTCCATTTTTTTTAACCAACTTAACTGTTTTAGTTTGTGTCCAATAATCTCAGCTGAAATGCTTTTGTATATTGAGCAACGCATTAGTTTGTTGGAATCTTTATAGCTTTGTAGGCTTGACTAGATAACTATTTTGGTTGATGTTATGGGCTTGTCATTTCATTTTAACGATTGTTCAAAATCACCGAGCCGAGAAGCAGTTAATTGAGTGATGCAAGAGCCAATCTTTTCTATTTAATCTGTTTTTTTTTTTTTTTTTTTGTGTGTTAATAAATGGTACATGACTAGTGTTAGAATATATTAGGTTTAGTAGCATTATATCTTTAATAGGCTTGGGCTTGTACTAAACTTAAATACTACTATTAACAGGAGTATTCAGTTTGAATATTGTGTCATTACTATACTATTGTTTGCTCCTTTTCTCTCTTGTCCACCTATTCACCTCAACCTTATATTTTCATAACTAACATGTGACGTTACATGGAGCAAATGAAGTCTTGCCTAATCAGACCTGTACATTTTGAAGAGGTTGTTGTCTGTATGCTTTCTATTCATCAGTGGGTAATCAGGTGTGATAAATGGGTGCATTAGTGAGGTGTTTGGGAACCAATACCAAAGGAGTAGTTTGTAACAATTGGTTAGAGAGATGTAGTAATGAAGGTTGTCTAGAGGCAGGATCAGAGCTGTACATATGCAGAGGCTGATTTTGGGGATGATTATTCCAATTCCTGCTGCATATCTATGTATGAAATCAAACAAGTAAAAAGAAATAATAGCTTCTCTTAATATTGCAAATTCTCAAGTCCTTTAACACTGATGCTTTCAATCACTCTCAGTGAAATGCACAGTGTGGATATTATTCGTGGTTTTCATGGTTCCACATTAGCCGTTGAGACTTGAAGTCAATTTATTTTAGAGCTGTGTGCCAATAAGGAACCCATGTTAAACAAATGTTTTTTCAAATATTAAGTACTATCTGTTACTATGTCTTCTTGTCTATATCAATGACCAAAATTGACCTTTTGAATTTTGATAATGACTATTGTGGATTGACAAGGATGAGACATTTCTTCCAACAGATTAATTTGCTTCTTTTTTGCAATTTTATAATGACTATTGTGGATTGACAAGGATGAGACATTTCTTTCCAACAGATTTAATTTGCTTCTTTTTTGCAATGTTTCTAGTCATTAAATTGTTTTATTTATTATAAGTTTGTCTGTACTCTGTATTATTTATATGAAAATATAAATTGGTTGATAATATCTAAGTAAAATTGCCTGCTAGCCATTCCTGATTTCTTGCCATAAAATGTGACAATTGGCCATTGGTGACACTGATGTTTATAATTTCATTTATATCCTGTTGACACTCAGGCGAACCGTGAACTGAATTGGCCAGAACTCAACAAGAAGCAGAAAATTATTGAAACACCTGACTTCAGCTCCCCTATCCTCCCCAAAGTGTCTGTCTGGTGCAATGGTTTATATAACTGAATGGGAGAAGTTTGTGGAGCGAACCATTCAGTTATTCCATGCAGATCCTGAATCTGTAATTTTGTACTCCATTTGTTTTTATTTTGTGAAGTGGCAGAAAAAGCTTCCAACGAAGTACAAGAATGTGTGTGTGGACTTTTGGTTTGTTTGTGCTAATGATAAAGCCTATAAGGCTATAACTTGCAAACCATTGCTTTCGTCATGTTTATTTGTGTGTGAAACTGGATTGCAGTTTTATACACCCTCCGTTTCACTCCATTTGTGAAGTTTTTTGAGATTTTTTTTTGTTTCACAATATCTGTTTATTTGTCATACCTAAGAAGCATTAGGTTTTTTTACCAATACTACCCCTAGTGTAATTAATTGTATGTACTTGCTTTGATTAATTGTATTTACTTATTTTTTTTGTTTATGAAGAGCATTTTAATTGGGGAAATCTTGTCAACTTACACAACTTTATACTACTACTGAGATCCATTTATTGTATTCTTAGTACATATGTTTTTTGTTTTTTGACAGATAGAGTAAAACAGAAGGAGTAATTTTGTTTATTATTTTCCAATTTAGTCATATTGTCTTTGTTGTTTTACTAACCTCTTATACTAAAAATAGAATTTATCGTATTATATTTGGAGCAGACACGGTATGTCATGAAGTACAGGCACTGTGATGGCAAGTTGGTACTCAAGGTCACTGATAACAAAGAGGTATTGGTTCATCATTTATTTTTTAAAAAAGTAAATATATTTTTTATGCTGTATTTTATCTGCCATTCTCACATTATAGACTTAATTTTGGAACTCCTAGTGCAAGTTTTTGACTAAAAATATGGATAGATAGGATATTATCTTTTGTTTATTTGTTGAAGATTGTTCTCCTGAAGATTATTGTGGTTTCTATGTGTTCAAATCTAGTGAGGCTATTTCAAAATTTTGATTCTTTGTACTATGTTATTGATTTGATATTTTGATGGTGGACCATTTGAAGATATTTAAGCTATCTGCAGTATATATTGATGATGATGTCATCTAAAATTAAGGTTTGTAATTTAGGATTTTTAGTTGTTTTAGTTAATTTTTAAGGATTTTACTTGTTAGGATTTATATCTTAGGGAGGGATTACTCTTACGATAAGGCTATAATTGCCCTGGTATCATGAAGCAATACAATTTTTTTGTTAATTGATTTTATTAAGTTAGTTTTATTATTTTTTGGGTGGGGTCCTGCATCATGAACTCAACTTGATTGCTTTCCCACTTAATTTGCTATTTGTTGAGTACCATGCATTATTTTTCATATTCTTTACTCATTTCTATTTAGTAGGATAGATATGTTAGCAATAATTTCGCAATAATTACTAATTATTAGGTAGTAATTGCCATATGTCCGTGGGCTTAGTTATCAAAAAATAATTGTAGTTATCATTTTTCTTTTTAACATAAATATGATGTATGATAGAGCTTTGTAGCGTTGCATGATCCATGTAGCCGACTCCACTTAGTGGGATAAGGCATAGTTGTTGTTGTATCATTTTTCTTTTTAAGTTGGTGTTAGAGCTTCCAATATTAGAACCTCTGCATCTTCCACAATCTTCGTAACACTTACTGCAACTAAGGATTGCAATAATTATTTGCAATAAATAAGAATATATATTTCCTATTAGTTTTGGTTACTATGCACATAGGTGGTCTAGATACATTGTCATTAAATACAAGTGCTATTTTGAACATTTATTAAATATTACTTTTATTTCCCACACTCCCATTGTATACTATTCCTGTTTCCATGTTCCAATACTTTCCTTGAAGGTAGGTACTAGTTCTTGTTTTAACTTTTGAGTGGATCATTGGGTAGGCAACTCATGTTTTAATCTAGCCTTTTCTTGTCTTTAATGCCTATCTTCTTTGCACAAGTTCCCTTTCTAGAACTTTAACTGGATTGAGGACTCTACTTCTTTTTGGGACTTTAACTTTTTTAGATATCTAAATGATAGAGTCCTCCAAATTAGTTATTCTTTTGGGTCTCCCTGATTCTGTTCATGTGTCTTCTAATTGAGATTAAATTTGTCTTTTTGTCTTTTGATCCATCTAGATTGTTTACTTGCAAATCATACTTTTAGTTCTTGACTTATTCCTTGAATACAACCTCCTTTCACCTTGATAAACATATTTGGAAGTCCAAAACTCACTGTAAAGTTAAATCCTTTATTTGCACAACCGTGTGTAACAGAATTAATACCACTGGCATGTTGCAGGTTTGAAGGCCACATTGTCGTTGTGAATTCAGAATCAATTCCACCTTTGCTTTTGAATTGTTCTGATAGAACCCAAGGAAGAAACCAAAGAAATGAAGAAGTGTAATATATTATTAACACCCTTGGAAGAGAAGAACAGGATAAATCTCGCAAAAAATGAGATTAAAGCCTCGATCACTACAGGAACTCACCTCCTGAATGCCTACCCAATATTCTGCCTCACTATCCCCAATTCCCTCCCTATATATAGTGCTCACTCCCACACATGCACTTTCTTACACACTCATCTCACTGCATGTCACTCCCCTCACACATGCACATTTAGTTACACTCACCTCATAGCACATTTCATGCTTCCACACCTTCTTTCTCTCACTCATGATGGATTAATTACATTAGGGCCCAATATGCTTGGCCCAATTCCCCAAGTCGCTATCATTACTCCCTTAAGATTCACCTTGTCCTCAAGGTGATGCTTTGGAAAGACAAAGGCTTCCTCCTGGGTCCCAAATCTTGAAAAAGGTGGAAAGTAAACTTGCATTGTAGTCCTGGCCTCCTTGGTCCCAAGGAGCTAATCCAAGTCCAATCTCCAGCCTGTCGTGATTATAAAAAATTTGAAGCGGATAGTGCTCTTGCTTACTATGCATAATAGCATACAATCCTTCAAAACCATTGAACACAACCGTCACCTCAGCTTTGAGACCTTCATTGTTTGCTGTGGTATCACCCTAAGAAGGCCCTTGAGAGCATCATGGGTATAATTTTAGAGAGATCTTCAACCCTGTTAAGTTTTAAGATTCTCACTGGTTTCCTTAAAAGCCAATGCTTCTGACTCCCCTCTCAGTCTTAGTATCCAAAATTTCCATAGCTTCAAAGAGATCAACATTTTGGTTCCACTATAACGCCCAAGGCTGATGAGGGCGGGAAGTGATCGTTAGTGCAAGAAGGCACGGATGAAGAGCGGCTCCTGGCAAGCTTATAAGCGAATGAGTACATGAATGAACCGATTACACACCAGAATGAGAGGAATCCGAGATTGTGTAGGTACGGAACTATATAGTTGAGGATGACTTATATGAATTGATTGGTACTACCTATATGAACAAGATGCATCTTCTTCGGTAGCCCATCACTAAAAAACTCCACGGTTAAGCGTACTTGACTTGGAGAAATTTTGGGATGGGTGACCTCTGGGAAGTTCTCCGGAAGCGTGTGAGTGAGGACAAAGCACGTTGAAAAACCCGTGTTGGTTTGTGGGACAGTTATAAATCCATGAAGCAGCATATGATGTTACATCCACCCTGAAAGACCTTCCACCAGGAACAAGCACAAAATTATTCCAAGGACAAGTTCTGACATCTCTTAATAATGTGGGTGGTTCAGCTATTTGTCCCTGTTTCTTTTGAGCATTGAGAACACCAGCCAATAGAAGCAATAGGATACACACTGTAGAGAGTTTATTAGCAATAACAGACCCTTCAATACATTCAACTCCTTCTGTGATTAAGTTAGAATCTGAACCCACCCTTCCCACAGTCAAGACAATATAAATTTCCAATTTCTCAATTTGTAATTCAACATAAATCATCAAGGCTAGACAAACTATGCATCCATGTTGTGCTTTGGAGATTGAATCAGAATTAAAATGAAGCCATAACAACTTTTCAGTCATTCTTTTAATTGTCTTCATGGAGGGATGATAGAAAAATGGCCCAAAAATACCCATAAGAAGATGCTCCTAGATTGAGTAATTATCCCCAATCCCTGACGTAACGTTACAGCATAAAACCACATGAGGATGAAACTCACCAGCAATGCAATCTGATTTGTGTCTAGCAAGAGAGTAAACCATTGAATTGGGCCACTATCCTACTATCAGTCTTGGCCCGCAATTGCCCAAAATTCTATCCCAAAATTGTCCTTTTGAGCCAAAACTTTTATCCCAAAATTCTGCACACGACCTTTTCATATTGATTTTACTGGCTTGGCCCATTTCTTCTTGAAAACAAATTTTAAGTGTAGTTTCCCAACTAAATGGTTGATTGTTTTGGGCTTGGCCCAGTTGATTCAGCAATTGACATAAGCTGCCTTTCTCATGATTGTCCTCTATTTATGTAGCACCCATATGGAGGGCCTCCATCCATTTAGATCCTTTCTTTCTCCTTCTTAATAAATTGGGCTGGCTCGTTAGATGAAAAACATGACCCCATTCTTGACTTTCCCCCCGCTGCACATCCTTCCTTCTCCCCTTTCATGCAGCAGTTGAAGTGAATTGAGACCGCGATTGCCATGGACTCTAGCTCCGCTAACTCTTCCGCCATGGCTGTCTCATCCATCTCCGAATTAGGTGGCACTAATGGTGGACGTAAGTCGACATTCTCACTCTTATCTTCATCATTCTCGGTGTCGACGTCGACGTCGTCACCTTTTTCTCCGAACTCATGCAATCCACCATCGACGGCCAACGACTTTGACCACCATCACTCCCATGTGCTTCTAGCTTCTCCATCAAAAGCGATTTTCCAGCCACCATCTCCTCTGATGACACCTCACCGGGCAGGGGGTTCGTCGGCGTTCCCAAAGCCCAGTGATCCACCTTTGTCATGTTTGCCTCACCCGTCTGCTTCCACCCTTTAGCGTCGACAGTCATCGTCACTGTTATTGACGATGGAGGCTTGGCCATCATTCTTCTACCACAAAGCTCTTTTACCTTGTGTTCTCCCTTATCTCATCCTTGTTGCCACTATCTCTCCTGTTGTGTCCCATCATGGCATCTTTCATCACATCGATCATCTTGTTGATCGATGCCGTGTTTATTCATGTCCCTGTGACCAGGAGGTCGACTACCCATGAAAATCTTTGTCTGCTAGAAGATCCATCTTGAGAATAAGGAGCAGACAATCGCTCCTCCTTGTAGGGAGAAAGGGAGCTGCGTTTCTCCTTTGCAATCCTCCTACATCCCTTATCTTGAAGTCTTCCACCTCAATCTAACGTGCTCTTCGAGGAGATTGCTCCATGGTTCGAGCATGGTGTTTCTCTCAATAACCGCTTGACCTCAACTAGTGTCCTCTCCATTCTCCCCACCCTAGTCTCAGCGCCTCAACCTTAGGCCCCATTGATAGAACCCACAGAAAAAACCAAAGAAATGATGAAGTGTAATATATTATTAACACCCTTGGAAGAGAATAACAGGATAAATCTTGTAAAAAATGAGATTAAAGCCTCAAGCACTATAGGCTCAACTTTCCCAAATGCCTACCCAATATTTTGCCTGCCTCACTATCCCCAATTCCCTTCCGATATATAGTGCTCACTCCCACACATGCACTTTCTGTTATACACTTACCTCACTGAACGTCACTCCCCTCACACATGCACATTCAGTTACACTCACCTCATAGCACATTTCATGCTTCCACACCTTCTTTCTCTCACTCATGATGGACTAATTACATTGGGGCCCAATATGCTTGGCCCAATTCCCCAGGTTCCTATCATTCTATGTTTGACTTTGACTTTTATGGAATTCTTGGTTTGGTATCTTTGGTGACTTGTTTGGAATCCTTTTCACGAGTTAATTGGTTTGGGAGCAGAAAGGAAGGCAAAAATTTGTGTATGCTATATGTGCCACTGCCACTATTCGGTGTATTTAGGTGGAGCGTAATTCTCGCTTCTTCAACATGTTTTCACACAAGAAGGTTTTGTAAGATGATAAGAACCTTAAGAGAACCACACCACAAAAGCTAGCCATTGTAATTGGAGAGCCCAAGCCCTTATAGACCCCTATCAGAATCCCATACTTTCGATGTAGGACCACACAACAAAAGCTAGCCATTGTGATTGGAAAGCCCAAGGCCTTATAAACCCCCCATTGGAATCCCATACTTATGATGTGAGACTCCAAGTCCCATACCTTGGAGTTGGATCCTAACATAAGATTAGGCATTTGACTTTGTTGTAAACTGCATAATCTTCTTAAAGCGATTTTCCCTCCTAGATATTTTGAGAAATTGGAAAGCTCTATTTTGTTAATAGTTTTTCTCCTCTTTGTACTTGTTTGTCCTCCTATCTTCTTATATACTTCTTCTCTTCACCTCAACAAATTTCCTCTTTTATATATTAAAAAAAAAGTATTGTGGTTGGGAACTAAATTTAATTTCAAAGTACTGTCTGTGTATCAAAGTTTTACACTTGATCCAATGATGTGTACACTTCAGGAGTTTGACACCTCATTTGGTTTAGTTATTAAATGAAGGGTCAATATAAGATTGAATGACAATGTAAAATACTTTTACAGACTGCATCTAAATAAAACTCAAATTTTGTGATTATTCTCAAGTTTATCATCCTTTGTCACTTAAATTATAAGGCTTTAGATATCACTTTGTAACAGTGGACTAGATAGCCCCTTTAGTTTTACATTTCGAATGATGCTGCTGTATGTAGGAGTTTCCATGATCTAGAAATTATGTAGCACTTTTCCTTGCATGTTTTAATATCTTTTTGGCCATTTTTTTTTCACATCAAACAAGGATGCTGAGCAGGATGTTATCCATGATTGTTTCAGCTGGCATGCCCCTTCATTGTTGAGGTGGTGGATAACACTACCAATAAGATAATTCTTTGATGTGACATTGCTACAAACAAGTTATCGATGAAAACCTCAACTTCTTGTTTTTTTCAATTTAAATGTTGAGGAAATCGAATTTAGCCATGATGATTCCTAGTACCTGTGGGATTTGGTTCATTTCAATTAGCATAATATAACCTTCACCGTTTATATGACGATGTTAGGGTACCTAAGCAAATATAGATTGGGGACTTAATTGTAATTGGTATGTGTGTGTGAGATGAGAAGAGTGAAGCGGGTGCCAATGTGGGAAATGTGAATTTTGTAACTAACCTACTGAGTTAGCAGAAAGAAACTGGAAGGAAGTGAGGATTATGTGGGATTCTGTTAGAGGAGTTTATTTGTAGGGAGAAGGGGGTGTGGAGGGAATCATTTAGGAAATTAGTGGGAAAGTCTTGAGAGAGTGGTGGCCTCTCTAAGAGCTACTCTGGAGAGATTTGGCCTCGTGAAGTGCGTACCTATTTTACCATTTCTTGTTACTTTTCATCTTGTTATTCATTCCTTCAAGCTCAATATCACACTGATATTGCAGCATTGTTAATTCCAGAATATAATTCTTAATAATTGTTTCATTCTAGTTCATTACTACTCCATGAGTATCAAGTTCCTATCAACTGGTATCAGAGCCAAGTTGTATTAAGCTACATGCAATAATTGTATTACTCACATTATTGCTTTTATTTTGTTGTGTTCTATACTACCTCTTGCATCATTAGTCGCACATTATTTCATGTCCTAAAGGTGAATTCTTGTACTTTTCTCCAGTGTCTGAAGTATAAAACCGACCAAGCACACGAGGCTAAGAAAATGGAGAAACTGAATAATAATATATTATTTACTTTGATGGCTCGCGGTCCTGATGGTATGTCTTACCTTAAGCTTTTGTTAATCGTGATGATTTCTGACAGCCCAAAATAATTCTCCTTAACATCCATGTTGGTGAAATTGTCAAAGGCACAAATTCTTTTGAGGATTGAGCTTAAAGTAGTTTTCGCGTATTTTAATATATTTTGGACTCATTGCTAAGAATACAATACAACACGATATACTGTTCGATGCTGGTTTAGATAAAGATCATAAGAGTGAGTGTTAAACTTGGCTCATAAGTATAGCCTGCAGCTAACTGATGCTGAATAGTAACATGTTGGTCCATGGTTTGAATTGATTACATTTTAGATATTTTTTCCTATATGGTGCTAAGATTTCCTTTCATATCCTCGACTGTCAATAATTCTGCAGTTGATATATCAGAAGTCACTGGAAGAGAGCAAATGGATGTGCAGCCAACCAAGAAAGGAAGAGGAAGGAAACAATAACTCCGTCTTTTGCTAGGTAATTGGTTTGGTGAAATTATAGGACTTAACGGAATTTGAATAGTTTTATTTTTTTCGTGCCCAATGATCACATTTTCAGAGTATTTGAGGGGTTTAATACATTGAACTTTTGAAGTCTCAATTTCGGTGATCTTTGGAGAGTCTTTATTGTGTAATTAAGTTATCCCCGGAAGTAGTGGTACATTGTTACTGGCGTTAAATCTGTTATATCAGAAAGGAACAGTAATGAGTTGGTTCTCAATCCAATCATGTGGTTCTAAATCCAATTATGTGCCCAAATCATTGTCTTTGCCACCTACATGCTAACTAGAAATTTTATACTCCTCTTTTTGTTGCCCATTCTTACATGATCAAAATGGAAGATCTTTCAGGCCATCAGGTGTTTGCCTAGTGCATCAGGGTTAATGGATTTACTGTCATTAACTTGGATTCTGGTTCTCTCTAATTTTTATCCAAACATCACTTAGAGTCATCATGCTTAAAGTTCAAAAGCTAATACCCTAAATTAGTGCTTTTCAATGTCTCCAGACCATTTTTTTTTTTCATGTAAGTACTTTCATGTAAGTGCTTTCATGTATTTTCTAAAAGTCATGTATTTTCATGAAAGGTTGTGAAATTATAATTTATAAAGTATGTTTATAGCATAACTAAATTTCTAATTTCATGGAAGATATATACGGTGTACAAAAACAATTCGTAATGGCTAAAATTAAAGTCATAAACTTAAACCCACAGAAGCCTTGTATGGCATGACATACATTAAATTTCATAATTTCCAATTGAACATAATTTAAATATAATATGGATAAACACTTTTTGTATGATTCATAAAACAATCCATGAACAGTATTGAAACGATAAAATAGTTGTTCCAAAATAATTCATAAAATCCTTTAATCATGATTACATAAGTCCTCAATATATGGTCCATGAATCTTGCCTGCAATGCACTAGCACTACTAACATAACAAAACATCACTACACTACAAAGTAAAGCTCACCGAAGTTATTGCTAATAGCTATTGGGAAGGTGGTATCTAGGAAAGACTCGAAGCAATAATTGAATTTATGAGGGAAAGGAGGGATTTTATTCAAAAACCATACTTGGGATAACAAGGAAGAATACATCATAGTAATGCAATCAAAAACCATTCCTTTCATAATAATAATAATTCTGAAGTGAATTATAAGTAAACACAATAAACTTTCTTAGGAATTAAAAGAGATAGAATGCTAAATAATTAAAGAGGTGATGGTCAATACTTTGCAAACATGTAACTAAGATTTTATCGGTCCCTTGCGAACGGTGTCCTCATGAACTAATCTAAGTAAAAGGGTAAATTGCCTTTTGTAACGTCGCTGTCCCCACAAACCAACATGGGTCTTTCAGCGCGCTTGTCCTCACTCACACGCTTCCTGGAAAACTTCCAGGAGGTCACCTATCCCAAAATTGCTCCAAGTCAAACTATGGAGTTCTTTTGTGATAGGCTATCGAAAGAAAGATGCATCTTGTTGGCCTAGGTAGTACAAATCAATTCATATAAGCCTTCCTTAACTATAGTCCCATACCTACACAAACTCAGGATCCCTTTTATTCGGTGTGTAATCGGTTCATTCATGTACCCCTCCGCTTGGAGGCAGCCACTCCTTGTCCGTTCCTTCGCATCGACGATCACTCCCTGCCTCGTCAGGGCGTTACATGCCCACCAGCTTCGCTGGTTTGTCCCCGAACCACATCGTACTAGGAGAGGTGCATGCTCTGATACCATTTGTAACGTCCCTTGCTTTATGGATTGACGACCCCACAAATCAACACGGGTCTTTTCAGTGTACTTTGTCCTTACTCACACACTTCCTGGGAAAACTTCCAGGAGGTCACCCATCCCAAAATTGCTCCAAGTCAAGCACGCTTAACTATAGAGTTCTTTTGTGATGGGCTCCAAAGAAAGATGCATTTTGTTGGCCTATGTAGTACAAATCAATTCATATAAGCCTTCCTTAACTGTATAGTCCCATACCTACACAGACTAAGATCCTCTCATTTGAGTGTGTAATCGGTTCATTCATGTACCCCTCGCTTGGAGGTAGGAGTCGCTCCTCCGTGCCTTCTCATCGGCAATCATTGCCTGCCTGTCACTAGGCGTTACATGGAAATTATCTCAAAGTAACTTAGTTTCACTTATGGCCCTAGAAATCAAATTAGTGCATTTTTCTGTTTTCATCGACATAGGAAAGACTTAGTTTATACCCAACAGGTATTTGCCGTGGACAACTCCACAATAGATAGTTTATACCAAATGGTATTTATAGTGGATCAAACCACATAAGGGAAATAGACGCTTGTCAGGACTAAGCTTATTCTTATACGTGATTATCGAACTTCATTTTTTTCTATTTTCAAATCACACACAGATCTATTTATAGGATACGTCTACGACTCAAAATATTTGGGAAACCTCTTTTCTTTTCCTTCCCTCATTCAACCTAAGTCTTGTTTCTGTTTTGTCCCTATGTCAGAACATGCACAATTTAAGTTTATACATTATCTTTTCCTTTTCCAAATGTATGCATAAAGCACACCTAGGCATTTCATTCACAATGAAATTTCAATAATGCCTCATAAACCACTCTTCACTCCCTCTAGTATGCATTTATATGTCACAAGTCACATGGCCAAATATGTAACATCAAGTATTCATGTCATATTAGAACCAAAATGTCATTGTTTCATCAATTCAAGACATTGTTTCTTTTCCATAATGGAAGATTTCACATCTTTGATGGGCAAAAAATTCTCAAGGACACTTTAATGTGTCCACAAGGTTGCATAAAAATTTCAGAGCAAAAAGAATTCTCTAACAAAAAATTAGACAAATTCGTACTAAAAGCCACTTAAACTTAGCTCAGAGCCCAAAATTCATAATTTTTAACTCTAGCAAATGATTGAATGAACTCAAAAGAAAAATCACAGTTACACTTCAAGATGTTATCAACACTTTATAAAAATTTCAAGTGATTATTCAATAATTTGGTGTGGTAATAAAATTAGCAAAGTTTATAGTTTCAGTTCCAATAATCCAGGCAGCACATAGTTCACTTTGGTTTTTGATTTTTTTTAAAGCATTAGGAGTCCAAATTAGAGCCCAAGAAAATTTGTGGATCTAACCTAGAATGTTAGCTTCAACATATATTTTTTTCTAGCTCATGAAAATCCCACAATTCTCTCAGAAAATTCGTGATTGTGGCTACCTATGTAAAAATTGAAAATCTAGCAGCAAGATTCAAAATCTCACAAAAATGACTTCTAACCTCATCCAAACACTCCAGCAAAGTTAACACATCAATATCGATGTATTGTCTGTGAATGCTATGCTGTAGGTTTTGATGATGCCAATGAAGAAACGAGACAAAAAGAATAGAAGCAAAACGACATGGAGTTCTTAAAGATGTACAAGCATTTGATCAAGCCTATGGATAGGATATCTAGAACTTAGATTAATCTTGTTAAAAGGTTTCATTAATAAGTCTATTTGACCATTCTCTAGTTAATCATGCTTTGATCTATGGAAAATTTATTTTGAATTATTTCATATGTTCTTAATGAAGAAGTTTGTTTTGTTTTGTGAAAATACAAGTTTGATTTGAAAGGATTGGATTTATATCAAAGATCTTTTAAAATGGTTTTAGAATGAAAGAATATCTTCAAATCATGTTAAACCTTTCATTTTTCATTTTCTGGAAACCATGTAATTGATTACAACATAAAGTAATCGATTACCAAGCTGTTCCTAGACTAGAATTTGAAATTTCACATGTGTAATCGATTACACAATCATTGTAATCGATTACCAAAAGTGATCATTGCTAGTTTTCAAATATTTGAACTATGTAATCGATTACTGTTTAGTGT
This sequence comes from Dalbergia oliveri, assembly GCA_030441495.1. Classification (NCBI taxonomy): domain Eukaryota; kingdom Viridiplantae; phylum Streptophyta; class Magnoliopsida; order Fabales; family Fabaceae; genus Dalbergia; species Dalbergia oliveri. Next base: position 1,064,083 of record JAMLFY010000005.1, on the reverse strand, counting down.
AATTGATTACCATTCTCTAAAATGTGTGAAAGGTGTGCGTTTTGAAGAGACACATTCTATGGGATCAATTCCTAACGGTCTACACGAATTGTTTTCTATAAATACCTATTTTTAACACACTTTAATACACAAAAAACATACTACAAAGATCATCTGTTCAATCACTCAATCATCAATCTTTGTGATCAATACTTGGCCAAATTGTCTTATTCTTGAGAAACCTTGTAGGGCTTCAATTTGTAACATCTACTCTATTAAAGAGTGATCTCTTGTAATAATTTTTCAAATTTGTGTACAAGGGTGGGTATCCCTTGATAGAACAAGAGTGGGGCATCTCTTGGTTCTTGAGACTCAAACACAAGGGTGAGGGATCCCAAGGTGTAAGAGTGCTCTTCAATTGTAAAGATTAAAGTGATAGTGGAACTCTTAAGTGGGTTGCTTAGAGAACTGGATGTAGGACACAAGAGGTGACCGAAGGTATAAACCAAGTTTGCAATCTCTCTTCCCTTATCTCTTTACGTTTGTTACAAATTTACTTTTCATTATATTGTTAATCTTTTTCATAGACATAATTACACTATCATATCTCTTGCATTTGTATCCATTAAATTAAGTTTTTAAGTCATTTCTTTAAAGCTTTTTGAAAAAGTAATTAGAGTGGTATATTTAAGAAAAAGTTTTAGAACTCAATTCACCCCCCTTGAGTTCATTGAGGCCACTTGAATAACAAGTGGTACCAGAGCTAGATTCTTGTATAAGGCTTAAACGCTTCAAGAATAGTTATGGCCTCATCAAACTCTTTTTTTCCTGAAGGCAACTCTATCAATAGGCCTCCTATTTTCAATGGCGATGGTTATCATTATTGGAAAACTCGTATGCAAATCTTTGTAGAAGCCATAGATTTAGATATATGGGATGCTGTAGAAAATGGTCCTTTCATTCCCACAAAAATAGTAGGAGATAAGAAAATTGAAAAGCTTAGAAATGAGTGGAGTGATGAAGATAAAAGAAAAGTTCAATATAACTTGAAAGCCAAGAACATAATCACTTCTGCTTTGGGCTGGATGAGTATTTTAGAGTGTCAAATTGTAAAAGTGCAAAAGAAATGTGGGACACTTTAGAAGTCACTAATGAAGGCACTAGTGAAGTTAAGAGATCTAGAATAAACACTCTCACACACGTATGAACTCTTTAGAATGAATCAAAATGAAAGCATTCAAGACATGCAAAAAAGATTTACTCATATTGTTAATCATCTTGCCTCTTTGGGAAAGACATTTCCAAATGAGGATCTTATTAACAAAGTGTTGAGATGTTTGAATAGGCAGTGGCAACCAAAAGTGACCGCTATTGCAGAATCAAAGGATTTGGCCACTATGTCTCTTGCCACTCTCTTTGGGAAACTTCAAGAACATGAGTTGGAACTTACAAGACTCAATCAACATGAAAAGAATGACAAAAAGAAGAAAGGAATTGCACTCAAAGTCTCATATTCTCCACATGAAGAAAGTGATGAAGAAGACAATGATGAACAAGAAGGTATGGATGAAAATGATGAAAGTTTTAGTCTCTTTGTAAAAAGATTTGGCAGGTTTCTAAGGAAAAAGGGAATCAAAGAAAACTAAATTTCATCCCTAAGAAGAACTTCAAAAGGGGTGAAGAATCATCTCCAATCTCAAGATGCTATGAATGTGACAACCGGGTCACATGAAAATGGAATGTCCTATCTACAAAAAGAAGATGGAGAAACCTGGGAAGAAACCTTTCAAAGACAAGAAAGGAAAGAAGGCTTACATAATATGGGAGGAGAATGACGTTGACTCATCAAGTGACTCTGAAAATGAAGTTGCAAATCTTAGTCTCATGGCTAAAGATTGTGAAAGTGATGAAGAGGTAATGTCCTCTAACCTTGAATCATCTTCTTCATATGATGAACTTCAAGATGCATTCAATGATTTGCATAAAGAATCTATCAAACTTGCAAAATTGGTTTCATCCTCCAAGAGAGTCATTTCAACCTTAGAAAAAGAAATTTCAAAATTGAACAAAGAGTTGGAGGAACTCAAACTTGAAAATGAAACTTTAGGATTAATTGATGCAAACTCATCATGTACTAAATGCTTGGTGTATGAAAATGCTATTAAATCCGACTCATGTTCATCATGCAACAAGTTTGAGAAAGAAATAGATGATTTGAAAAACACTTTTGCAAAGTTTACCTTTGGAAAAAATAATTTAGATATTTTATTAGGTAAACAAAGATGTGTTTTTGATAAGGCCGGATTAGGATACAATCCCAAGGGCTAACAAAAGTTTTATAAAAACTTCTTTGTGTCCTCTGGAATGACTAGTTCTCCATTCCTAACATGTTTCTACTGTGGCAAGAAAGGTCATAGTGCGTCAACATGTTACATTAGAAAGAATGGTCACAAAGTAGGAAAAATGATGTGGGTTCCAAAGGGCACTATGCCCAACTCTAACACTCAAGGACCCAAGAAAATTTGGGTACCTAAATCAAAATTGTGAAATTGTGATGTAGGTACTTTTAAAGCAAAGTTGGTACATTGATAGTGGTTGTTCCAAGCACATGACGAGAGATGCATCAAAATTTACACACATAACTCCCAAGAAAAGTGGACATGTAACATATGGGGACAACAATAAAGGAAAAATTCTTGGAGTTGGCAATGTCGATAAAGATCCCTCTACCTCTATTGAAAATGTTTTACTTGTTGATGGTCTTAAACATAGTCTATTAAGTGTTAGTCAATTATGTGATAAAGGATATTGGGTACTATTTGATTCACTTTATTGCTTTATTGAAAAGTAAGAAGGATAAACAAGTAAAGTTTATAGGACATAGAATAAATAATGTATACATGATAAACTTAGAAGATATTCCTTCAAATCATGCACAATGTCTTATGAGTAAGGAAGATGATTCATGGTTATGGCATAGAAGAATTGCACACATTCACATGGATCACTTAAATAAGTTAGTCTCAAAAGATTTAGTAATTGGTCTACAAAAACTCAGATTTGAAAAAGATAAACTTTGTGATGCATGTCAAAAGGGAAAACAAGTAAGGGTCTCTTTTCAATCTAAAAATATCATCTCAACAACTAGACCTTTACAACTTTTGCACATGGATCTTTTTGGTCCATCTAGAACTATGAGTTTTAGAGGAAATTACTATGCTCTTGTGATTGTGGATGATTATTCTAGGTATACATGGACTTTATTTCTTGCTCATAAGAGTGATGCATTTCGTGCATGTAGAAAACTTGCAAAAGTTATTCAAAATGAGAAAAGTTTAAACATTGCATCTATAAGAAGTGATCATGGTGGGGAATTTGAAAATGTATCTTTTGAAAATTTTTGTGATGAACATGGAATTGAGCATAGCTTTTCTGCTCCAAGAACTCCACAACAAAATGGAGTTGTTGAGAGGAAAAATCGATCTTTAGAAGAAATGGCAAGAACTATGCTCAATGACTCAAATCTCCCTAAATATTTATGAGCGGATGCAGGAAATACTGCTTGTTACGTTATGAATAGAGCCTTGATAAGGCCAGTTTTAAAGAAAACCCCCTATGAAATATACAAAGGGAGAAAACCCAATATTTCTCACTTTCATATCTTTGGATGTAAATGCTTTGTCTTGAACAATGGTAAGGATAACTTAGGCAAATTTGATGCTAAATCCGATGAAGGAATATTTCTTGGTCATTCTTTACATAGTAAAGTATTTAGAATTTATAATAAAAGAACTATGACTATAGAAGAGTCTATTCATGTTGCTTTTGATGAGACTAATCTCCTTAGGACGAGAAAGGAAATTATTGATGATCTTGTAGATACTTTGGAAAACACTCATATTCAAGGAAATGAGTTAGAGCCCAAGGAAGAGGAAACTAAGAAGGAAACTCTACTTCAAGAGGAACCAAGGGCAAGTGATCTTCCAAAGGAGTGGAGAGTTTCAAAAAATCATCCTCTTGACAATATTATAGGTGATATATCAAAATGGGTAATAACTCGAAACTCTCTTAAAGATGCATGTAATCATATGACATTTGTTTCTCAAATTGAACCTAAAACCATTCATGAAGCCATTATTGATGAACATTGGATTATTGCTATGCAAGATGAATTAAATCAATTTGAAAGAAATCAAGTTTGGGAACTAGTTCCTAGACCCAAGTAATCATCCAATTATTGGCACTAAATGGGTTTTTAGGAACAAATTAGATGAGAATAGTGTCATAATAAGAAACAAAGCAAGATTAGTGGCTAAATGATATAACCAAGAAGAAGGAATTGACTATGAGGAAACATATGCTCCTGTTGCTAGATTAGAAGCAATTAGAATGTTACTTGCTTTTGCATCTATTATGGATTTTAAACTTTATCAAATGGATGTTAAAAGTGCATTTCTTAATGGTCTTATTCAAGAAGAAGTGTATGTTGATCAACCTCCTGGTTTTGAAAGTTTTGATTTATCCAACCATGTTTTTAAATTGAAAAAGGCTTTATATGGTTTAAAGCAAGCCCCTAGGACTTGGTATGAAAGGTTGAGTAAATTTCTTTTAGAAAAAGGTTTTTCAGGAGGAAAGGTTGACACTACACTATTCATTAAAAGAAAGGAGCATGATATACTCTTGGTACAAATATATGTAGATGATATTATTTTTGGTGCCACTAATGAATCTTTGTGCAAGGATTTCTCAAATATCATGCAAAGTGAGTTTGAGATGTCAATGATGGAAGAATTAAATTTCTTTCTTGGACTCCAAATCAAGCAAACCAAAGATGGTATATTCATCAATCAATCAAAATATTGCAAGGAGTTACTCAAAAGGTTTGGAATGAACAATGCAAAGGAAATTGCTACTCCCATGAGCACTGCTTGTTACTTGGATAAAGATGAAGGAGGCAAGTCAGTTGACATAAAAAAATACAGAGGTATGATTGGATCCCTCCTTTATTTATCTGCTAGTAGGCCTGATATAATGTTCATGTTTGTTTATGTGCTAGATATCAGGCTAATCCTAAAGAATCACATCTTAGTGCTGTCAAAAGGATTATGAGATATTTAATTGGCACTATAAATATAGGTTTATGGTATCCTAAGGGCACCTCATGCAGTTTAATTGGATATTCTTATTGATTTTGCTTGGTGCAAACTGATAGGAAAAGTACTAGTGGAACATGTCACTTGATTGGATCTGCATTAGTTTATTGGCATAGTAAGAAACAAAATAGTGTGGCATTATCCATAAGCGAGATGTATTGCAGGAAGTTGTTGTGCTCAAATCCTTTGGATGAAACAACAACTTTCAGACTTTGGCTTAGTACTTGACCATATTCCTATAAGATGTGATAACACAAGTGCAATTAATTTATCTAAAAATCCCATTTTGCACTCTAGAACTAAGCATATTGAAATTAGACATCATTTCTTATGAGATCATGTGCAAAAAGGTGATTGTATTTTAGAATTTGTGGAAACGGATAAACAATTAGCAGATATACTTACAAAACCCTTGCCCAAGAAAAGTTTCTTCTATATAAGAAGAGAACTAGGAATAATTGATTTTTCAAGTATATAATTAGTCATTATTCCTGGTATTTGTATGTTTGTTTGTGTGGAATGATCTTTATTTTATATATATATATATATATATATATATATATATATATATATATATTCTGTTTTGTGGTTTAAAAAAAAAAAACGTTGTAATTGATTACAGTGGTTCTGTAATTGATTACCAGAGAGTGTGCATCATTGGGTCCCTATTCTGAGCTCAATGTGATTACACAAGTGTGTAATCGATTACCAGGGGTTGTTTTAGTTAACCGGTTTCTCTTTCCCCATTCGAAGAACTCTCTCTCTCTTGCTCTTCTCTTTCTCACTCTAACTTCTCTCTTCGATTTCTCACCCATTTCTCAACCATTTTGAACCAAACAACTTCCATATTCCTCATCTCTTCATCCTCTACAAATCCCAGAATATTTCTTTCAAAAAGCCCCCCAAATGGCTGAATCCTCCAGGCGCGTGAAGAGGAAGAAACCTCTCCTCCGCGCCACGCAAACCGCGGAACTAGGAGCGCGCACCTTCCGCTTCTCACCTCACCGCCGTCTCCTACCACCGCCGACAATGCCCGTGCTCAAGCCGCGGCTCCACCTCCCTCCTTCTCCTCTTCTAGGATTTCATCATTTTCTCTACTCTGAAACAACAAGAAAGGTATTTCAAATCCTTTCAATCTAGAGATATAATAGATCCTAAATACCTAGATCAGGGGTTCTTTGAGTCTGAAAATTTTGATTGCTATGAAGTGTTCAAGAACTATGACTTAGTGGAGTTCATGACTATTAAGAAAAGGCATTTTCCAGATTTAGTTCGTTTATTTTATTGCAATCTGGAAATTAAGGATGGGTGCATCTTCTCTGAAGTTAAGAAAATCCCCATTGTCATTGATCAAGGCCTGTTTTATAACATAACCAATTTGAGATCTAATGGTGAACAATTCGAGGGTCGTATTGTTGATGATTGGAAGGAGGATTACTCCAATCATGATGCCCGTAAAATGATCTGTCATGAAGGGCTGACATTTCTGGTAGATTGCTGGCTGGTTCTTTGAATTTTAACTGTCGCATCATGCACTATATTCTTGTTCGGATTCTAAATCCTAGGCTAACAAACCTTGCACAATTAACTGAGGAAGATATTATTCTTATCTGGGCTCTAATGTGGTCGCAAATTGACTGGGCACATCTCATACGCTATCGAATGCAAAAGGCCCTTCGGCAAATGCACCTCTTCGTATGCTCATCTGATCACCATGTTCCTAGAGTATTTTGATGTCCCTTTTGATGATGAGCATTTCGTTACTGTTCAGCGTTCCTATGCTATTGGTGCTGGAGCGATTTCCTCTTTTGGCTATGCAAAGAATCTTAAAGATCAATGGGTTCGCAAAAGGGAAATTCAAAATGAAGATCGAGCAGAACGCACTCCTTCCTCTCCGCGTACGGTAGCTTCGAACACATCGTCTTCATCCATGTCCGAACTCCTCTCTGAGTTGCGTAGTCTCCGTGTATATGTTGGAGAGCGATTCGACGCTCTTGGCTCCCGCATGTCTCGTCTCGAGGGTGATATGGGTTCCGTTCGTCGTCATTTGGGTATACACGATGATTCGTTGACGATGATGCTCCACACCTTTAGTTTATTTGGTTCATGGACTTTGTTATTTTGTCTTTATCTTTTGGTTGGACTTTGTTTAGATTACGTATCTCATTGACTATTGGTTATCGTAAGTAGTTGGACTTATATTTTGTAGTTGAACTTATGACTTATAGTCGGACTTTTGTTATATCCTGGATTATATTATGTCGGTTTTGATGATTGCTATGGTTGTTGGTTGTGATATTTGATGTTTGAAGTTTTGTGATATTTCATTCTTTTTGATAATGCCAAAGGGGGAGAGAAATATGGTGAGGAAATGTTGTCATATATTCAATGATTAAGGGGGAGCATGCATGTATATCTATTTTTGCATATCTATTTCTATGGAAAACCATGCATACTCTTATGCATACTCTTAGGGGGAGTGAACACAACACAATGTATATTTGTCATGTATCTATTTTTGCTCCTCACCTAAGATGGTTGTCATCATCAAAAAGGGGGAGAATGTGAATGCTATGTTGTAGGTTTTGATGATGCCAATGAAGAAACGAGACAAAAAGAATAGAAGCAAAATGACATGGAGTTCTTAAAGATGTACAAGCATTTGATCAAGTCTATGGTTAGGATATCTAGAACTTAGATTAATCTTGTTAAAAGGTTTCATTAATAAGTCTATTTGGCCATTCTCTAGTTAATCATGCTTTGATCTATGGAAAATTTATTTTGAATTATTTCATATGTTCTTAATGAAGAAGTTTGTTTTGTTTTGTGAAAATACAAGTTTGATTTGAAAGGATTGGATTTATATCAAAGATCTTTTAAAAGGGTTTTAGAATGGAAGAATATCTTCAAATCATGTTAAATCTTTCATTTTTCATTTTCTGGAAACCATGTAATCAATTACAACATAAAGTAATCGATTACCAAGCTGTTCCTAGACTCAGAATTTGAAATTTCACATGTGTAATCGATTACACAATCACTGTAATCGATTACCAAAAGTGACCGTTGCTAGTTTTCAAATATTTGAACTATGTAATCGATTACAGTTTAGTGTAATTGATTACCATTCCCTAAAATGTGTGAAAAGGTGTGTTTTGAAGAGACACATCCTATGGGATCAATTCCTAACGGTCTACACGAATTGTTTTCTATAAATACCTGTTTTTAACACACTTTAATACACAAAAAACATACTACAAAGATCATCTGTTCAATCACTCTCAATCATCAATCTTTCTGATCAATACTTGGCCAAATTGTCTTATTCTTGAGAAACTTTATAGGGTTTCAATTTGTAACATCTACTCTATTCAGAGAGTGATCTCTTGTAATACTTTTTCAAATTTGTGTACAAGGGTGGGACATCCTTGATAGAATAAGAGTGGGGCATCTCTTGGTTCTTGAGAGACTCAAACACAAGGGTGAGGGATCCCAAGGTGTAAGAGTGCTCTTCAATTGTAAAGATTAAAGTGATAGTGGAACTCTTAAGTGGGTTGCTTAAGAACTGGATGTAGGACACAGAGGTGACCGAACCATTATAAACCAAGTTTACAATCTCTCTTCCCTTATCTCTTTACTTTTGTTGCAAATTTACTTTTCATTATATTGTTAATCTTTTTCATAGACATAATTACACTCTCATATCTCTTGCATTTGTATCCATTAAATTAAGTTTTTAAGTCATTTCTTTAAAGCTTTTTGAAAAAGTAATTAGAGTGGTATATTTAAGAAAAAGTTTAGAACTCAATTCACCCCCCTCTTGAGTTCATTGAGGCCACTTGAATAACATTGTCAACCAATACAATAAAAAATTTCGGACCTAAATCAATAGAATAAATTTGAAGAGAAAAGGCATAGAAAACCCTACTTTTGGTGACCTAAAGAATCCTTGGTCCCAAGGTGATCCAAGGTAGCTTCCTTCCACCCCCAAGCTCCCTAAATCAACTCCAACTCCTTCCTAACTCAATGAGAGTAAGGTATCAAGGTAAGGTTTGGAGAGGAACAAAGATTTTAATTGGTTAGATTTGTAGGGATTAAGGTGTAGAATAAGTTTAGTGAAGGAACTTTGAAGTTTTAACAAATCTAGGTTAGTGTTTATGGGCTTAGAACTCAAGATGAAGCTCTTGAAGATGGAGATGGTGGCTAGTTCTTCTTCCTCCTTGCTAGCCGAAATTGGTTTGGCTTGGTGGAGAAGATATGAGCTTGTATATATTTTGTATTTAATTCATGAATATCATACTATATACTTAGATAATGCTTAATCTAAGAAAGAAAAATGGATGGCAAGGAATTAATATTGGATTCCAAGATTAACTCTTGGTCTTCCACATGTCCTAAGTGGATAAACATTATCCATTTGTGGTGATTAAATTGTTTTCAGATTAGAAACCGAAATTTCACTAAACGTGTGAATGCCGTACCCAATTAAACTGATACTACCCGAAAATTAATTTTAAGTATAAAACTTTCATGTCCACTAATTTCTAACCTTATTCCCATGTTTTCCTAATTTCAAGCACTTCAGGGCCCAAATCTAGGGTTTAGACGATAGGCCGTGGGCCCGCAGTTATTCACCCGGCCCAAATTTTTTTTTTACCACGTCCGCTGGGCCATCCTCATCATTGCTCAATTGTTAGATTTTTGAAATTATGACTAATAAATCTCAAATTAAATTTTAAATAATTTTTAGGGTGTTACACCTCTGTGGGTGTCATGGTATACTTAGATTAATGAATTTATCGTTAACTTACAACATGGTTTATCTCTAATTGCTATCTAAACATCATCACAGTCATTTAAAAGTTCAAAAGCTAACATCCTAAATTAGTGCTTTCTAGTAGCTCTGTAGTTCATATTCTATTCTCTAAAGTGAGTACTTTTATCTAACAATTTATTGGAATCAGTTATGAAAACATGACAATGCAATTGGCATAAGACATCAATAATGGTCTAATGTATTTTTTAAAATTCATGCATTTTCATGGAAGGCTATGTGTGAGCACCATATTTTGTCTAGACATCCTTCTTATATTTGTTATCTTATTTGTTTGTGTTTATTTATTTATTTTCTTTCACACAAAAGAAAAGAATGTCTCAATTTTTTTTTAAAAAAGGAGATCAACATAGTTTGGTCCATTCCTTGGTTTTAAAAAAAAGAAACATAAAGGAGTTGGATCCGTTTCAGCCGTTCCTCAAAAGAAATAAAAAAATAAAAAGGGTGGCAGGAGTGGTGGTGGACACCATCATAGGCGCTCCTACTCTATGTAAAGATGAGCCTCCTTTCCTTTTTTTTTATTCAGGTGAGTTGGGATCCCTACTAGCCAACCTGTAAAATGGGGTGATCAATAATTACCCTACACACCATATATACATCCATCATCAACGAAAAAGGGAGAAAAAAAATCAGAACTGTCAGTGAAGGTGAAAAAAAAAATTTATTCTTATAGACTTGAGCATTCTCAAGAGCATTATGCTACCTTTTTTTTTTTTTTCCTTTGTAGTTGCATAAGCACGTAAATTCATCCATTAGTCACCATATTACCATCCCATAACCTCCATCATCATAATCTGAAATCATCACAACCACCGCAACCATTAGTAACCCAAATTAAACTAACTCAGAAACCAAACAAAAACCAAACAACATAGCACATCAAAATCAAGACAAATCCAAGATAAGAAAAGAAAATAAACCAAAAAAGAAAAAGAAGCTATGCCGCGGACGGCCTCCACTACGAAGCTAGTGGTTGTGAACCTCCGCTATGCGAGACCACGACCTCCCTTGCACGGTGGACACCGCGATTCGATCTCGTTAAATTTCAAGTTTGCTTGTTTGGGTTAGACTTGATTGTTTGGTTAGTGTTTGTTTTATATTTTGGTTTTTGGGTTTGTTTGTTTGGGTTTAGGTTAGTTTGAGTCTAAAATAATAAAAAAGATGTTTTATGCACTTTGGGTTTAAAATAAATACTTGAGTATTTTGTTTTACTAAAAAATTTTTTTTAGCTAATTAATCGATAAATTGCATCTTTAAAATAAGATTAAGTGAGCCGTGACATCTTGTTAATTATATGTTGTGAAATGTTTTAACTGTGATATCTTGACATTCTAAAATTCCCTTTTCAAAAATAAAATCAATCAACACATTTTTATTTTTTATTTTCATAATTAAAATCCTTCAACACACACTTATTTTCTACAAGAACGACATGGCATTGAGTTCCTTATTGCACCAAAGGATACGTCGGCATAGCCAACAACTATCAAGCCAAAATCTTTTTTTTTTCATAAAATTTGTTCTTTGTTTTGTTGTTTTAATTTTAGCTTTATTTCTTTGTATATAATTATTATGATTTTTGAGGAAAAATGAATATTATTAAGGTTATAATTAATTTGCATAATGAGCTCTAGGGTAACCGTATTTATACGGATGAATTAGGGTGCAGTGGGATTAAATTTCCACTCTTCCCTAATCAGAATCAACTCCTAAACCTTTAAACTCTTAAAAAAAGCAGTTTGCAAACCAAAAGGTTTTCCAATTTTAGCTAGAATTAAAATTGGTTGCGACTCCCATCCCATTTCACATCTTTTAAAAATTGGTTGTCATTCTTGTCGCGCGCTTTGGGACGTTGTGATAGTTTGGTGATTCCATAGGGAGAGAGTCAAGCTATTAGAGTGAATTATGCAAATATTTATAATTTATAATATTTATTTTCCCCATTTTTTTTCTTTTTTTTTTCTTCTTTTCTTGTACATAAGTGTCCTTTCCTTATTTACTTGTACATAATTATGTTTTATCTGTGATTATCTATTACTCAAATCTTAAGGTAGATGACTTTTTGTGTATATATGTTGTTTTGATTTTGTCTCGCAGGATGTGTATAGTACATAGGGCTTGAAAGGTTGGTATGCTCCTCATACACAATGCACAATCACCACCTCACAGACCTTTAGGCTCTATACCGAGATTGTGCAACCTAGGAATATAAGGAGTCCCAACATTATCACTGAGGGCTTCATGCCCACTTGGCATTTGGCGAGACACCACCTAGATTGTTACTAGTCTCATGTTGATCATACTAAGAGGGTTCATCCCTTCTTGTGGTCTTTTCATTAACTGGGTATCTATCTTATGGATAGGGGCAATCTGGGACCATGTCCTTTAGAAGTCTAGACCTCCCAATAACTGTGCACTAATAGATTGAACCTAGTGGCCACCCAGTTAAGGTTTGAACCTTAGGAAAATTCACCCCTAGGATTAGCACTCTTAGGCACAAAGGAGCATCCAGTTTTCTTCTTACTCATTCATTGTATATATCTCAACATACATGCATGCACTTTCTTCTTTTTTTTCGTTTAAAATTTTTTTTTTACAAACATACCATTCATAAGCATTCATAAAGCATCCATTGAACAAAAAAAAAAAAAAAAAAACTCACACATGCACTCTTCCCATGCATACATAACATGTATAACACCCATTTTTAGGATAGAAATACCATGCATGATGCATATAAAAAAAATTATTTCATGCATGACATGCATTCCTTACATTCTTTTCTTTTAATCTTATTCTAAATAAAATGTTCCTTTTTGTTTTTGGACGGGTGTAAGGGTTTATCATCACTTAAGATACAATGGAACTGACCCAAACTAACACTAGCAATGCAAAAAGAAACATCAAAGTCACCATAGTCGAAAATGAGCTATGAAAAATAGAAGAGATATGTCGTTATACGCATGAAATCATAATTAATTTCAAGAACACATATGGACATATAGTGGACCTTTTGTATATCCTTGTCGAAGAATTTGTGCTCATGCCCTCACACAGTTCTAGAAGTCTCCCTCCACTGTTTCGAGTTGAAAGATTGACATAACTTCAACCATAGAAGAGTACACAATAATGATAAGGTTACCCATCTGTGAGAAGGTAGGCATGTACCTCTACCAAGGGAATTGTGTAGCTAAAAGGAAAGTTGCCAAGCTAATTGGGGTCCAGGTCGATTAGATGGTGATGAATGAGAGAGGGTCAACTGGAGGATTGAGCAGAGATTTCCTTGAGTCTCACCTTGAGGCCTTAGGCTAACAAAGAAAATGGGACTTGTTCAACTAAACTTTGGCATTAATAATTTATGGGTTGGTGCTCTTCCTTTCACGCCAGACATTGTTGATCAAGCCTCCATGGATTTTTTTCTTCTTTAGATTTTGCACTTATAAGGCGAATCTAGTTCCTGAATTTTGGCAAACACTTTTCTTTCAATGGAAGTATGCCATCGAAAAAGAGGAGGGAGGTCGCTGTTTCTCACACATGCTATACGTGTGGATAATGACATATATGCATGCTGGAAATCATATGGGACATTTGCAGAATCGGTTGAAACACTTTCAATACATCCCAATAAATCAAGAACAGGTGCATAGGTAGATGCAAGAGTTCTGATGTTGAGACAAGCATTTTTAAGTAGGTTTGCCCTTGGTACAATCATGAAAGCATTATCTATAGCTATGGATACTTTCCCTATATTCCATTAATGGGCCCAAGGGGTTGTGCATCATACTCTCCTGCTTTGGTACTTAGATAGCTTTGCTGGACTCAATCTAAGCCTCAAGAAGAACAATTGAAAGGATATAGTTTCCTCTACCAACAGCATCAAGATACAAAAAAGCAAGAGTTTGAGATTAAGAGGGCTTAGGAAGACATCAAGACTAGGAAGAGGTAGGTTGGGAAAGCAACTACCAATCCTATCCTAGAGTATGAGGAGTGGAGGAGAATAAGAATGAGGCCAATTAAGCTCTCAAAGAAAGTTCCAAAGGCATATGAAGAACAAACCCAATCAATATCCTAGATGGCTTGCATATTGAGGTATTGAAGACGCAAATGAGGCTCCTAGAAGAGAAGAAGCAAGAGGCAGAGGTGCAGGTTATCATTTTCCAAGACCAGTATCACAAGATAGCTAGAGAAATCAAAACAATGAAAGATGAATATGCATACTTTCTAAATGTTCATAGAGGCAGAGGAAGCATAATAGCTACCAGATTCTGAGAACTTGAAACAGAGCTTCATAACCTTTTAAAGGAAAAGGAAAACTTTGAAAAAGAAATTAGGCTCCAAAACAAGACAAAGGCAAAGTTAGAGCCGAGCTTAACAAGAAGGAAAAGACTTTGAGGGACCTAGAAATGGAGATTGCCATTGAAAAAGGTATGAGAAGAAAATTAGAAAAGGTGATTAGGATAGAGTCGCAAACAAAAAGAGAATTGGAAGGCAGAGTGGAAGACCTATCAAAGATTATAGCACAAATGGAAAGCGATTGTGCTCGGACATCATCAAGCCAGTCTCAGCACCTCTATGTCACGGCAAGAGCATAGGAAGTTTTGGCAAAATAGCAGAGCATAGGAAGTTTTGGAGGAATAAAGCTTTAGACAACATAGAAGAGCTTGAAGAATGGAAAATGAAATATGCCCGAGCTATCAACAAGATTGATCACTATAGTCAAAAGATAGTACGATGCTTTGAAAAAGCAAAATAACGATGGAAAAGTCCTCACTACTCGATTTGCCGCAAGGGGTAACCAAGTTCAAGAAGAAGTATGAGGGTTATGCTAGGAGATTCAAGAAATAGAAGACCAAGCTCTTGATGTACTAGATTTAATGATTCATGATGTATTTTCTTTTGAATCGTCCATTTATCCTTTGGGGTACAAATTGTACTTGACTTAGCACTTGTGTTTGAAATGAGAAACAAAGTTCCGCTCTAGATAAGATTGCATTGCTTGTGTTCATTAAATGGCGTCTGATGAGGAAGTAAATATTCCCTTCATGATCGCTATCAATCATACTTAAGTTATAGGGAAGGATACCCGTAATGATATGTGTGAAAGGGTACTTCATTTGTCGTAAAAGCTTATGACAATCCTTGCACCAAAAAAAAATTGAAACTAAAACCATGTTCTTTCTTTCAGGGATCTTTGTTGCTCTTTGAGAAAGCTTAATCTACAATTAAAAGCCATCAAGGAGTCATGGAGGTGAAAAGGATTTTGGAAAAGAGATTGACGATTTGAAGGCTACAATGAATGAATAGGTGGAGGTGGTCAAAGAAGTTGTCGCGACCTTACTCAAATCCAAGGAAAGTGGAGGAAGTGGAGGCAACAATTCCAATAATGAAGAAGGGATGTGACTCAAATGAAAATGTCAATAATGCAACCCTACACAACAATTTGGAGGTGGAATGACTGAAACTCAAATGAAAACTACAAGAAAGTATGCAGGAGCAATTCTGAATCCTGGCGGACCTAACCCGTATGGCTTGATGAGTATTAATGATCTGTGTTTGGCACCTAGTGTGGTTATTCCCAAAGACTTCAAGATGCCTAAGCTTGTCAAATTCGATGGTAGCACCAATCCTATCATGCATCTGAATGTATTGCACAAAGATGGGAATGTGGTCCAAGGATGAGAACTTCCTAATTTGCTTTTCTCTGAAAGCTTGGACGGGCTGCATAGGAGTGGTATATGTAGATGGACCAAGCACAAATTAGGTGTTGGGAAGACCTAGCTCAGGCTTTCACCAACCAATATAAGTTTAACTTGAATATTGCACCCAATAGAGATCAATTGAAGGGGATGAAGAAGAAAGAGAATAAGTCTTTCAAAGAATATGCCCAGAGGTGGAGAGTCGTGGCTGGAAGGGTTATTCTGCGATGTTAAGTAGGAAATGTGCTCTTACTTCATTCACATGCTGGAAAGTCTATTTTTCAGGAACATGCTTGGGACCCCTGAAAGAGTTTGTCGATTTAGATGAAATTAGAGAAAGGATTGAGACCAATATCCAGAAGGGAAGGTGGAGCTAGGCACAGGGGAAGCAAGTGAGTCCCAATCAAGAAGGGTTCCCATTTCAAGAAGAAGGAGAATACCGTTAACTACATCCATCCTCAATCTCATCAACCCACTCCCCAACCAAACCCCTATCTATCTTATCCACACACACAATACCCATCTTACTCACACCAACAACACCCATATCCTAGAGTCATTCCAACCCAAACACCATACATACCTCAACCACACCAAATCAACCAGGTCTCCCACTTACGGCCTTATACATCAATATCACCTGGACCTCACCAAGCACCATCCTGAATCACTAGACAATTAATCCCTTTACAACTCCCCCAATTATTCAACAGGCAATAGACCCCGATGGAAAATTGGCCCTTATCTGATTTCCGCATGAGCAATGTTGAATTGTTTAAGCGTTTATTTGAAAACAACCTACTAGCTCCACGTCTGGGGAAAACCTTTGTTCCGCCATATCCTCGATGGTACAATCTGAACAAAACTTGTGATTATTACTCCAATTCCCCAAAATTGAAGATTGTTATGGGTTTAGAAGTGTGATATGGCGTTTGATCGATTGTGGTGCCATTAAATTAGAAGAGGAATCAAGACCACATAAAAAGAATAACCCATTCGCCAATCATGGTGGAGGACAAGTGAATTCTATTTGCTGTGAGGAACATGCAAGCCATGAAATAAAAATATCAAGCTTCCAATGATGGATATCCTAGAAGTATTAAGGAGGGCAGGTTATGAGATGGAATTTGAAGGAAGGAAAGGAATAAGGACTATAAAAGGAGATGAAGATGACCTATTCTGTGAATGCTTTGGAAGGGAAGGAAAACACCACAGAGAAGTGTCTGGACTTAAAGCTTTTCATTGAAAAAATGATCAACCTAGGGGTGCTCGCAATACTAGAAGGCATCAAACAAAGCATCAACATGATCCACACCGCCGATTTTTAAAGTTTATAATTCTGAGCCATCACTTATTTTTAAAGTGCCCAGTCCATTTCCTTATGAAAATGATCATGTGGTTTCATGGAGATATGAAATCATTATGGAGCCTAATTCTGAATGTCAAAACAGCATCCCTAGTCAAAGGCTGATACTTATCTTCAAGGTGGCTAGTTTGTCTTCTTGTCTTGCCACTCATGCAGAATCTGATAACCCAGATACAATTGAAGAACCTGGTAATAAAGCGTGCTCAAAATCCTCAACATCTAAGTCTATAACAAATATTCCAGGAATTGGGGGAATTACTCAAAATGGCAGATATTATACTTTAGGGAAACTACTAAAAAACCCCCAAGTGGTGCTGCAAAGGCAAGTAAAAAAAGTAAGGAAGATGAAGAAAAATTCCTGAAGATAATGAAACGAGTGAGTATGATGTAGTGGACCAATTGAAGAAAACACCAGTGAAGATCTCGCTATACTCCCTAATCTTATCTTTAGAGGCTTACCAGATGAAATAAAAAAGGTGTTGGATCAGTCATATGTATCCAAAGACATAACCCTGGATAGGGTTGAAGGGATTGTGAATGCGATCAGAATGGCTAATGCCATCACCTTTCCTGAAAATGAGGTCTTCCCTCATGCGGCGGGCGCCCGAAGGCGCTCCATATCACCCTAAAGTGCCAAGGTTGCAATATTGCGAAGTATTGATTGACGAGGGATTAGGCTTCAATGTGCTTCCTTATTCAACACTGCAACAACTACCAATTGATCCCTCCATGGTTGAACCAAGCATGACGATCGTAAAGGCATTTGATAGGTCATTGAGGGAAATAAGGTGCCATTGATTTTAGCTGGAAATCGGCCTAATTATATTCGTGACTAGATTCCAAGTGATGAACATTGAGCCGGGGTACACGATGCTATTAAGAAGACCCTAGATTCATGAAGCAAGTGCTGTCCCTCTACACTCTCAGAGGGTGAAGTTTATAAGCGTGGAAAGCTCATCATCGTTAAAGGAGAAAAGGAATTCCTGGTGACTAAACCTCTGGCAGTGCAATATATTGACTAGCTGAAGATACCCTTGAGGTTTCATTCCAAAACCTCGAGATAGTTGAACCAATGAACAGAAAGATGATGTGCAACAAGTAGCTGCCCAAATAATGCGCAAGAATGGATTCGAAGAGGGAAAAGGGCTAGGGAGGTAGCTGCAAGGAACTAGAAACCCAATCTCACTTCCTGACAATCCAAAAAAATTTGGCCTTGGATATAAAGTCATAGGGTTGTAGCCATTCAAATCCTCCTAGAAAAGAATTCCACATATTAAGGGCACATTTCCTACACTTGCAGAGGTGATGGTGATAGAAGGCTGAAGTTGTTAGAACTCTTGGAGAAGGCGGGAAATGCCTCAACTGATCTACCTTAGTGGAGAGTGTAACGCCCAGGGACGAAGGGGAGTAATCGCTGGAGAAGGCATGGACAAGGAGCGGCTCCCTCCAAGCGGAGGGGTACATGAATGAACCGATTGCACACCCGAATGAGAGGGATCCTAGTCTATATAGGTATCGGACTATATAGTTAAGAAGGGCTTATATGAATTGATTGGTACTACCTATGCCAAAAAGATGCATCTTTCTTTCGGTAGCCCATCACGAAAGAACTCCACAGTTAAGTGTGCTTGACTTGGGGTAATTTTGGGATGGGTGACCTCTGGAAGTTTTCCAGGAAGCGTGTGAGTGAGGACAAAAACACGCTGAAAACCCGTGTTGGTTTGTGGGAAGTCAACAATCCATAAAGCGGAGGGATGTTCAGAGAGCCATTGAACAACTGGGAATCTGCACCCTTAGATGATTTATTGTACATTGAGTAATGGATGCTTTAGTCACCTCTGTTTGTATTTCAATTAAATAAATGATTATTCATGGTTTCCCTTTTCTATTCTCTTTTTGCTATTTTCTTTTAGCTTACCTCTTTTGTTTATTTATTTATTTATTTCGATCTAATCTCAATTCCAAGGACTCCCCTTCCTTAGAAACTCTATCTGGTGCAAATGATTGTGAAAACCCATTAACTAATTATTGCGTTACAATGGACTTGAATGAAAATGAACAAGATGAAGATTCTGAGTTGTGCCAACAATTTGCCAAAATCATAAATTCAATGGAAAAGGGAATAAATCCACATGATGAGATTGTCGAAACTGTGAATGTGGATCCTGATGAAGATAAAAAATAGGTGAAAATAGTCGATAACCCATAAAGGGAAGAGATGATTGCACTGTTCCATGAATTCCTGGATATTTTTGCATGGTTTTACAAAGATATGCTCGGCTTGACCCAGAGATAGTCGCTCATAAAATCCCATTGATTGAGGGAATAGAACCTAAGCGATAGAAATTGAGAAGGATGAGCCTAGAAATGTCACTCAAAATTAATGATGAAGTCAAAAAGCAACTTGATGCGGGCTTCTTGGAGGTTCCACTCTACTTGAGATGGATAGCCAACATAATACTAGTGCCAAAGAAAGATGGAAAGGTTAGAATGTGTGTGGACTATCGAGATCTAAATAAAGCAAGCTAAAGGACAACTTTCCTTTCCCACATATAGGTGTTCTAGTTGATAACACAGCAAGAAGTCATCGATTCTCCTTCATGGACAGTTGCTTAGGCTATAATTAGATCTTGATGGTAGAAGAAGATAAAGAGAAAGCATCATTTGTCACTCGGTGGAGGGTGTTTTGCTATAGAGTGATGCCATTCGGGCTAAAGAATGCTGGAGCAACATACCAATGAGCAATGGTGACTCTTTTCCACGAGGAGCTAGAGGTGTATATTGATGATATGGTAGCAAAATCACAAGAAGGAGAAAGTCATGTTATTGTCCTTAGAAAATTGTTTGAAAGGTTGAGGATTTACAAGCTTCGGTTGAATCCAGCAAAATACACCTTCGGAGCGTCCACTGGAAAATTGTTGGGGTTCATTGTTAGGAAGAAGGGCATTGAGGTTGACCCAGACAAAATTAAAGCCATACAAAACATGCCAGCGCCTAAGATGGAGAAAGAGGTGTGAGGTTTCTTGGGTTGTTTGAATTACACAGCAAAATTCATCTCTAGTTTGACCCGTACTTGCGAGCCAATATTCAAGCTATTGAGGAAAAGTAATCCAGGTAGATAGGATGATAGATGTCAAGAAGCCTTTGACAAAATCAAGAACTACTTGTCAAATCAACTTCTCTTGGTTCCACTAACACCAGGACGACCACTCATCCTGCACCTCATGGTGTTGCATGGGTCCATGGGGTAGTATTGGGTCAACATGATGAGTCTGGTTAAAGGAGCAAGCCGTTTACTACTTGAGCAAGAAGTTCAGTGAGTATAAGTCTAGGTATTTGGATGTTGAGAAGACTTGTTGTGTACTACTATGGATGGCAAGAAGGTTATGATAGTATATGCTCTTTTATACAAAGCTAATATCTCGCATCGACCGCATGAAGTACATTTTTGAGAGCCTGCATATCTCCATAAAGATGTCCAAATAGCAAGTGGCTCTTGCAGAATTTGACATCAAGTATGTGACAAGAAAATCTATAAAAAGAAGTGTGATAGCGGACCACCTGGCCAAGAACTAGCTCGAAGAATATCAATCAATGGAGTTTGAATTTCTTGATGAGGATGTATTGGCAGTTGTGGAAGAAAATAGTGAAAATGAGGAAGAAGCGACGTTGTGACACTATGAAATCATAATTTTCCTAACTTGGTATAATTTGTAAAGCATGTTTATAGCATAATTAAATTAATGCCATGGGGTTAAACCCACTCACTTGGAGGGGTCAGGGAAGAGGTGCTAGCACCAATGGAACTCCAGGAGCGGGAATGGCATTGATGTCTACCATTGGAACACAAAACTCATGAACAATCTCATAATCATACTCAAGCAACTTTATGGACATTAGGAGAGTAAACAAACATAATGAAACTATGAACATTGACACCCTATCCCATTAAAATGGAAGAATGAAGGAGGAACTAAGCATACTAATCACTAATCTCTTACGTTGGAGCTTGAATGAGAAAGACAATGGAGGATTATAAGAGAAAGGGGATAAAGAGAGGTGAGAGGAGGTGGAATCATGTTTTTGGGAGAGGGAGGCTAGTTAGGGGTTTTGGTGCACAAAAAAACGTGTCCACGCATTTTCAGAATGCACATCTACATACATCTAAAATTTGGGAGGCTCTCTATGACAACGCGAAAGAACTGGAGAAAACTTAGGGAGTCAAAATCCGCGTCCATGTACTTTTAGTGTGTGTTAGTGGAAAGCCAAATCCTACATCTATGGAAATGAAAAGCATGCATCTGCTGGTAAATACCACACATTCGTGGGTTTTATGCAAATTTTGTTAGCTCTAGAACCCTTCAGAAAGCATAAGTGCTAAACGTTTTGAATGATAACATACCAATTTCGTGAAAATATTTTGAAGATGGATTAATCTTTTACTTGAGTTTCTTGAAGCACCAAGGTCTATTCACATTTACATACTCAATTCTAAAGCAAGATTATTTTCACAATAGCATGTACAAACATATTTGATCTCATTTAAAGAGATCTGGAACTCAATGAAAGTAAAAAATAAATCTTGAAATGAATAGTTCTATGCTAAACGTATGAAAGAAAATTCACAAGAAAAGAAACCAAGACTTGAATCTTCAGAAAGTAAGACATGACTTCAAAAAATGAAGTTCAAGTGAAGATTTCAATCTAACTCTGAAGCAAAGTGTGATTATCATATTTAATCATCATGATTGTAAACATATCATTCACAACAAGCTCTGATTGAGGCGTAGAAGATCACTTCAGAAAGTCCGTTTCACTATAAACAGTGCACTTCAGGAATGGGAGGGAAATTTGAAATTCAAATTTAAAGCCAAACTTAGTCAAGGACTGACATGACATCTCCTCTATCAACTTGATCAATTGCCCCAAGCTTCTAGAAGGAAAAGTTCAGAAACCTCGTTAAAAAGTAAAAAGTAGTTTCTAAAGGTGGACTCAGAAACCTCTATTACATAACGACTTCTACAATTCTCTGACACACAGAGCTACTCTTCTAGACTTCATTTCCAAGACACAAAAAGAAGATCAACACTTGTCATTAGGAAAACGGATCGATGACAATGATCATAAATGAAGATCAAGTATAAAAGAAGATGTTGTGCTTATGACAAAAAGACTTTTGGCTTATTAACTGTGCAAAAATGTTGAAGAAATTTCTTCTCATCCTCTGGAAAACTTTACAGCTTGCAATTAGTTTCATCTCTAAAAAATATTCTTTCTACATTCTTATTAGA
The DNA here is from genome assembly GCA_030441495.1 of Dalbergia oliveri. Classification (NCBI taxonomy): domain Eukaryota; kingdom Viridiplantae; phylum Streptophyta; class Magnoliopsida; order Fabales; family Fabaceae; genus Dalbergia; species Dalbergia oliveri. The sequence continues at coordinate 1,041,764 of JAMLFY010000005.1, read as the reverse complement.
TAACATCATTCTTCCTAAGAAGAATAGATAGAAAGAAGTCTTTCAAGTTTTCAGCTCTGATATTGTTTATCCTAAGAAAAATTGAGTGTTTGTTAGTTTGAGTGATACAACTCAAACATAATCCTTTGTAACCCGATTCGATAGTGATCATTGTGAGTTAGCTTGGAAAGGCTAAGTAAAGACTACTTGAGTGTAAAGTAGAGTGAGCTATTGGTCACTGAGTTAGCTTGAGGAGGCTAAGTAAAGACTACTTGTGAGTGATAGTAAAGTGAGCTACTAGTCATGGAGTTAGCTTGGAGAGGCTAGTCAAAGACTACTTGGGTGTGACAGTAGAGTGAACTAATAGTCACTGGATAAAGCTTGAAAAGACTCCTATTAATGTCTGCTAACTTTCCCAGGTTGAGAAAGGGTTTTAGTGGAACTCGCGGTGGTTGAGAACTAGATGTAGGCAGTTGGTCGAATTAGTATAAAAACTCCTTTGCAGTATCTTTTCTTTCCTTAACTTCTCTTTATTTATCATTTTGTGCTATTATATTGTGTTCTTTGGAAAACCTTTTTAAACGTGTTTTACATATTTGTATTATAGTTCAAAAAGTTACTTTATGATGTTTAGTAACGTTATTTCCACTGCACTTCAAGTTTGCACTTGATAGTACTTGTTTAAGTTTTTCAAAAACCAAAAGGAAAAAAGTCCAAGCATGATTCAACCCCCCTTCTCGTACACTTTTCAACCTACAATTTGTTAGCTCCAGAACCTTTCAAAAAGCATTAATGCTAAATGTTTTGAATGGTAATGCAACCAATTTAGAGAAAATATTTTGAAGAATAGAGTTTCAGGCTAGAGAGCATGTTTTCTTGAAAGTCACCTCCACCAGGAATAGGACGTGTCATGAAAGTAAAGAAACTGAGTCCTAGGTTCATAGGTCCCTTCCTAATCCTTGATAGAGTTGGGTCCATTGCATACCATATTGTATTACCCCCATATTTGTCAAACCTACACAATGTTTTCCATGTATCCCAGTTATATAAATACCATTCCGAATCGAGTCATGTCCTATCACTAGAAACAACACAATTAAAAGATGACTTGACTTTTAGCCTACCCCGACCCGCATCGTGGGCCGTGGGCAACAGTTGAAGAACAAGACCGTGCCCCTAGTAAAGATGGTATGGGGGAGGGGGAATGCTAAAAAGCTCACCTGGGAGTTGGAATCTAAGAAAAGGCTACATCACCTGGAGTTATTTTCGAGTAACAATTTCAAGGATGAAATTCTTTTAAGGAGGGAGGAATGTAATGCCACGATTTTCCCTTCTATGCAAAATGACCAAAATGTGCTTGAGGTCATTTTTGCACGAGAATTGAGGACATTTGGTCCTCGCCATCCTCAAAGAGTTAGTTTAATATTTGAAGGGAACAATATGTATAACATCCTAATATTTAACCTAACACACTTAGGATGTATTAAGATTAATTATTAGTTATTACTTCCTTTTAAACTTGTTTGTAAAATTACTTAGAAAATATCAGGTAAATTTTTTTTTTTGAAATATGTAAAACAAAATGCGAGCCGTCGTGTACTATCATGAGGGAAACGTGAAGTAGCAAATGACAAAAACATACAATTAAAAGCGATCAAGAACACATCCATCCATGGAAGAAAATATCATAATATTAGATGTCATAGTTGAACACATGTTCCTGAATACACCAACTGAAATAAAGACTAAATAAAGTCATACCCATATAAAGTGGGCAGAGCTGCGATACATAGAACAAGAAAATACATAAATAGAAAGGAAACATAAACGCAAGTACAGGGAAGCCCCAAAAGATCAAACCCCAGCTATAGCTATCCCTCCCTCGAAACCTCCTGGTGACGCTGTCCTCATCCTAGGAAGGTACGTACCCAATGAACTGGGCGAGCTCCTCAGATGCGTGCAAGTAGAAATGGGGACGACGTGACCTCCTAGATGTGGGCGCATCTTCGAGCGTTGGGCTAGCGCTCCGTCACGTGTCCTCCTGCTTCTCCCGATGTCTATGGGGGGTAGGGTAGATCCCTCTGAATAGATGTGGGTGGGGGAGTCCTTCGATGGGTTGGTCTCAGAACGCCTCGAGCGAGGAAGATACTCGGGGAAGTAGCGCAGGCGAAGTCGAAGGGCATGCATGATGAGTCTGCTCGTCAGGGTCGAGTCCTCTCGAAGATCAAGTCGTCGCCATACGGTGAGGTAGGAATGAAGTGAAAGTAGGAGACTGGATGCACGAACGGGCGTCTTAAGTATGCAAAATGTGGACAGCGCAACGACCCTCAAAATGATATGACTGATGACCTGGGTCAAAGTGCAACTCCCAGTGGCGTGTCAATGAAGATCACGAACGTCGCCATTGAGATCTGAAGACGTACAAAAAGAAAAAGGGGGTGAGAATCTTACTAAAGAATTTCGTAGGGAATCCTCCTATCCTAATGTCATCGTTTACGCTCCAGGAATTGGGTTTATTATGAAAAGATTCAACATGCAAAGGTCTATTATGAGGTTTTATAAAAGTAATTACCCAAGGTTCGTGTCTTTTATGATGAATCTTAATGCATGTATGCAACATAGCAAAACATGAATGCATGACAATACTTTATGCAAACAAACCAATAAAACATGTCATCAGTAATTTATCATCAAATAAGTGGCATATAGTTTCTCATGAATAGCCTTTCTCTTTCTCAAACTTGTGACGTAAAGGTATCAAACCTAGTATCATCGCCACCCTAAAAACTAGGTTATGAGCTTATACCTCAACTAGTCGTCGCTAGTTCTTACTTATCCTCTTGATAAACGTAACATAATCACAATCATAATAATCCTGACTCCTAGAGTTCGGGTAGGGGCCTAAGGATCACCCATCATAGGACTTTCTCCTTTTCGAAACGCATCAACTGGTTAAGACCAGTGACTTTGTCCGCTTTGGCAGGCTAATGTCGATGCCCTCACGGTTTTACCTTCTCCTCACTGTCAGGAGAAGTACGTCTCGTCTACGAAACGCATCAACTGGTTAAGACCAGTGACATTGTCTTCTTCGGTATGGCTCCACGACCATACCCCCCATTGGTTTACTTTCTCCTCACCATAGGAGAAATGCATCTCAGCATGTCACCTTTAAAACCTTACTTTCAAAATCTTTTTTAACTCTCTCAAATTTGATGGAAATTCGAGGCATAATGGTCGTACAATGAATTTCCTCAAATTTGAGTCATGCCACATAACTCACCGAACACATATTTTCTCATGCAATATCTCAGTTAAGCAAATCTTTTAAAGTCATATAAACATATTCCTCCACATCATCATCATCTTATATCCTTATGCATCTCAATCACAGCATGCCGCATTATCATAACAATCACATCATAAATTCACATATTCTCATACACATAACATGAATGTCATCACATGCTCTCAACATAACATAAATATATGTTCACTTGATCACTTACTTACATTATGTCTCCTATCTTATAGTATCTTATGCTTTGGCCCTTACGGGTCTTAAAGCTTGTGTTCTAGTTATCCTAATGCCCATTATAGGTCTTTGATACATCTAGGGGATCACTACTTGTAATTCTCTCTAATATTTATGCTCACTAACTCTTCAAAATAGCATTGCATAAATTAGCAGGATAGTATAATTCGATTACGGGTTTCTAGATCTACGTCTTTGACCCTTTCTAAGTTCTCTCTTCGCCTAAGGCTCTATATTCAATTCCTAAACCAATTATTTGGGATTCCTACGCATATCCAATAATTATAAACCATTTTCCTTAAGTTCAATTATGCTGAAATAGAATTTTCATTTCTTGTGTCTAAGTGTTCTAGAATTCTCATTTTAAGTCCTTTCTAGTTACTTATTCTTTCCTAACTTCCTTAAATCGGTCTTTGCTTTACTCAAACATAATTTTTCACATTTTAACTCCATAAAACAGAATTAATATAGTGGCCAAAGGAACAAGGCAGAAATCGAAATGTATATCACACATAATCACATAAATTCATGTTTTAAGTGCATATAAGTTGCTAGTTTTCTCTTGGAATAATTTTAGGAACTCAAAACTCTTTTAGAAACTAATTTATCTCATTAAAATCATGTAAACATGAGTAAGGGCAGTAGCTAATTTATTTTGCTCCTAAAAAGGAGTCAAAACATAGAATCATGTTCATAATGCTTTCTAAGTTCACCTAAGCTTAGAAAAATTTCAAGACATAGGCTATTGGCACTTATGATTAGATGAACTCATATCAGATCTATCATCATCATCACAAGGCCGAAATGGCACTCATAGAAAGCTTCCATTTTCTAAAAGTTTACTTGTGATACTTGGCAAGTCTCTGAACACTAGAATATTTAAGTGATGACATAAACATAAACATGCTATGCACTTTGTTTTATTCTTCATTATAAAATAAAGTGACAGCATAAAATAAATATGAGATGCAACCTCATTATTATCTTTAAAGATTAAGTGATAACATGAAATATAAATATGAAGTGCAAGCTTGGAAATTTAAACATGAAATGCAAGTTCATTTATTTAGTCTTGAGAACTTAATGATGGCATCAAAAGTAAACATGCTATGCAAAACATAAACTTAAATATGAATGCAAACTTATTTTATCTTAACTAGAGCTCATGCAAGACTTTAGAGGAACATTAATAGCCTTAACCCAACATGTATCTAACAATATAAAATAAGCTTTAGAGTTCTTAGCACCAAGTCTTCAAAGAAGTCTTTGGTTTGAACTTCATCATCAAACTCAAGAAAATGGACTAAGAGATAAATATCAACACTATCAAGGCAAACATAAATAGAACTACTCATATTTTTCATTTTATTGCTCATGGGCTTCAATCTAGAGTAAATTCTAGAATGGCCAACCAACTTTAAGGTTGGCAAGGGTAAGCTTAGAGCTCTTTGAAAACATATGATTAATTTTCTTAAACTAAACCTTTAGTGAGGTACTTAACATTTTTATCAAACTTTGTACAAATAAAGGAATGAAAACTAAAATCATAGAGGGGAAAAGGAAATGAGAACGAAATCTTGAGCAAGGAAAAAAAAAGGAAACCGAAATCATATATGGTCCATGACCAAGTTTTCAAGCTTTAGAGGTTTCTCACATGGTATCACAAGACCATTATCTTGAAACCTCATCATCAAGCCAAAGTTTTTCTTATGACAAGGCTCTAAGGCCGAAATGAAAAGAGGAAAAGGAAGAGCTTTGAAAACCAAGAGAAAACTAGAACTTTTCTTAAAGAAAGCAAACAAAACTTTGAAAATAAACCCCTACCAAATGAAGTCTTAAATAAGATGAAAGAAAGCTTGGTTCTTTGAAGGAGTGAGAAGACAAAATCTTCTCTTAGAGGGTGGTGAGGATTTGGCCAAGAAGAAAACCCAAGGAAGGTGAATTTTCCTTGAGAGTGTGAGCTTGGAAATGGAAAGATTTAGTGTTTGAGAGGTGGTTTCAGGTAGGGGAGTGGTGGTTCAAGATTGTTTGTGGTGGTTTGTAGTGGTGGAAACGTTTCTTTGGTGGTGGAGGAAGAAGAACAAGATGAAGAGAATTTGAGAGGAAAAAGAGAATTGCAAGAAAGCTTGAACTTGGCAAGGTTTCTAAAGTGTAACCAAGTTCTCTAAGGCTTGGTATTTATAGAAAAAATGCAACCATGGGGCTGCAAAGGGGAGGGAGGCCGACGATTTCTTTGGCCTTTGGGGAGGAAAATATCATCAAACTTTAGTCATTCAAAGGCATGGGTGGAAGTATGGTCAAGTATGGTCCAAAGTATGGCTTGAGGTATGGTTCTTTGAGTGAAACAAAATTAACATGTGACACAATTTAGAGGGTATGTATTCTGTAACACCCTAACTACTCTATTACTCGAGCATTAGCATCGTAATTAGGAGAGTATTACTCCCTGATTATACTATAGGCTAGTCGAGAGATATAAATAAATAAAATACAATAAAATAAAAACATAAGGTAAAGCAACCACCAAAGTTCCACTATATACATATATTTTGTACACAACTATCTTTACACATGCCCAACCAGTAGATAAGTTAGTACACCTACAATATCACATAGGGACTTTTATCCAAAAGACCTATCGGTAACATAAAGCCTAGCCTACTCATATTAAGATCCAGCAAAAATCGTATACACATAAAAATGGATCTTATAATTTCAAACAGAATTGAGTTTGTAGGCTGGCATGGTCCTATCACTACACTACAACTACATACAAGTCAAAAATCCCTATAGATCTAGCATCCTCCTAAGTGAAACTGTTGGCCATCGGGATGATGGCCTCACCTCCAGGGGCGTCGGGACCCTCATGGGTCTAAAGTCTGAGGAGGATGGATGAAGAAGGTCCATCTCAGGAGAGGGCATAGGTGGTGCACAGGAGGTATGAACACAGCTGGGTGTGCCATGTGAAGGGGCATACCATCAAAAGGAAACCTGGGTCAAACTCTGGATGAAAACGGAGCTACTAAAAGAACGGGTGAAGAAAATATACGCTTGGATCTGGGAATACGCTACCACATACAGTGAATCCAACTCTGCGTCATAATGCCACCTCCACTCAGGCGAATCAAGAAAGAAGATCACGGTCGGCATCTGGAATCTGAACAATACAACATACAGGCACATAGGGATGAGAATATTATAAAATTCTCATAGGGTAATCCCGTTAGCATAGCAGGCCTAATTAATGAGGTTATTCATGTGAGTGGTATTATATTATGTCCCATGCAAAAATGCTGATAGAATTAGCAATAATAATCATACATATTATCTTATAAATAACCAACTCAATTTCATACCGTTACCTCTTTTCTTTCATATAGGGAAGGCTTGATTTCACATTGAGCAACATCTCAACGGATAATTTTATAAAGGACAATAGACTGCTAGGACATGAGCTCATTCCTATCGTGATCATCGGACTTCACTTTTTTACATTTCCGAATCACACAGTTCTATTCCTAGCTGATATGTCTACCGACTCATACAATTCTTAGGGAAGTCCTTACTTTTGCCTTCCCTCTTTAACTCATGTAAGCCTTGTTTCTTTTTCCCATATGTTAAAACATGCCTAGTTAGAAGTTATAGATTCTCTTTTGTCATGCCACCGTATCATGTATTTCTCTTTTTACAAGGCATAGCATACATCACTTGTAGGCATTCAATCACATTAGGGTCTCATTTATATATCCTAAACAACTCTTTAAAGTAATTAACATGCATGAATATAATTTATACCTGGACTAAGTGTCATTTTATCATCATTTTAGTGCAATTCTACCACTTCAGCACTTGGGCTGATTCACTATGCTAGTAGTAGCATTTTATTTCTATATCAAATGGCAAATTCATATGCCACAAAAATTCTCTATGACACGTCAACATGTCTAGAATAACCTGTAAAAATTTCAGGATAAGTAGAGCTCTCTAGCTACTTCAGTAAATTGCACAAATTTAGTGGTCAAACCACAAATTCAAGACCAGACCCGATTCTAGAAATTTTTAACCCTAGCAAATGATTGAATTAGTGCACAATAAAATTTACAGTGATACCTCAATATTTAATAACTTCAGGTAAAAATTTCAAGGATTCATTCAATCATTTGCTATGATAATAAAATTGGACAACTTTATTGCTTTAGTTTCAACAACCTAGGCAGCATCAGTCACAATTCGGTTCTTGATTTTTTTGAGGTAGTAACCTTTAAAGTTAACACCCAAGAAAATTTATACAATTATTTCAAGATGTCAATTACAACATATGATTTTGGTAGGTCATGCAATCACCCAAAATATATCAGAAAATTCGTGTATAATTTCTCTTCAGGACGCCTGAACTCCGCAGCCTAGTCTAGATTTCCTTGAGTGAAAACCCCTTTTAAAACCATCCAAACCCAATACCAAAATTCACACATCAATAAAAATATATCATCAACCAAATACCATCAAAATTTCAAAATAAAACCAGGCAGCAGGTTAGCAAAAATTTAAAGAGAAAGAACTATAGAAAACCCTACACTTGAAGGCTAGTCTATCTTTGTCTCTAGCTTGCTTCAAGATGAGAGTCCTCCACTCCAAGACTCCCAAAACACCTTCAAACCCTCCTCTGACCAGTGATGGATGAGGTGAATATGATGAGGTTTGGAAATTCTAATCGGTTGTATTGGTAGAGATTGAAGTGTAGATCAATTTTAGTGAAGGAAGGTTTAGGTTTTGATGGCTCTAAGCTAGGGTTTATGTAATTTGAAAGCCAACTCAAGCTCTTGGCTATGGAGGAACCAGCTACTACTTCTCTCCTGGAATGGCCGAATGGTTTGGCTTCTTGGAGAAGCTTTGGGTTATGTTTATCTTATAAGTAATGATGTCATAATGTTATGTAATAGTCTAGGATAGTTTCTAATCTTTAAAGATAAAAAGGATGGCTATGATTCAAATTTTAAATTTTAAAATTGAATCTTAGCCATTCATGTAATGTAAAAAGATAAGGTTAATCATTTTTAAAGGTTAAATTAGCTTTCGTGTTAGAAATCGCACAGAAATTTCACCAAACGGGTGGAATATTACCTGGGTAATCAAATATTACTTGAAAAGTAATTCTAAGTATGAAATTTTCATTTCTAAGTATTTCTAACCTCATTCCCATATTTTCCAAATTTCGGCACCTCTGGGTCCTAATATAGGGTTTCGGTTACCGAGCCTAGGGGCTGCACAATGCTATTCACATTTTTTTTATAGAATCATTGAATCACTCTCATCATTTATACATTATTGGATTTTTAAAATTCCAACTAATAAAGCTTAATTTAATTTTTTAAAATATATGTATATATATATATATATATATATATATATATATATCTTGGATGTTACATTTCCACCCACCTTAAAAAAAATTTTGCCCTTAAAATTTCATACTTGGAAAGGTTGGATGATTTTTCCTCATGTTTGCCTCTAACTCCCATGTGTATTCTTTATTTCCAGGTCCACCTTAAGCCATTTTTACTAGATGCATAGGCTTAGTTCTAAGTAGCTTGACTTCTCTATCAATTATTTGAATAGGAGGGGCCTGAAATGTCAAGTCATCCTTTAACTATATGGACTCGAGTTCTATAACATGGTTTGGGTCGGATGATAACCTCTAAGTTAGGAGACATGAAAGACATTGTGAAATTTAGATAAATGTGGGGGTAAAGCTATTTGGTAGGCAGCTGACCGATTCGTTTAAGAATTTGAAAAGGCCCAATGAACCTGGGTGAGCTTCTTAACCCTTAGTGCTCTCCCTACCCGTAGTGGGCGTAACCTTTAGGAATACATGTTCTCCCTTGAAACTCTAAAGGTTTTCTCCGAATATCTGTGTAGCTCTTTGATGACTCTATGCAATTTAGGATTTTACTTCTAATTTTCTGAATTTGCTCTGTCATCTGGTTCACATATCGGTCCCAACAACCCTGCCTCCCTGAGTCATACCAACATAACGGAGATTGGCATTTTCGTCCATATAAAGCTTCATACGGGGCCATGCCAATACTAGCGTGATGGCTATTATTGTAAGCAAATTCCACCAACGGAAGCAACTTATCCCAACTTCCTTTCTGCTCAATCACGCATGCCCTTAGCATATCTTCTAGGGTTTGTATGGTACGTTCTATCCGTTAGTTTGAGGATGATAGGCCATACTTAAACAAAGTTTGGTTCCAAAGGCCTTTTGAAAGGCTCCCCAAAAACGTGACGTAAACCACGGATCTCGATCCGAGATTATCGTCGATAGGACTCCATGCAACCTTACTACCTTTTGTATGTACAACTAGGCTAACTTGTCTAGGGAAAAGGTGATCTTAATGGGCAGGAAATGGGCCGACTTGATCAATCTATCCACTATTACCCAAATAGCATCATGGCTGGCTTGGGTCCTGGGTAGGCCGGTCACAAAATCCATAAAGATGCTATCCCACTTCCACTCGGGATAGATAGGGGTTGCAACATTCCTGAAGGCTTTTCGTGCTTGATCTTCATCTTCTGACATACCAACCACTTACTAACCCAGTCAACTACATCATTTTTCAATCCTAGCCACCAAAACATCTTCTTTAAATCTTGATACATCTTGGTAGTACCAGGATGAATGGTGAAGTGGCTTTTGTGGGCCTCCTCCAAGATGCTTTCTTGGAGGTCACCATCCGGCGCACGCAAATCTGCCCTTAAACCTCCATAAACCATCAGGTCCTTTCAAAACCCTTTAGTTTACCTGCCTTAACTGTAACATCCAAGATATATATATATATATATATATAAATAAATATATAAATTAAGCTTTATTAGTTGAAATTTTAAAAATCCAATAACGTAGAAATGATGAGAGTGATTCAATGATTCTATATAAAAAAAAATGTAAATAGTGTTTTGCAGGTCCCAGGATTGGGATAGTCAAAACCCTAGATTAGGGACCGGAGGTACCCAAAATTTGGAAAATATGGGAATGAGGTTAGAAATACTTAGAAATGAAAATTTCATACTTAGAATTACATTTTGGGTAATATTGATTACCCAGGTACGGTATTCCATCCGTTTGGTGAAATTTTGGTGTGTGATTTCTAACATCGAAAGCTAATTTAACCTTTACAAAATGATTAACCTTATCTTTTTACATTACATGAATGGAGAAGATTCAATTTTGAAATTTAAAATTGAATCATAGCCATCCTTTTTATCTTTAAAGATTAGAAACTATCCTAGACTATTACATAACATTACGACATCATTACTTATAAGATAAACATAACCCAAAGCTTCTCCAAGAAGCCAAACTATTCGGCCATTCTAGGAGAGAAGCAGCAGCTGGTTCCTCCATTGCCAAGAGCTTGAGTTGGCTTTCAAATTCCATAAACCCTAGCTTAGAGCCATCAAAACCTAAACCTTCCTTCACTAAAATTGATCTACACTTCAATCTCTACCAATACAACCGATTAGAATTTCCAAACCTCATCATATTCACCTCATCCATCACTGGTCAGAGGAGGGTTTGAAGGTGTTTTGGGAGTCTTGGAATGGAGGACTCTCATCTTGAAGCAAGCTAGAGACAAAGATAGACTAGCCTTCAAGAGTAGGGTTTTTTATAGTCCTTTCTCTTGAAATTTTGCTAACATGTTCTGCCTGGTTTTATTTCAAAATTTTGATTGTATTTGGTTGATGATATATTTTTATTGATGTGTGAGTTGTGGTGGTGGGTTTGGATGGTGTTAAAAAGGGGTTTTCACTAAAGGAAATCTGGACTAGGCATGCATTTCAAGCTGTCCTAAGCATAAATTACACAAATTTTATGATATATTTGTGGGTGATTGCATGACCTACAAAAATTATATGTTGTAATATAAATCTTAAACTAATTGTATAAATTTTCTTGGATGTTAACTTTAAAGTTTACTACCTCAAAAAAATCAAGAACCGAATTGTGACTGATGCTGCCTTGGTTGTTGAAACTGAAGCAATAAAGTTGTCTGATTTTATTATCATAGCAAATGATTGAATGAACCCTTGAAATTTTCACCTGAAGTTTTAATATATTGAAGTATCACTGTGAATTTTATTGTGCACTAATTCAATCATTTGCTAGGGTTAAAAATCCTAGAATCCTCTGGTCTGTGAATTTGTGGTCCTGACCACTAAAATTGTACAATTTACTGATGTAGCTAGAGTGCTCTACTTGTCCTGAAATTTTTACAGATTATTCTAGATATGTTGAAGTGTCATGGAGAATTTTTGTGGCATATGAATTAGCCATTTGGTATAGAAATAAAATGCTACTACTAGCATAGTGAATTAGCCCAAGTGCTGAAATGGTAGAAATGCACTAAAATGATGATAAAATGACACTTAGTCCAGGTATAAATTATATTCATGCATGTTAGTTACTTTAAAGAGTTTTTTATGAGATATAAATGAGACCCTAATGTGATTAATGCCTACAAGTGATGTATGCTATGCCTTGTAAAAAGAGAAATACATGATACGGTGGCATGACAAAAGAGAATCTATAACTTCTAACTAGGCATGTTTTAACATATGGGGAAAATAGAAACAAGGCTTATATGAGTTAAAGAGGGAAGACAAAAGTAAGGACTTCCCTAAGATTGTATGAGTAGGTAGACGTATCGGTTAGGAATAGAACTGTGTGATTTGGAAATGGAAAAAATGAAGTCCAATGATCACGAATAGGAATGAGCTCATGTCCTAAGTCTATTGTCCTTTATAAAATTATCCACTAGATGTTGAATGTGAAATCAAGCCTTCCCTATATAAAAGAAAAGAGGTGACGATATGAAATTGAGTTGGTTATGTATAAGATAATATGTATGATTATTATTGCTAATTCTATCAGCATTTCTGCATAGGACATAATATAATACCACTCACATGAATAACCTCATTAATTAGGCCTGTCAATGCTAAGGAGTACCTCCTGAGAATTTTATAATATTCTCATCCCTATGTGCATGTATGTTGTATTGTGCTCAGATCCCAGATGCCGACGGTGATCTTCTTTCTTGATTAGCCTCAGTGGAGGTGGCATTATGATGCAGAGTTGGATTCACTGTATGTGGTAGCGTATTCCAATCGAGCATATATTTTCTTCACCCGTTCTTTAGTAGCTCTATTTTCACTCCAGAGTTCAACCCAGGTTTCCCTTTGATGGTGTGCCCCTTCACATGGCACACCCAGCTGTGTTCATACCTTTCCTGCACCGCCTATGCCCCTCTTGGAGATGGACTTTCTTCATCCTCCTCCTCAGATTCAGACCTCTGGAGGGTCTCGACGCCCTGGTGGAGGTGAGGCCATCATCCCGATGGCCAATGGTTTCGCCTAGGAGGATGCTAGATCTATAGGGACTTTTTACTTGTATGTAGTTGTAGTATAGTGATAGGAATGTGCCAGCCTACAACCGATTCTATTTGAGGTTATAAGATCCATTTCTATGTGTATACGATTTTTGCTGGATCTTAATGTGAGTAGGATAGGCTTTATGTTACCGATAGGTCTTTTGGATAAAAGTCCCTATGTGGTATTGTTGGTGTATTAACTTATCTATTGGTTGGGCATGTGTAAAGATAGTTGTGTACAAAATATATGTATATAGTGGAACTTTGGTGGTTGTTTTACCTTATGTTTTTATTTTATTGTATTTTATTTATTTATATCTCTCGACTAGCCTATAGTATAATCAGGAGTAATACTCTCCTAATTACGATGCTAATGCTCGAGTAATACAGAGTAGTTAGGAGGGTGTTACATTAACCGCCTCTAGGTTCTCTCTAAATTCCTCATTCTCCACTTGTGCTAGAGTGACCCTTTGCTTAAACCCACTAGTCACACTAAGATGACACATCTTCATACTCTCATCCGTCAAGACATCCCTAAATTCAAATCCCTAAACTTCTCTATTAACTCAACTTCCTTAACCACCATGTGGGACAGATGTAATGATTTTCGACTCAAGGCATCGGCAACTACATTAGCCTTGCTGGAGTGGTAACTCAAGCCAAAATCATAGTCCTTCAAAAATTCCATCCACCTTCTCTGCCTCATATTCAACTCTTTTTGATCAAATAGATGCTTAAGACTCTTATGATTTGAGAAAACTTCAAACTGCATGCCATACAAGTGGTGCCTCCAAATCTTCAAGGCAAACACTATGGCGGTCAGCTCTAGGTCATGGGTGGGGTAGTTCACCTCATAAGGCTTAAGTTGTCTAGATGCATAGGCTACCACTTGCCTATTTTGCATCAACACACAGCCTAAACCCTTTCCCAATGCGTCACAATATACCTCAAAAGGTACATTGGGGTCGGGTAAAACCAAAACTTGGGGTCGAGGTTAACTTTCCTTTTAGCTCTTGGAAGCTTTTCTCACACTCGGGATTCCATAAAAATAGGGCGTTCTTCCTAGTGAGCTTGGTTAAGGGATGGGCAATCTGAGAGAATCCTTTTATGAACCTACGGTAATAGCCTGCTAAACCCAAAAAGTTTCGTATTTCTGTTACAATGGTTGGTATTTCCCAATTCATTATGGCCTCAATTTTACTGGGGTCTATGGCTATACCTCCTTTCGACACTATGCGTCCTAAGAACTTTACCTCTTCCAACCAAAATTTACACTTAAAAATCTTTGCATACAACTTTTTCTCCTTCAAAATTGTAAAACCAACCGTAGATGACGTTCATGCTCCTCGTGGGTCTTCGAATAGATGAGTATATCATTTATGAAAATGACCACAAACTGATCTAAATAGGGTCTAAAGATCCTATTCATATAGTCCATGAACATTGCAGAGCATTCGTCAAATGAAAAGACATCACGGTGAACTCAAAGTGTTAGTCCAGAGTTCTAAAGGATTTTAGGTATATCTTGATCTCTCACCCTAATCTGGTGATATCCTGACCTTAAATCAATCTTGGAGAATACCACCACTCCTTTTAATTGGTCCATGAGATCATTAATCCTAGGCAAAGGGTATTTGTTTTTCACCGTTACTCGATTCAATTGCCTATAGTCTATGCATAACCTCATGCTTCCATCCCTCTTCTTGACAAATAAGACCGGGCTCCCTAAGGCGAAGCACTAGGCCTTATGAAATTCTTCTCTAAAAGCTCCTCCAACTGGGTTTTCAACTCGGTTAGCTCCAAGGGTGACATTCTATATGGGGCTATAGAGATAGGTCCCTTTCAGGAACCAACTCAATGGAGAACTCCGGTTTAATGATGGTTAATGATGTGTTTAGGTGTTTATTTGATTAAGGTTTTGATTAGGAGTTTGTAAGAAAGTGTTTAGGTGAGATAATGGTCAATTAAGGTTGTCAAGACTTGATTTAGGGGTGATCTTGCTAGATTAACAAATTAAAAACTCTTTTCAACTCAAATGAAATCATAGACACAATTCCTTGATTTAAGGAATTGGAGAGATTTACTATTCAAGATTCCATGACTAGGAATCTTGAATCAAAGAATGAGATTAGAGTTTAACTAAGCAATCTTAGGTTGTAATTAACCTTAATAAATTATTTTGACTCTAGATTAATTATTGAAATTAATTAATCTTCAATTAGAGCCTAATATTGCTTAAGTTTGGTTAATTACATCATTAGGCTCACTGTACACTATTCTAGGGGTAAAATGGTAATTTTGCACTCAAATTGCTTGGGACCTCCCGGCCTGACTAACCATCATAAACCACTCATAAACATCATTTTGAACTTTCTGGAAAAGTTCCGGGCTTAACGATACCTTTACCGCGTGAAACGCTCCAGAGGTATTTTGGTCATTTTGAGCTGAAAGTTTGGAAAACAAGATTTTCACCTCGGATATCAAATAGTACAGTTATAATCCCTTCAAACATTGAGTTGACCCATTCAGGACCGGTCGGCTATCCTTGAATTATGAGTAAAAATGATCTCAGGGGATTTTGGTCATTTGTACTCAAGAAAATCGAGGCGTTATAATATGTGTTTTAGATGGTGATTGGTGCAGAAATTGTAACACCCAAGGTTATTTGAGAAATTTTATTTAGACTTTATTAATAAGAATTTTACAATTCCAATAGGGTTAGTTGAGATACGAATGACTTGATGAGCCAAGAAAAATGTGAGTAGTACCACCCGCGGGCATCGCGGCCGCCAGGCCACCAGAGCCCTGAAATTGGGCAGGAAATGTTGAGATTGAGAAAATGTGAGATTTAGGTTGGAAATGATTAAAAATGAAAAGGTGATGCCTAGAATAAAATTTTGGGTACTATATGTTTTACGGGTACGTGTTTTAACCGTTCGGTTAAATTATGATGTGTAGTTTCTCACAGTGTAAGGAAATTACAGTGTGAAATGGACACCTACCAAGACAAGTGTGTAGCTTAGAAGAAGCCACACCATTCTTTTTCTAGGAACCAATGAGTAGCCACCAAAATTTCATGTATTTATCTTAAAGAAACACCATTTTATTAATTTCATTTATTACACCATTATCACATTATTACAAGATAAGCTTCTTAACCTTTCTTCCCAAGACATTCTCGGAAAAACACTTTAGTTTTACAGCCATTACATCTTCTTTCTCTTCTCAATACAAGAACTCTAGCTAAGGACACCAAACTTCACTAAAAAAAATCCCATAGCCAAGATCACAACTCATACTACTTCACATAAATTTAAGACCAAACTCTTCATTACAAACCCCCAACCTCTTTATATTATCAAGTTAGCTATTGGAGGAAGTGTTGAAAGAAGATTTGAGAGAGTTAGATCAAGAAATTAGCAGAGGATTATTGAGAAAAGTTAGGAACAAGAGCTTAAGCTTTCAAAGAACCAAGTAGGGCTTTATTCATCCACTTTTCTTTCAAATTTATTCTGAAATTTATAAATTGATTGAGCTTGATATTTTTCATTTTATTGGTTGATAACATATGAATATTGATGTATGAATTTCAGTAGGGAGATTTGATGATGTTAGCAAACCAATTTTCTGAAAACATGTTGTAAGCTAAGTTGCTGAATCTCGGATTTCCAGCAAGTAGCTCAACTTACATGATTTTTATGACTAATTTAGAGACATGATAATGAGCTGAAATTTTTATATGATGAAGCCAACATATGTAAGTGTTTCCAGAAATTTTCTTGGCTCATATTAACCACTTTTGCTGTGGTTAAAAATTGAAAAACCGAACAGGTTATGGTTTCTTCCTGCACAGTCTAGTTTGTAGTACTGAAATTGTCTGATTTTATTACCCTAGCAAATGATTGAATTATTAGCTGAAATTTTTACTGAATGTTGAGGACATATTGAGGTCCATCAATAATTTTTTCATGAAGTTTTGTGTTCATTTGGTAGGGTAGAAAAATTGATACTTCTAGTTGTTGCCTGTGAATGTGAAATTTCTGATCTCCAAAATTGTGAAATTTTATAATTATATCTAGAGACCTTTTTTATGCTTTGAAATTTTTACATGACCTTATTAGCACATTGAATTACCACAAAAAAAGTTTTCTTATGTTCTAATGATGTTTAATAAGTTAACCATAATTTCTCTTAGAACCAAAAATTTTGGCAACAAGCATGGTTGGCTAAGGAAATGCCAAAATGTTTATGACTTGACCCCATTATTACATGTGAACTTATTGATGATGTTAGGCACATATAGAAGTGATTACTTTTTCCAATTGCTCACATATATGTGAGACAAGCATAAGACTATGAATTATTAGGTTGGAGAGCAAATCCAATTAGTTAAGGAGTGAACCTAACTACTCTTGAATTGAGTCAGGGAACAAACCTACTAGAAATAGGTCAGTGTGTGAATTGGAGAGAAAATCCAAGTATCATGTATAGGAATGAACTCAGTCCTAAAAGACGGTCTATTACCCTAGAGTAGCCTAAGCCACCATAATCAAGGGCCAAATAGTCAAAGTAGCAATTTGTTTAAGTTATTTTATCTGCTATATGAATAATGCTTTAATATTTGATTGAGATCAAGATGTTATGTGTTTGATTACTAATTTAAATACAAGGATGACAACCACATAAAATGAACCTTCGGATAAAGATCTTGTTAATGTAAATAATTACTCTAAATTTTCATTTAAAAAGTTCATAAATAAATTGAAGTAGCTGGGTAGATAATGATGACAGTTATATATGTATAGGAATACCTTCCTGAGGATTTTAGAATTCTTATCCCGTTTGCATTCCATGTCTATCACAGATCCATTGGATGGCATCGATGGTGTTCTTCATTGAGTTGCCACACCTAGAGTGGCATTATGGCCCTATTATGGACTTTTTCTTCGACCTAGCTCATGCCCAAATGTGTGTATATATCTTTTTCCGTTGTTCGTTTAGTTATTAGCTCACGTGCAGCACCATCGTCCACCCCCAATGATAGATCAGTTTCTGGCCCTTACTTCCTTCGGAAGGTGACACAATCATCCTGATGACGAATGGTTTTCTCTAGAGTGTTACTGACTTCAGGAACCAGCCACTCATGTTATGTTTTAGTAGTGTGGTAGATGCTTGTTATTTGTTGGACTTGATTGAAAAAAACCTTTGTACATGACTTTTTGATAGGTTTTATTTAGAGAAGTATGTTTTATATTTTGATGTATGTTGGTGGTCCCTGTGAGTTCAATTCTTTTATGTACTATATCCTAGTCGTTGTACGCTATATGTATTTACTGAAATGGCCGTGAGCCCTTATGTTCATAAATAAAATTTCTAACATTTGTAGTAGTCACAGAAAATTATACGATATGTGTTTTACATTATTTTCTTCCTGATGATTCGAGGCACCAATGCTCTGTGCTATTGTGAGGTGATTACAAAATAATTAATTTGGGTATGAGCTTAAAATCAAATAACTATAATTGTATTTCATGATACATGAGTATAGGATGTAGTAGCACTCTCTTAGTTAAGGTGTCACAGCATAGGTGGAACACTAAAATTAAGAGGATGTTATAATTTAGTATAGAGCGGTTCATCCTAACATAGCCTGAGGAATGGATTGACTATACTTTAGCATACTCTGAATATCTTAGTGAATGTCATGCAATCTAGATTTTGATTATTTAAGGTAGATTTAAAATTTAGTAAGCATGACTTGGTTGTGAATGTTATAGGTTATTGCCGCACTTAGCTTAATATTAAGTCTGATCAACTCAATAATTTTGTTTGGTGTGATAGGGACAAATGGTTCCCAAGGCGAAATAGGAATAATAAGGATAATGCAAATGAACCAAAAGCAGGAGCTATGGATGCCTTTCATGAAATGGCTCCTGATGAGAACAAGCGGTAGCCAATAGGATGATGGAAAGGTTGGATCAAAACATGGAAGGGAACCGTATTAGAACCCTGGAGGCACCAAAATGGACATCGAATACCAAAAGTTCACAGAGTTCAAGAAGGCTAATCCGATGCCTTTCAGAGGAGTCTTTAACCCAGGCAAGGCAGAAGAATGGATCAAGGCAATGGAGAAGATCTTTTTGGTTTTGGCTTGTACCAAAAGTCAAAAGGTGGCTTTTGCTACATACATGTTGGAGGTGTAACACCCTAACTTTTAACCTATACGCTCGTGTTACTTTTCGGTTAATTATTAGTTGTTATGCCTTTGGTTCAGAACTTGACTTATCTCTATTTAAAATACGAGTAATAAAATAGGACTAAATCTTTCTATTTATTTTTTTTTGAACTTAAAGCTTAAAATGCGAGCCGCGCGTGGGCATAGATACCGGTTAATACACGTATGACATAGCAATCATATACATGTAATCATAGCATATATAGGTAGACCATAGTATAATCACAACACAAATCATATTAACATGCCATAATCATAATATAATACCGATGTCCTATGAACATAAAGGCACCTTAAGATACAAAACACCACCATAAAGGTCGATATACACTAGCTAAAAACTTAAACATAATTATCATAAAACTAGACTAGTCTTCACATTTCGTTTGCGACCTCTGATTCGGTAGATAACGTGACTTCTTTTGCACGCACCTCAAGGATGATCATGAACAACCACACCATTCACGTCTGGAGACGACACAGGAGAAAGAAAAAGGGAAGAGAAACTCATTCAAGATTCTCAATAGGCTTCCCGACTTTAACTCAAGTGTCATCGTCATCGTCCCAAGCCACTTCGGTTTTTATTATGAAAGAGGTGTGCATGCATAAGATTCAATTTTAAATTTCTCAATTCCTATTTTTCGAAGTGGGTGTCTTTTAGCATGGGTCTTAATGATATGAATGCAATAGATATCTCATGTATGCATGGCAATACATTAAAAGCATAACCAACACATGTAAATAGCACTTGTCACATGATTAAATGCACCACTAGGATAATAATGCAACATATATATATATATGCCTCTTTCCTTTACTTTTCATAATTGAACTTTCAAGTTCTTTTCCACCTCGCACTTGGTTACCAAAAGCCACCCGTCAAGTTCTTTTCCACCCTCGCACTTGGTTACCAAAAGCCACCCGTTTTACCTTCCCTCGATTTTCATGGTCACCAAAACTCTTCCTATTCTATCGCCTAGAATGAACTCAATCCTAACTTGCCGTCGCTAGATTTAGTATGGGTAATAGAGGGGGAAACACATCTCTTTCTTATCATGAGTATGCAACTTTATCATCATTTCATGCTCAAGTTTTCATGATTCTTTTTCTAAGTCAACAAAATTTGGCGGAAATCCAAAGCATAACGGTTAAAGGAATTTCCCCAAGTTTGCTTCCTGTCGTATAGCATCCAAACATGCATCTCAATCAATCATACATAATTGCAACATGCCATTAATACTTTCATATACTCTCAATATATCAAAAGTATGTGTTCACTCGGTCGCTTGCTCTCATCATCTTCCCTATCTTATAGTATCTTATGCTTTGACCCCTTATGAGTCTTAAACTTGTGTTCTAGTTATCCTAACACCCATAACAGATCTTCGATGCACCTAAAGGATCATTACTTGTAATTCTCTCTAATTTTATTGCTTACTAACACCTCCAAACAACATTGCATAAATTAAGTAGGATAGTATAATTCGATTACGGGTTCTAGATTCTACGTCTTTAACCCTTTCTAAGTTCTGTCTTCACCTAAGGCTCTATATTCAATTCCTAAACCAATTATTAGGGATTCCTACACATATCCATTAATTATAAACCATTTCCCTTAAGTTCAATTATGCTGAAACAGAATTTACATTTCTTGTGTCTATGTGTTCTAGAATTCTCATTTTAAGTCTTTTCTAGTTACTTATTTTTTCCTAACTTCTCTAAATCGGTCCTTGCTTCACTCAAACATAATTTTTCAAATTTTAACTCCATAAAACAGAATTAATACAGTGGCCAAAGGAACAAGGCAGAAACTGAAATGTATATTACACATAATCACATAAATTCATGTTTTAAGTGCATATAAGTTGCTAGTTTTCTCTTGGAATAATTTTAGGAACTCAAAACTCTTTTAGAAACTAATTTATCTCATTAAAATCATGTAAACATGAGTAAGGGCAGTAGCTAATTCATTTTGCCCATAAAAAGGATTCAAAACATAGAATCATGTTCATAATGCTTTCTAAGTTCACCTAAGCTTAGAAAAATTCCAAGACATAGGCTATTGGCACTTATGATTAGATGAACTTTTATCAAGTCCATCATGACATCACAAGGCCGAAATGGCACTCATGGAAAGCTCCTATTTTCTAAAACTTTACTTGTGATACTTGGGCAAGTCTTTGAGCTATAGAATATTTAAGTGATGACATAAACATAAACATGCTATGCACTTTGTTTTATTCTTCATTATAAAATAAAGTGAAAGCATAAAATAAATATGAGATGCAACCTCATTATTATCTTTAAAGATTAAGTGATAACTTGAAATATAAATATGAAGTGCAAGCTTGAAAATTTAAACATGAAATGCAAGTTCATTTATTTATTCTTGAGAGCTTAGTGATGACATCAAAAGTAAACATGATATGCAAGGCATAAACTTAAACATGAATGCAAACTTATTTTATCTTAACTAGAGCTCATGCAAGACTTTAGAGGAATATTAATAGCCTTAACCCAACATGTATCTAACAATATAAAGTGAGCTTTAGAGTTCTTAGCACCAAGTCTTCAAAGAAGTCTTTGGTTTGAACTTCATCATCAAGCTCAAGAAAATGGACTAAGAGATAAACATCAACACTTATCAAGGCAAATATAAAAAGAACTACTCATATTCTTCATTTTATTGCTTATGGGCTTCAATCTAGAGTAAACTCTAGAACGGCTGACCAACTTTAAGGTTGGCAAGGGCAAGCTTAGAGCTCTTTGAAAACATATGATTAATTTTCTTAAGCAAAACCTTTAGTGAGCTACTTAACATTTTTATCAAACTTTATACAAATAAAGGAATGAAAATGAAATCATACAAAGGAAAAGGAAAAGAGAACCAAAATCTTGAGTAAGGAAAAGAAAAGGAAACCAAAATCATATATGGTCCAAGACCAAGTTTTCAAGCTTTAGAGGTTTCTCACATGGCATCACAAGACCATTATCTTGAAACCTCATCATCAAGCCAAAGTTTTTCTTATCACAAGGCTTTAAGGATGAAATGAAATGAGGAAAAGGAAGAGCTTTGAAAACCAAGAGAAAACTAGAACTTTTCTTAAAGAAAGCAAAAAAAACTTTGAAAATAAACCCCTACCAAAGATATTTTTCTTTTGAAAGATGGAAGCTTGGTTTTGAAAGAAGATGAGAAGAACAATTCCTTCCTTGAAGCTTAAAGGAATTCGGCCAAGAGAGAAAGAAAAGGAAGAAAAATTTTGCTTTGAGTTCTTGAGCTTGGAAATGGTAAGTTTATGTGTTTATTGGAAGGTTTGTGGTGTTTGTATTCAGGAAATGTTGGAGGATGATGATTCTTTGAAAAGATGAAGAAGGAGTAGAAGAAGAACTCAAAGAAAGGAAACCTTGAAGCTTTGCACAAGTGAGCAAATGTTTGCAAGCTTTCTTGGATGCATATTTATAGAAAAATTGCAACACATGGAAGTGCCTTTGGGGAGGAAGGTCGGCCATGGAGGAGAGAAAAAGAGAGAAAACTATCTCTTGGAAGGCATGGTCTTGGGTATGGTTCAAAGCATGGGTAAGTATGGGCATGGGTATGGGCAACCATGTTCTCTTAAACACATTTTAATAAATTTTCAACATGTGATGGATATTTTTGGGGAAGGAATGGCTGATTGGTTTAGGAGCATTTAGAGGAAAGAAAATCTCATTTTAATGTTGGTTTACATGTGTGTTTAAAAGTTAATTTGGTTAGGCCATGGATTAGGAGTTATAAGTAAGTGTTTAGATGAGAAAATGGGTAATTAAGGTGGTTCAAGACAAGATTAAAGAGTGGTCTTGCATAATTAATGCAAATCCACCTTTATTAGGGAGGAATCTCATCATGTGACATCTTGCATGATTTAAGGAAATTGATTGGAATCTTACTATGCATGAAAATATGACATAATTTCTAAAATAAAGAAATGGGATTTTTGGTTTCTCTAAGCAATCTTAGGTTCTAATTAACCTTAATTAATTATTTCAACTTTAGATTAGTAATTAGAATTTACTTATCTTTAATTAGAGCCTAATATTGCTTAGGTTTTGCTAATCACATCATTAGGCCCAAAATGCACATGGCTAGGGCAAAACAATAATTTTCACAAAACCCCGGGCTACCCGGCTTAACCTGTTGTTAAACATCACTTAAAAACATCATTTAAAACCTTTTTGTGAAATCCGGGCTCTACAGGATGCAAATCAGTTTAATTAGCTAGGGGCATTTTGGTCATTCTGCACATTGGAACTCAAAATGAGATTCTTCTGCTCTATTAACACACATAACACAAATAATCCCCTATCATCTTCGAAACATCCCTGAGGATGCCCGGTTAGGTGATCCTCATTTTCGGGTAAAATGACCTCAGGGGCATTTTGGTCATTTGCACACAAAAAATGGGGTGTTATAGGAGGCGGATGTTGAATTTTGGTTGAAAACGGAGCTAAGAGGTTACTGGAGGCTTCTTGGCTTGAAATTGCTTGGAATATTTTTAAGGAGGCCTTTTATCAGAAGTATTTTCCTACTGCATAGGAATGCAAAGTAGTTGGAATTTATGATGCTGAAATAAGGAGATATAAGTGTAGCCGAATATCCTTGCAAAGTTTGAGGAGTTGTGCAAGTTCTCTACCATCCACCAACGAGATCCAGATGAAGCTTGGAAGTGTATTAAGTACCAAGTGGATTATGGGAGGACATTGAAGCCACAGTGGGACTTTTAGAAATTAGGGATTATGCGGCATTAGTAGACAAATGTCAGTTGGTTAAAAACAATACAATTGAAAATTAGCAACTTCTAAGTCCATTAGAGAGGACTCCAGAAGAAGATTGGCACCACAAGGCCCACGATTCAAACCTAACCATTAGCAAAAAGGAAGACTTCCAGCAAATAACGCTAGAGGAAAGCAACTATAACAGGTTAAGCCATGCTCAAAGTGCGGGAAAAACCATGGGAACAAGCCATGTCTGCCGAGCAGAATGTGTGTTATAGTTGTGGTAAGCCAAGACACATTGTAACACCCCTAATTACTACATTTTACTTGAGTATTGACATAGTAATTAGCAGAGTATTCGACGTTTCTAATCTATACTAGTCAAAATATACAGTAATAAGGAAATTTTGACACATATATTTCCATAACCATATTCATATATATGAACATCATGTCTCAGTTGCAATATATATATCATAAAAGAAAAGCCAATGAAAAAACCCCTAACTAGTCAAGAACTCTGCAAATAAGGCTAGTCCTTCTACTTGATATCTAATCTGCTCAAATATCTAGCCCGACAAAATATCATATATATACAACGGAGCAAAAGAAAACTAATAGTACATCGTCCTGAGGCTGGTAAAGTCCTAATGCTATACTCCTGCTATGTACATGCCAATAGTCTCCTCCTCCAGGAAGCCATTAGCCATCGGCTCGATGACCTCGCCTCCAGGGGCGTCTCGGCCCTCAGAAGGATTCAAAGTTCTGAAAAGGAGGATGAAGAAATGGGTGCATCCTGGCGGGTGTGGGGAGCAAGTGGAACCTTAAATATGTCAGGGTGTGCCATATGGAGAGGCACACCGTCATAGGGAAAAGCGAGGTCGAAATCTACTGTAAAAAACGTACTAAATGAACGGTCGAAAAACATATATAAAACTGGGAGTAACCTAGCATACAAGGAGTCAAGTGCCGGTTGTCCTCCATACCCACTGTGGCGAGTCAAGGAAGAATACCAGTGATGGCATCTCCTGAATCAGTAATACAATACATAAAGTGAGGGGTGAGAATACTATAAAATTCTTAATAGGGTGATTCCCAGATACTATACAAAATATAGATAAGGAATTTATACATATAAATCATTCATATAAAGATCATAGGCATCAATACTAAAATATATGGATTATGGGAACTTAGAATAGCACCATTGTAATCAATCATGTACTATTATTTGCAACCATAGGTTCAATTCCACGTATCTTTCGCTGCGTGTCAACATAGGGAAGGCCCAATTCCACATAGAGCTACATCTCCAGTTAATAATTTCACAGAGGATAATAGACTGCTAGGACATGAGCTCATTTCTATTCGTGATCATCGGACTTCATTTTTTTCCATTTTCGAATCACACACAGTTCTAGCCAATATATCTACTGACTTATAAATTTTCTAGGGAAGTCCTTAGTTTTGTCTTCCCTCTTTATCCCATTTAAGCCATGTTTCTATTTTCCCCATATGTTAAAAAATGTAACAGTAGTATTTATACATACTATTTTTGTACTTTCTCATAGAACTGTATTATGTACTTCTTTTACCTTTCTCAAAAGCATGCTTACCTTTCAAATAGGTATTTAATTATATTAGAGGCTCCTTTATGTCTCATGAATAAGTAATTGAAATAATCAGCATGGATTCATATGCCATAGACTTGGAATAGGTATCATACTATCATAAATTTTCAACCATCCTCACATTCCAGCACCTTGGAAAAATTACTGTTCTAGGTACAACCTTTAATTGCCATGACAAATGGCCATTTCAAGAGCCAAAAAAATTCTACATGACACTTCAATGAGTCTAGAATAACTTGTAAAAATTTCAGGACAAACAGAGCTCTATAACTACTTCAATAAAATGTACAAATTTAGTGGTCAGGGGCCACCAATTCACAATCCAGACTGGAGTTCCCAAAATTTTTAACCCTAGTAATTGATGGAATCAAGGATCAAGAAATTTTACAGTGATACTTCAATATGTTACTAACTTTGTGTAAACATTTCATGGGCTAATTCAATCAATTTCTATGATAATAAATTCGGACAAGTTTATTGCTTTAGTTTCAACAACCAAGACAACATCAGTCACATTTCGGTTCTTGATTTTTTTGAGGCAGTAACCTTTAAAATTAACACCCAAGAAAATTCATGTAGTTAGTTCAAGATTTCAAATAAAACATATAATTTTTATAGCTCATGAAATTATCCACAACTATACCAGAAAATCCGTGCATAATTACTGCTTCAGGACAACTAGGAATCCAAGCCTAGTCCCAATTTCCTTTGATAAAAAACCTTTTTTTAACACCTTCCAAACCTATCAAAATTAAGACATCAATATCAACATAATATCAACCAATACAATCAAAAATTTTGGACCTAGCTCAACCCAAAAATAGATCAGAAAAATCGACAAAAGAAGGCAACAAAAACCCTACTTTGAGTAACCTAGTAGCTCATTGGCTTCAAGATTATCCAAGCTTGATTCCTCCTCCCCCAAAGCTCCCAAACTAACTTCAAACCTCTCTGATATCAGTGAGGTGTGAGGTACAAGACAAGGTTTGATGAGGAATAGAAATTTTGTTCGGTTAAATTGGTTTGGTGCAGACCAAGTTTAATGAAAGAACTTTGAGGTTTCAACAACTCTAGGCTAGTGTTTTTGGGCTTGGAACTCAAGAACAAGCTCTTGAGGACAACAATGGTGGCTGGTCTCTTATCTCCTTTGGCTGGCCGAATTTGATGTGTCTTTGGGGAAGAAAATGTGACTAGGCTTCTTATAATTAATGCATGGTGGATATTTAGTAAAGTAATCATTATCTATGTAATAAAGTAAAAATGGATGGCTAAGATTTAATCTTGGATTCCAAGATTAAATCTTGGCCTTCCACATGTCTTAATTAGATAGATATCATCCATTTGTGGTGATGGAAACATCTTTCGATGTTAAAAATCACACACCGAAATCTCACTAACGGGTAAACACCTTACCGATAAAACCGATATTTCCGAAATTAATTCTAAGCATAAAATTGTCATTCCCACACATTTCCAACCTATTTGTCATATTGTTCTAACTTCGGGCACCTTCAATCCCAAATCTCAGTTTCGGCTCTCTGGTGGCCTACCCACAAAATACTATTCACTTTTTTGTGCTTACTCATAGAGTTGTTCTCATCACAACTACGTCTGTCAGAATCTTAATATTCCCATTAAGCATTCCTCAATCAATTTCTAAAGAAAAGAACTAGGATGTTACATTGCCACCCACCTTAACAAAAATTTTTCCTCAAAATTTCATATCTGGAAACAATTCCGGATAATCTTTCTTCATGGTTGGCTCTAACTCCCATGTGAAATCTTCCTTCCCTGGCCCACCCCAAGCTATTTTTACTAGTTGCACCGATTTATTCCTCAGTTGCCTGACTTCTCTATCCACGATTTAGCGGGAGGTGTTTGAAATGTTAAGTCATCCTGTAACTATATAGATTCGGGTTCAATGATATGGTTTGGGTCTGGGTGATACATCCTAAGTTGAGACACATGGAAGATATCATGAAGATTGGATAAAGGTGGGGAGGGCTATTTGATAAACAACTGACCCAATTCGTCGAAGGATTTGGAAAGGGCCTATAAACCTAGTTGATAACTTTTTGACCTTTAAAGCTTTACCTACTCCCATAGTGGGTGTGACCTTCAGGAATACATGTTCTCCCTCCTGAAATTCTAAAGGCTTTCTTCTGTTATCCGCATAGCTTTTTTGACGACTCTCTGCGGTGAGGATTTTATCCTTGATTTTCTAGATTTGTTCTCTCGTCTGATTAATTAGATCAGTCCCAACAACCTTGCTTCCCCGAATTGTACCAACACAATGGAGACTGACATTTCCTTCCATATAAGGCTTCATATGGGGCCATGCCAATACTAG
Source organism: Dalbergia oliveri (assembly GCA_030441495.1). Classification (NCBI taxonomy): domain Eukaryota; kingdom Viridiplantae; phylum Streptophyta; class Magnoliopsida; order Fabales; family Fabaceae; genus Dalbergia; species Dalbergia oliveri. The sequence goes on along the minus strand of JAMLFY010000005.1, from coordinate 1,013,854 downwards.
CATGATGGCTATTATTATAAGCAAACTCCACCAATGGGAGCTTTATCCCAACTTTCCTTCTGCTCAATCGTACATGCTCTCAGCATATCCTCCAAAGTCTGTATGGTGTGTTCGGTTTGTCCATCCATTTGGGGGTGATAAGCCATACTTAAACAAAGTTCGGTTCCAAAGGCCCTTTGGAAAGCTCCCAGAATCTTGAAGTAAAGCGAGGATCTCTATCAAAAACTATTGAAGAAGGAATACCATGCAGTCTCACTATTTCTTGAATGTACAAAGAAGCTAACTTATTGAGAGGATAATTAGCTTTGATGGGTAAGAAATGAGCGGACTTGGTCAATTTATCCACTATCACCCATATAGCATCATGACCTGACGATGTCCTCGGCAAACCCATTACAAAGTCCATGGAGATACTTTCCCACTTCCATTCTGGGGTTTCTAAGAGGTACAAGGTTCCTGTTGGCTTTTGGTGTTCTATTTTGATTTTCTGACAAGTTAGGCACTTCTGTACAAACTCCATTATGTCTTTCTTCATCCCAAGCCACCAAAACATCCTCTTAAGATCTACATACATTTTAGTAGTTCTAGGGTGTATGGTGAAATCGCCTTCGTGCGCCTCCTTTAAGATCTCCTGTCTAAGATTGTCACTTGGGGTACCCATACCCTATCCTTATACCTCCATATACCTCGCTGGTACTAAATAAACTCTGGTAACTTCCTTGTATGAGTCGATTCTAAAATCTCTTGAAATTCTCGATCTTCATGTTGTGTGGCCAGAATTTGTTCCTTGAACTCATTTGTTGCTCTTATGACCTAACACCACACCTTCAGGGCTCACAAATGTGCCCACGCAAAGCTTCTTAAAGCCTTCTACTAGCTTTGTTTCCTTGATCATCAAGCCTGCTACACTCAAGGATTTCCTGCTCGATGCATCAGCCACAACATTCGCTTTGCTTGGATGGTAATTCAGCTGAACTTATAATCCTTGAGAAATTCCATCCACCATCTTTGCCTCATATTCAACTTCTTCTGATCAAAAAGATATTTTAAACTTTTATGATCGGAAAAGGCATTGAACTGTACACCATAAAGATAGTGTCACCAGATCTTTAGAGCAAAAACCACCGCTGCAAGCTCAAGGTCATGAGTGGGTAGTTCACTTCATAGGGTCTCAACTGCGTGAGGCATAGGCAACCACATTTTAGTGCTACATCAATACACACTAAGCCTTTCCTGGAAGCATCACAATAAACCTCAAAGGGTTCATGGGGATTAGGTAACACCAAGACAGGGGCCATAGTCAATTTTTGCTTCAACTCTTGGAAACTACTCTCACACTCTAGCATCCACTTGAATTGAGCATTCTTTCGGGTTAACTTTGTTAAAGGTAAGGCTAGCTGGGAAAAGCCCATGATAGACCATCTATAATACCCAGCTAACCCTAAAAACTTCGAATCTCCATCACTGTTGTAGGTCGTGCCCAATGAAGTACAGGTTCTACTTTGGGATCTAGAGATTCCGTCTCGTGATACCATGTGGCCAAGGAACTTAACCTCTCTTATCCAGAACTCACATTTTGACAATTTGGCATACAACTTCCTCTCCTTTAGGATTTGTAACACAACCCTAAGATGCTCCGCATGTTCCTCTTCAGTCTTTGAATAGACAAGTATGTCATCTATAAAGACAACTACGAATTTATCCAAGTACGGGCGGAAGATTCGGTTCATATAATCCATGAATACCGCTGGAGCATTTGTCAAGCCAAAAGACATCACCCTATACTTATAATGTCCATATTGAGTTCTAAAAGCAGTTTGGGATATCCTCCCTGAACTTGAATCTGATGGTAGCCTGATCTAAGGTCAATCTTTGAAAAACGGTTGCCCCACGTAATTGATCCATTAGGTCATCAATTCTTGGCAGAGGTGTCACTTTATTCAACTGTCTATAGTCCACACAAAGCTTCATGCCCCCATCCTTTTTCTTTACTAGAAGAACAAGGGCTCCCATGGAGAGGCACTTGGTCTAATGAAATGTTTCCCTAATAGCTCTTCAATCTGTGACTTTAATTCCTTCAACTCTAAGGGGACATCCTAAGGAGCAATTGAAATAGGACCCATTCCTGGGACTAACTCAATGGAGAATTCGACCTTTCCCTTGGGTGGAAATTCTAGAATATTAGCTAGGAACACATCCGGATACTCCTCACCACTGGAATCATACTCACTTCATGGATGCTTTCCGTTTCACTAGCCGAGAGGAACATATTCCTGACGGTTCACCTTACTAGGGTTAGGTGTCACTAGGTCTAAGTAAAAAGAATAAGGAACCACAAGAATAGAAGGAGATATAGGGAGGAATATAGTAGATCTAGTTGGACAATGTAAAAGCACATGATTTGGTATCAGCCAATCCATACCTAAGATGACTTCTAAACCAATAACGGGAGGCAAAATAAATTGCTAGTAAATTCTCTAGTATTTATAAGAAGAGAAAGGTTCATGCATGCCTGACAAGTCCTAAAAGCACCCACATAGGGTGGATACAAGAAGGTCATAAGATAACTCAGACACAGATAATCCTAACCTTTGTACACAGTCATAGGATATGAAAGAGTGAGTGGCACCCAAATCATATAGTACGTCAAAGGTATTTCCATTTATTTCACACTTACCTTGGATCAGGTTGGCAGATTGAGAAGCTTCCTTGGGATTCACGCAAAACACGCCCTTGTTGTTGTGGCCTGGGGATGGGCTCCTGAACGTTCTTGTTGGGGCATTCAATATCTTATGTCTTGGTTTCGCAGCTGAAGCACACAATTTGTATTGTCCAGCATGGCCGGTTCCGTGATATTTCCCACATTTAGGGCACTCTCATCTTGTCTTCGATCTTGGGATTGAAGCTGCTTCCCTTAATTATTGTTGTTATTAGGTGGAAATCTCCCCTAGGCTGGTGTACAAGCTTGAATCGGGCCCCTGGGGTGCTAGTCCTCTCCTGGCATTGTTTTGTGTATACTTGAAACTTGCAAGCTTCTTATTAGATTCCTCACACGTCGACACTTATTCACCAAAGTAGGATAGTCTTGGATCTCCAAGAGGCTTAAGCCTTCAATGTCTTCCTGAGACCCCTTCGTACTTCATGCATTTCCAAGCTTCGTCTGGGTCACATTGATAAATCGTAGAAAACTTGCAAAGCTCTTCAAACTTGGCAGTGTACTCAGCTACACTCATATGTCCTTATTTAAGAGCCATGAATTCTAACTCTTTTGCATTTCTCACAAAAGCGGGAAATACTTATGATAGAAAGCCTCCTTGAAGATATCCCAGGTAACTCCTGGGAAGCTTCAAATAATCCCCTAATACCAACCCATCAGAATTCTGCATCTGCATCTAGCATGTAGGTGGCGTAAGCTACCTTCTAAATCTGTGTAGGGCGGAGCTAAAATCTTTTCCATTGCCTTGATCCACTATTCTCCTTGCAGGGGTTAAAACTCCTCGAAAAGGTGGGGGGTTTGCCTTTCTAAATTTAGCAAATTTCTAGTATTCTCTATCCACTTCATTTCCTCTTGGGTTGCCAACTGGGTTCTATTCCTCATTGCGGTTCAATCTTTCCATTATTCGATTGGCAATTGAGGCTTGTTCTCTCATCAGCCATCTCGCGAAAGTGTTCATCATTTCTGTGACATTTCCCGTTCCACTCCTAGTTTGCCGATTTGAAGTCATTGATTCTTATCACACAAAACTAAATATTGAGTTGATCACGCTCAATACCAAGCTAAGTGTAGCAGTAACCCACAACATTACTAACCAGTAGTCATACACACATATAAGCATATATGCATCATATTGCATGACAATTCGTATGGAAACATAGTCGGTCCAATCCTCAGGCTGATAGATAGTCCTCTATACTATAATGTAACACCCCGTAATTACTACATTTTACTCAAGTATTGACATAGTAATTAGAGTATTGATGTTTCTAATCTATACTAGTCAAAATATACAGTAATAAGGAAATTTTGACACATATATTTCCACAACCATATTCACATATATGAAGATCATGTCTCAGTTGCAATATATACATCATAAAAGAAAAGCCAACGACACAACCCCTAACTAGTCAAGAACTCTGTGCAAATGAGGCTAGTCCCCCTCCTGATATCTAACCTCAAATATCTAGCCCGACAAAATATCATATAAATACAATGGAGCAAAAGAAAACTAATAGTACATCGGTCTCCAGGCTAGTAAAGCCCTAACACTATACTCCTGCTATGTACATGCCAATAGTCTCCAACGATCTCGCCTCCTCCAACAGGAACCGTTGGCCATGGCGCGATGACCTTGCCTCCACGGGGCGTCTCGGCCTCAAAGGGATCCAAGCCTGAAGAGGAGGATGAAGAAATGGGTGCATCTCCTGGAGGGTGTGCTGGTGGAGCAAGTGGAACCTCAAATATGTTAGGGTGTACCATATGGAGAGGCACACCATCGTAGGGGAAAGCGAGGTTGAAATCTCCTGTAAAAACTAACGTACTAAAGGAACGGTCAAAAAACATATATACGCGAAACTGGGAGTAACCTACGGCATACAAGGAGTCAAGTGCCAGGTCGTACTACCACATCTACTATGGCAAGTCAAGGAAGAATACCAGTGATGGCATCTGCTAAATCTAGTAATATAATACATACAGCGGAGGGGTGAGAAAACTATAAAATTCTCATAGGTGATTCCCCTAGATATTATACAAAATACAGATAAGGAATTTATACATATAAATCATTCATATAAAGAACATAGGCACAATGCTAAAATATATGGATTATGGGAACTTAGAATGGCACCATTGTAATCAATCATGTACTATTATTTGCAACCATAGGTTCAATTCCACGTATTTTTCGCTGTGTGTCAACATAGGGAAGGCCCAATTCCACATAGAGCTACATCTACAGTTAATAATTTCACAGAGGACAATAGACTGCTAGGACATGAGCTCATTCCTATCGTGATCATTGGACTTCATTTTTTTTCTGAATCATACACAGTTCTATTCCTAGCCGATAAATCTACCGACTTATAAATTTTCTAGGGAAGTCCTTACTTTTGCCTTCCTTCTCTATCACATTTAAGCCTTGTTTCTATTTTCCTCATATGTTCAAACATGCAACGCAGAATTTATACATACTATTTCTCTTTCTCATAGAACTGCATTATGTACTTCTTTTACCTTTCTCAAAAGCGTGCTTACCTTTCAAATAGGTATTCAATTATATTAGAGGCTCCTTTATGTCTCATGAATAAGTAATTGAAATAATCAGCATGGATTCATATGCCATAGACTTGGAATAGGTATCATACTATCATAAATTTTCAACCATCCTCACATTCTAGCACCTTGGTAGAATTACTATTCTAGGTACAACCTTTAATTGCCATAACAAATGGCCATTTCAAGAGCCACAAAAATTCTACATGACTTCAATGTGTCGAGAATAACTTGTAAAAATTTTAGGACAACAGAGCTCTATAGCTACTTCAGTAAAATGTACAAATTTAGTGGTCAGGGGCCACCAATTCACAGTCCAAACCAAGTTCCTAAAATTTTTAACCCTAGTAATTGATGTTATCAAGGCTCAAGAAATTTGACAGTGATACGTCAATATGTTATTAACTTTATGTAAACATTTTGTGGGCTAATTCAATCAAATGGTATGATAATAAATTTGGACAAATTTATTGCTTCAGTTTCAACAACCAAGACAGTCTCGTCACATTTCGGTTCTTGATTTTTTTGAGGTAGTAAAATTTAAAATAAACTCCCAAGAAAATTCATGTAGTTAGTTCAATATGTTAAATATAACATATAATTTTTATAGCTCATGAAATTACCCATAAATATACCAGAAAATTCGTGCATAATTCCTGCTTGTAGGACAACTAGGAATCCAGCAGCCTAGTCCCAATTTCCTTTGATAAAAACCCTTTTTTAACACCATCCAAACCCACCACCAAAATTAATACATCAATATCAATATAATATCAACCAATATAATAAAAAATTTTGGACCTAGCTCAGCCCAAAAATAGATCAGAAAAATTGACAAAAGAAGGCAACAAAAACCCTACTTTGAGTAACCTAGTAGCTCTTTGGCTTCAAGATTATCCAAGCTTGATTCCTCCTTCCCCAAAGCTCCCAAACCAACTTCAAACCCCTCCGATATCAGTGAGGTGGGAGGTACAAGACAAGGTTTGATGAGGAATAGAAATTTTGTTCAGTTAGATTGGTAGAGAATTTGGTGCAGACCAAGTTTAATGAAAGAACTTTGAGGTTTCAACAACTCTAGGCTAGTGTTTTTGGGCTTGGAACTCAAGAACAAGCTCTTGAGGAAAACAATGGTGGCTGGTCTCTTCTCTCCCTTGGCTGGCCGAATTTGATGTGTCTTTGGGGAAAAAAATGTGACTAGGCTTCTTATAATTAATGCATGGTGGATATTTAGTAAAGTAATCATTATCTATGTAATAAAGTAAAAATGGATAGCTAAGATTTAATCTTGGATTCTAAGATTAAATCTTGGCCTTCCACATGTCTTAATTAGATAGATATCATCCATTTATGGTGATGGAAATATCTTTATTAAAAATCACACTCAGAAATCTCACCGAATGGGTAAACACCTTACCCGATAAAACCGATATTGCCTAAAATTAATTCTAAGCATAAAATTGTCACTCTCACACATTTCCAACCTGTTTCTCATATTTTCCTAACTTTGGGAACCTCCGGGTCCCAAATCTCCAGTTTTTTAGGCCTGAGGCTCGAAAATACTATTCACTTTTTTTTTGTGCTCATTCATAGAGTCGTTCTTATTACAACTGCTGTCAGAATCTTAATATTCCCATTAATCATTCCTCAATCAATTTCTAAAGAAAAGAACTAGGATGTTACACACATGATGTGTGAGTGTCCTAATCGAAATCAACAACCCAGTTCTCGGCACAACACCAAGGGCGCATCTTTACCGTGAATGCTAAGGGAGTTTCTCAATCCAAGGATCTAATCTAAGGTAAGTGTCAAATTGATGGTAACATCTTGGTTGTGTTGTATGATTCGGGTGCTACTCATTCATTTATATCCCATAGTTGTGTATACAAACTACAACTACCTATATCCATATTACCTTATGATCTGACGGTTTCCACTCCTACCTATAAATCTATTAGGACTAGTCAAGTATGTATAGATCTTCCTTTTCAGATAGGGGATAGAAAATTTGTATTTGATTTGATTTGCCTTCCTTTGTCTGGTTTAGATGTAATTTTAGGAATGAATTGGCTTACAGCCAACCAAGTGTCCTTACATTGTGTTGATAAAATTGTTTCCTTTTGCTCAGTCTTGCCTACCAAGCCTGTGATTTCTATGTGCTTATATTTAAATTCCATAGAATCAATCTCTAAGAAAGCTAAGAGTCAAGGATATGTTCTCCTTTTGGCAAGTAAGGTTGAAAGTGAGAAGACGCTAGATGAAATTCATGTTGATAGAGAATACCCTTACATCTTCCAGAAGATATTCCGAATTCCTTCCAAAGGGAGATTGAATTTTTAATTGAATTGGTGCCAGGAACTAGTCCTATCTCTATTTCCCCATATAGAATGTCTCCTTTTGAGTTAGTAGAGTTAAAGCACAGATTGAAGAACTTTTAAAGAAACAATTTATTAGACCAAGTACTTCACCATGGGGAGCCCCTGTCCTTTTAGTCAAGAAAAAGGATGGAGGCATGAGGTTGTGTTTTGATTATAGGCAACTAAACAAGGTAACGGTAAAGAATAAATATCCTTTACCGAGAATTGATGATCTAATGAATCAACTACAAAGGGCAACAGTGTTCTCAAAGATTGATTTAAGATCTGGGTACCATCAATTAGAGTTCGAGATGAAGATATTCCAAGACGTTTTAGAACTCGTTATTGACATTACGAGTATACAGTAATGTCATTTGGACTAACTAATGCTCCAACTAACACCCAAAAATTACTTAAAAATTAATTTGAGTTTTGTTAGTCGTAATTTTAAAAATATAACGGTTTAACAACGATGAGGGTGGCCCACAGACGTTTAAAAAAAAAAAAATTCCGGGGGGTGATAGTAACACTGTGGTCCCAGCCGCCGAAACCTGAAACCTGAGATTTGGGACCCGGTGCCCGAAATTAAGAAAAATATGAGAATAAGGTTAGAAATATGTGGGAATGAAAATTTTATACCTAGAATTAATTTCGGGTAATATCGGGTATTGGGGTGTTTGCCCGTTCGGTGAGATTTCGTGTGTGGTTTTTAACACGAAAGATACTTTCATCACTACAACTAAATAATATCTACCTAATTAAGACAAGTGGAAGGCCAAGATCTAATCTTGGAATCCAAGATCAAATCCTAGCCATCCATCATAGCCTAGTCACCAAATTCATCATGTTTTTTTTAACAAATATCTTGGCTTGTATTTATTACAAGACTAGTCACCAATCTTCCTCCCAAAGCCAAACATCATTCTTGGCCATTCCAGGGAGAAATCAGAAGTTGGAAGTCCTCCATAGCCAAGAGCTTCACCTTGTGTTCATCTCACAAAAACCCTAGCTTAGAATCATCAAAACCCAAATCTTCCTTCACAAAAATTGATCTACACTTCCACCTTTACAATTGTGACCGATTGGAATTTCAAAAACCTCATCCTTCTTGCACATCCATCATTGATCAGAGGAGGGTCTGAAGTGTGTGGGGAGTTTTGGTTGTGAAGAAACCCCACCTTGAAGCAAGCTAGAGAAAGAAACTTGTTGAATCTTCAAGAGTAGGGTTTTCTGCTGCCTTTCAATTCTGTTTTAGCTTGCCCTAATTTCGAAAATTTTGATGATATTGATGATTAACATATTGATATTGATGTATGAATTTTTGCGTTGTGTTTGGATGGCTTTTAAAAGGGTTTTCTCTCAAGTGAAATTGGAACTAGGTTGCTGGACTGATTTCTGTTTAATCAGAACTTTTCATGAATTTTCTGGAAATTTTGTGGGTGGTTTGATGAGCCATGAAAATTATATGTTGTAGTTAACCTCTTAAACTAAACACACGAATTTTCTTAGGGGTTAATTCTAAGGTTTGATGCCTCAAAAAAATTAGAAACCGAATTGTAACTGCTGCTGAATTGTTGAGACTGAAGTAACAAACTTGCCCGAATTTTTCATCATAGCAATTGATTGATATAGCTCTTGAAATTTTTACACAAGACTAATAACATGTTGAAATACCTCGGTGAATTTTCTTGTACCATGATTCCATCGAATTCTAGGGCTAAATATTTTGAGAACACAAGTCTGGACTATGAATTTGTGGCTTCTGACCACCAGATTTGCTTATTTTATTGAAGTGGTTATATAACTCTGATTGTCCTGAAATTTTTACAGGTTGTTTTAGACACATTGAAGTGTCATTTGAAATTTTCCTTAAGGCTAGAATAGTTGTTTGGTTTGGTAACAAATTGTTGTGCCTGGAATATCAATTCTGAGGATAATGAGATGTGGAAATGGCTGAAATTCTATGATAGTATGTACATATCTTACTGTGTATGTTTGAAACATATGGGAAAAAGAAACAAGGCTTAGAAGAATTGAGAGGGAAGGCAAAAAGAAGGACTTCCCTAGAAAAGTTATGAGTCGATAGACATATCGGCTAGGCATAGACCTTGAGTGATCTGGAAATGGAAAAAAATGAAGTTCGGTGATCTCGAATAGGAATGAGCTCATATCCTAGGTCTGGTCCTCCGTGAAATTGTGGAGTGTGAATGTATCTCTCTGAGAATAAGCCTTCCCTATGTTGAGAAAATTGAGAAAGATATGAGGAATGGAGTTTCTAATTGTACATATTATTACTCGATCGATTATTGTGATATTATCCTTAGTTCCCCCTACAGGTTTTTAAAATTTATGTGTATGATTTTGTATGAATATTGTATATGCATGAATTGCTTATGCCTACTGTGTATAGGATATGGGGGAAACTACCCTCCTGAGAATTTTATAATATTCTCACCCCTATGTGTTTGTTTCTGTCGCCTCCAGGTTAAGCTAGGGATGAGGATGCTGCTATGTAAAGGAGTGTAGGATTGTTGTAGTATAGCAGTTCCTGTTTTATTCTGTACTTAGTGAAATGAGTATGTACGTAAATGTATTGGAAAACGATATGTACTAAAGCTCATAGAGGAGCTTCCTTATGTATTTTAGCTGTATGTTTAATAAACTTGATGTTTACTTGTAATATGTTTTAATAGAATTACGCTTAGTTATCCTACGTAAATTGAGCTTGCTATAGATAATTAAGAGAGGTCCGCTAATTAACAAGTAACAACTCTCGAGTATGATATCATAGCTTAAGAATGAGGTTGTACTTGGGAGACAAGCTGTCGCCAACAAGATGATGGAAAGGTTGGATCGACATGCTGAAGGAAATCCAATTGGGAATCCTGGAGGAGTAGAAGAGGACGTGGAATACCAAAGTTCAAGAGTTCAGGAAAGCAAACCCCCCGCCTTTTCAAGGAGCCTTCAACCCAAGTAAAGCCGAAGAATGGATTAAGGCCATGGAGAAAATTTCCTCAGTTCTTCCTTGTCCTGAGATCCAGAAAGTGGCTTTTGCTACCTATATGCTAGAAGCGGATGTTGAATTTTGGTGGGTTGGCACCAAGGGATTATTCAAAGCTTCTCTGAAGTCACCTGGGATATCTTTAAGGAAGCTTTCTACCACAAGTACTTCCCTGCTTCGATGAGGAATGCAAAGAAGTTGGAGTTCATGACACTCAAGCAAGGGCCCATGAGTGTAGCAGAGTACACAACAAAGTTTGAGGAGCTCTGCAAGTTTTCCACTATCTACCAGCGTAATCCTAACGAAGCTTGGAAATGCATGAAGTATGAAGGAGGGTTACGGGAAGATATTGAAGTTGTAGTGGGTCTCTTAGAAATTCGGGATTATGCAACCCTAGTGAACAAGTGCCGACGTGAGAGGACTCCAACAAGAAGCTAGCAATGGCCAGATCTGCTAAGGACACTTCTAACAAAAGGTTGGCACTTGAGGACCAAAGCTTTGAGGAGGCTTCGCCCCAAAGAAGCAATTCTGAGCCATCCCATATGAAGACAAACAGCTACCAAAGTCAACTGTGTGGCAAGATTGCCCAAAATGTGGGAAGAATCATGGGAACAGACCTTGTTTGGCTGGACAATACGTATGCTCCTGTTATGGGAAGCGGGGCATAAGATCTGGGAGTGTCCAGAAAGATATCCAAGGCTTGCTGAGAAGCCAACTACAAAGCCACAACGACAGAGTAGGGTCTTTACCATAAGTGCTGAAGGGACGTCACTACCCAAGAATTCGACCTAAGGTAGGAACGTTTAGGATTTGAGTAAATTGTTTGAACTATGTGTGAATTCCTTATTTGTTTTATGAATGTTGTCTTTTGAAATTGTTTTCAAAGGAATTTTGAGGGCAAAATTCTTTTTAAGGTGGGTGGTAATGTAACACCCAAAAATTACTTAAAAATTAATTTGAGTTTTGTTAGTCATAATTTTAAAAATATAACAGTTTAGTAACATTGTGGGTCCCAGCCTTGACTGTTGAAACTAAGATTCAAAACCCGAGTGCCCGAAATTAAGAAAAATATGAGAATAAGGTTAGAAATATGTGGGAATGAAAATTTTATACCTAGAATTAATTTCGGGTAATATCAGAGATTTGGTACGGTGTTTGCCCGTTCGGTAAGATTTCGGTGTGTGGTTTTTAACACAAAAGATACTTTCATCACTACAACTAAATAATATCTACCTAATCAAGACAAGTGGAAGGCTAAGATCTAATCTTGGAATCCAAGATCAAATTCTAGCCATCCATCATAGCCTAGTCACCAAATTCATCATGATTTTTTAACAAATATCTTGGCTTGTATTTATTACAAGTCTAGTCACCAATCTTCCTCCCAAAGCCAAGCATCATTCTCGGCCATTCCAGGGAGAAATCAGAAGTTGGAAGTCCTCCATAGCCAAGAGCTTCACCTTGTGTTCATCTCACAAAAACCCTAGCTTAGAATCATCAAAACCCAAATCTTCCTTCACAAAAATTGATCTACACTTCCAATTCTACAATTGTAACCGATTGGAATTTCAAAAACCTCATCCTTCTTGCACATCCATCATTGATCAGAGGAGGGTCTGAAGTGTGTGGGGAGTTTTGGTTGTGAAGAAATCCCACCTTGAAGCAAGCTAGAGATAGAAACTTGAACCTTCAAGAGTAGGGTTTTTTGCTACCTTTCTTGTGAAATTTTTCAATTCTGTTAGCTTGCCCTAATTCTGAAAATTTTGATGATATTGATGATTGATATTGATGTATGAATTTTTGCGTTGTGTTTGGATGGCTTTAAAAGGGTTTTCTCTCAAGTGAAATTGGAACTAGGTTGCTGGACTGATTTCAGTTTTGTAATCAGAACTTTTCATGAATTTTCTGGAAATTTTGTGGATGGTTTCATTAGCCACGAAAATTATATGTTGTAGTTAACCTCTTAAACTGAACACATGAATTTTCTTAGGGGTTAATTCTAAGTTTTGATGCCTCAAAAAAATTAGGAACCGAATTGTAACGCCGTTCTGAATTGTTGAGACTGAAGTAACAAACTTGCCCGAATTTTTCATCATAGCAATTGATTGAGATAGCTCCTGAAATTTTTACACAAGACTAATAACATGTTGAAGTGAATTTTCTTGTACCATTACTCCATCAAATTCTAGGGCTAAATATTTTGAGAACACAAGTCTGGACTATGAATTTGTGGCTTCTGACCACCAGAATTGCCTATTTTATTGAAGTGGTTATATAACTCTGATTGCCCTGAAATTTTTACAGGTTGTTTTAGACACATTGAAGTGTCATGTGAAATTTTCCTTAAGGTTGGAATGGTTGTTTGGTGTGGTAACAAATTATTGTGCCTAGAATATCAATTCTGCCAAGATAATGAGATGTGGAAATGGCTGAAATTCTATGATAGTATGTACATATCTTCCTGTGTACGTTTGAAACATATGGGAAAACAGAAACAAGGCTTAGAAAGAATTGAGAGGGAAGGCAAAAAGAAGGACTTCCCTATAAAAGTTATGAGTCAATAGACGTATCGGCTAGGCATAGACCTATGAGTGATCCGGAAATGGAAAAAAATGATGTTCGGTGATCTCGAATAGGAATGAGCTCATGTCCTAGGTCTATGGTCCTCCGTGAAATTGTGGAGTGTGAATGTATCTCTCTATGAGAATAAGCCTTGCCTATGTTGAGAAAATTGAGAAAGATATGAGGAATGGAGTTTCTAATTGTACATATTATTACTCGATCGATTATTGTGATATTATCCTTAGTTCCCGGCCTACGAGTTTTTAAGATTTCTGTGTATGATTTTGTATGAATATTGTATATGCATGAATTGCTTATGCCTATGTGTGTAGTATATGGGGGAAACTACCCTATTGAGAATTTTATAATATTCTCACCCCTATGTGTTTGTTTCCGTGTCGCCTCCAGGTTAAGCTAGGGATGAGGATGCTGCTATGTAAAGGAGTGTAGATTGCTGTAGTATAGCAGTTACTATTTTATTCTGCTACTTAGTGAAATGAGTATGTACGTAGATGTATTAGAAGAGATAGATACTAAAGCTCATAGAGGAGCTTCCTTATGTATTTTAGCTGTATGTTTAATAAACTTGATGTTTACTTGTAATATGTTTTAATAGAATTATGCTTAGTTATCTCGTACGTAAATCGAGCTTGCTATAGATAATTAAGAGGTCTGCTAATTAACAAGTAACAACTCTCAAGTATGATATCATAGCTTAAGAATAGGGTTGTACTTGGGAGGATGTTACACGGCTATTTTTATGGATTACATGAATTGAATCTTTCGACCTTACTTAGATCAATTTGTGGTTGTTTTCATAGATGATATACTCATCTATTCAAAAACCGAAGAGGAGCATGCCGAACACCTTAGAATAATACTTCAAATTCTAAGGGAAGGAGGCTCTATGCCAAACTATCCAAGTGTGAATTTTGGATAGAAGAAGTTAAATTTCTAGGACATGTAGTGTCACGAGAGGATATCAGTGGACCCAAGTAAGGTTGAAGTAGTACTCTGTTGGGAAAGGCCAACAACGGTTATGAAATCCGAAGCTTCTTGGGATTAGCTAGGTATTATAGGCGGTTTATTAAGGACTTTTCTCTTATAGCCTCACCTTTAACAAAGCTGACCAAGAAGAATGCCTCATACAAAGGGACACCTGAGTGTGAGAGAAGTTTCCAAGAATTGAAACAAAAGTTAACTTAAGCACCAGTATTAGTACTACCTGATCCTCAAGAACCGTTTGAAGTATATTGTGATGCTTCTAGCAAAGGATTAGATGTGTACTAATGCAACACCGGAATGTGGTCACTTATGCTTTTTGACAATTAAAACCCCATGAGATAAACTACCCAACCCATGATCCGAACTGGCGCCATAGCTTTTACCTTAAAAGTTTGGCGACATTACCTCTATGGAGTAAGATTCGAAATTTCTCGAATCATCAGAGTTTGAAATACCTATTTGATTAGAAAGAACTAAAAATGCGACAAAGGAGGTGGATGGAGTTCCTTAAGGATTATGACTTTGATTTGAGTTATCATCCTGGCAAAGCTAATGTTGTAGCCAATGCACTAAGCAGGAAATCTCTAAGCGTGGCATGGATGATGATTAAAGAGGAAGAACTTGTAGAGAGCTTTAGAAATCTCAATTTAGGAATTTCCATAACTCCCAGAGTGTTTCCTTAAGTCAGATAAAGGTAACAAGTAATTTTAAAGACTTGATTTCAATGATACAACGTGATAATCTAGGATTTCAAGAGACTTTGAACTTGGTTCACACAGGAAAATTGAAGGATTTTGCTAGGATGAACACGGAACATGGAGATACAACGGTAGAATTTGTGTACTTGCAAATGATGATCTCAATAAGAGAATTTTAGAGGAAGCTCATGAAAGTGACTTTACTATGCACCCAAGGACAAGCAAGATGTATGCAGACCTTAAAAGAATGTTTCGATGGTCAAAGATAAAGTTAGACATAGCTCATCTTGTCAGGAAATGCTTGACTTGTCAAAAGGTGAAGATAGAACATCAAAAACCCAGGAGCACTTCAACTTGTAGATATTCTTGAATGGAAGTAAGAAAGTGTCTCGATGGACTTTGTGTTGGGATTATCAAGAACATCCTTAGGATATGATGCTATATGGGTTATAGTGGACAAATTAACTAAATTTGCACACTTTTAACCCATTGAGCCAACTATCCCTTAGAAAAACTAGCTTATCTCTATATTTAAGAAATAGTACGGTTACATGGTGTCCCTTCTACTATAATTTCTGACTAAGACCCAAGATTTACTTCAAGGTTTTGGGGAGCCCTTCAAAAATTATTTGGAACTAAGCTTTGTTTCAGATCCTCCTATCATCCTCATCCTGATGGACAAATGAGCGAACCATACAAACCTTGGAGGACATGTTAAGGGCATGCGTACTTGAGCAAAGAGGGAGTTGGGATAAATTGTTACCACTGGTGGAGTTTGCCTATAATAACAGCTACCATACTAGTATCGGCATGGCTCCATATGAGGCTTTGTACGGTCAAAGTGCCAATCTCCTTTATGGTATGACCCTAGAGAAGCAAAATTGTTAGGACCTGATCTAATTAACCAAACCACTAAGCATATACAAAAGATATGAAGCAAAATTTTCAGTTGCTCAAAGTCAGCAAAAAAGTTATGCGGACGTCAAAAGGAAACCTCTAGAGTTCCAAGAAGGAGAACATATATTCTTGAAAGTCACCCTACTCTAGGTATAGGCAGAGCTCTAAAGGTTAAGAAATTGTCCCCTCGATTCATAGGTCATTTTCCAATCCTTCAACGGTTAACCCTGTTGCATATCATGTAACATCCCTCCTGCTTTATGGATTGACGATGTCCTGTAACATCCTCCCAAGTATAACATCATGCTTAAGCCATGACATCATACTCAAGAGTTGTTACTTGTTAATTACAGACATTTCTTAGATATCTATAGCAAGCTCGTTAACGTGTGAAATAACTAAGTGTAATTCTATTAAAACATACTACAAGTAAACACCATATTCGTTAAATACACAGCTAAAATACAAAAGGAAGCTCCTCTATGAGCTTTAGTACATGTTTGTCCTCAAATACATTTACATATATTTTCCATCCCACTAAGTACAACAGAAAAAACGTAACTACTATACTATTACGGTCCCATGCTCCTTTGCGTAGCAGCATCATGATCCTCTGGCTTAACCTGGAGGCGAACGGAAGCACAAACCATAGGGGTGAGAATTTTAAAATTTTCAGTAGGGAAACTCCCTAATCACAATCATAATGTCATCGTCATCGCCCAGCCACTTCGTTTATTCAGAAAATTATGATCATGCAATATATTCTAATGGTTCATTTTAAAGTTCCAAAATCATCCTTCCGAAGTGGGTAGCTTTTAACAATCAATTAGTACGTGTACATATATCTAGAAGCTCAAACACATAGTAAGTAAATCTACTTAAAGGATTTCATATGATATGGATGATGCATGTGTCAAATACAGTAAAGTTATCTCAAAGTGACCTGGTTTCCATCAGGGCCATAGAAAGCCAATTAGTGCATTTTTCTCTTTCATTGACATAGGAAAGACCTAGTTTATACCTAACGGGTATTTCAATGGACAACTCCACAATAGATCCGTTTATACCCAATGGGTATTTATGGTGGATCACACCACACAAAGGAAATAGACTTCTTCTAAGACTTTCATTCCTATATGTGATCATCGAACTTCATTTTTTTATTTCCGAATCACACACAGATCTATTCCTAGGACACGTCTACGACTATAAATTGGGGGTTTCTCTTTTCAATTTCCCTCCCTCATTCAACCTAAGTCTTGTTTCTGTTTTGTCCATATGTCAGAACATGCATGACTGAAATTTATATATATCCTCTTTTCTCAAATGCACGCTGTAACACCCTAATAATTAACCCAATACACCTAGGTCGTATTTGATTAATTACTAGACTTTACTCTTTGCTTCAGTTCTTTAATCATGCTTTGAAAATACTTAGTGAAATTACGAGCCATTTTTTTTAACATAATTGAAAACGTGAGCTGCGCATATCGTGAATGATAATCGGATAAAGCGGAAAATAACAGACATATCATGAAGAACACATCATATTGGCTCCATCATATGACATCCATAATTACATTTCACATAGATATTTTGCCTACCAAGAGTTAAGCTAGATGTAGGCAATCGATCAAAACATAAATAATATATGGATGGAAAAACATCTATTAACGGCACCTATTTATAACACTTCAGAGATAGGAATAGATATCGAGTTCACGCTCAAGGTCTAGCAATACGTTCCTCAAGGATAATAAGCTGGTTCACAAGATCACGTGCATCTACCAGGTGAGGGCATCAACGGAATCACGAACATCACCATCACTTTCTAAAGACGAGATGGAAAGAAAGAAAGAGGGAATGAGAAACTTATAAAAGAATCTCAGGGTACTCACCTCATATGCATCGTGTCATCATCATCGTCCCTAGGAACCTTGGGTTTCATTATGAAAATGTGAGCTTGCTAAGATTCATTTATTTAGTTCGAAAATATAATTTACCAAGGTCCGTTCATTTTAATCATGCGTCTTATAATGCATCATAAACTTAGCATGTCATGTTTATAATGAACTTTTCCTTTCATATATAATAACAAAATTATGCATAAGACCACATCATCACATCATAAATACTATGCACAGAAGAATATCATATTTCTCATCATTATCTCATAAATACTATGCATAGAAGAACATCATATTCACATAATACGTTACTTAGTTCCTTAGGTGACTTAAAGTTACTTTCATCATCATTTTCCTGGGCCACCCTATACTCCACCCTTTTGGGAGTAATCTAGGTTATGAGCTCATACCTTGCTAGTCGTCACCAACATATACTTATCCCTTTTGATAAGTAAGAATCCGACTCTACCCTTTTAGAGAACGGTTTAGGGGCAAGAATCACCTTTCACCACCTATAGTCTGATGGGTCCAAAGGATCATTTCCTCATAAGTTTAAGTCATCATTAAGTCTTTGCATGTTATATCATAATACAATTCTCAATTCATAATCATTTATAACATTTTCTCATTTATAGTCTTATTCTGGAATAATATATATACCAACTGTAATCATGCATCTGGGAGATTCCAGGAAAGAGAGGTGGGTCACAAATGGACACGCTTAAATACCAAGTCTTTCCTAGCCAGAACCTTTCCAAATTACACTTTTAGGTAATATACTTTCTTAGCAACAAGGGTAAATTTTTAAATAACAAAGAATATTTCATTATTTTATGCATAAGTATTCTCATTGTTTGTAACAGCAACTATAACATGCAAGCTCAAAAATCATTCAATGATATCAAATACTTAATAAGCATCAAATCACTACATAAACTTATTTCTTTACTAGAGCTCCTCCAAGACTTTAGAGAAATATAAATTCAACCTAATATATCTTAGCAAAACAAAGTGAAAAATACATCTTTCAAGTTCTAAACTCAAGATCTTTATTTTTACATCATTAAAACATCATTCTTTAAAGTTTTGCATCAAGTGGAATTTTCAAGCTTTAGAGGCCTAACTTGTGATGGATTTACAACCAACACTCAAGGTCCTCATCATCAAGCTATCATGATATTCCCATATAGGCCTTATGGCAGAAATGTAAAGGAAAAGAAAGAAGAAAACCGAATGGAAAAACTAGAGAAAGTCCATGAAATCATTATTTTGAACCAAGAATAACACTTAGCAAAGCATAGAAATAAGCTTAAAGACAACTCCCTACCTAATTTTATTTGAAGGAAAGGAAAAGAACTTGGTTTCCTTGAGTGAAATGAAAGAAAATCTCTTTGAGAAATGGGAGAAGAAGTTTAAGCCAAGAGGAGGAAGAAAGAAAGCTTTTGGTGCTTCTAAAAACTAGAATTGTGTAAGTTATGAACTAAGGCCTCTAACACTCCTTCAAGCATGCCTATTTATAGAGATTTTAAGGTTCATAAATGGACAAAGGGAGGAGGAAAGTCTGACCAAATTTGAGGAGGAAACAAGGAAGAAAAATCATCTTGTTTGGTGGCTTAAAACATGAAATCATGTTTTCATGGTTCCTTGTTTTCATACCTTGGTTTTTGTACATTATTTGACAAATTTTCTGATGCATTATGGACCAAAATTTCGTGCATTACGGTCCAAGGAGGATAAAATTTGTGTGTTCCATGTATTATGTAGGTGTAGGTAGTTATCTTTGCAAATTAAAGGATTTACAATTAAGGGCTTAGGTGAATTAGTAAGTAATTTGAGTGTTTTTAAGTAATTTTAAGTTCTAATCAATCTAAATAAATAATTTTGACTCTAGATTAATAATTAGAATATAATAACCTTTAATTTGAGCCTAATATTGCTTATGTTTTGCTATACGAATCAAAAATCTCAAAATTCGCAAACTTCACAAAGACGGGGACAAAATGGTAATTTTACTTAAAAATTGCCAGACCACCTAAGCTTAACTAATGGTTAATCATAGCTTAAAAACATGTTTTAAAACATTTTAGTGAGGTTAAAGTTAGTCGACACAAATTAGAATTAAAACGGCCGCGGGGCGTTTGGTCATTTCGCGTGTGAAGCTCAAAATTAGGATTCTTCTCCTCTATTAACACACATAACACAAACAATCCCTTATTAATATCAAAACATCCCCTTGAGGACGGGTGGGGCCCACGATCCTCGTTTTCTCAGTAAAATAACCTCAGGGGCATTTTGGTCATTTTACACGTCCAGAATTTCGGGGCTTGCGACTCTTCAGGAATCGCTCATAACCTCTTTTCTAATGTTATATTCCTCTATTGAGGATTGTTCGTCTAGAATTTATATAAGAATTACCTAGGGTAATTTGGTAATTTCTAAATGACAGTAAAAGTTTGGGTGTTACACACGCATAATGCATATACAGGCATCCATTCACAATATAATCTCAATCATGCCTCTAGCATACTTTTATATGTCACAAGTCACATGGCCAAACACTTAATATCAAATACCATATCATACTAGAAGCCAAAATGCCATTACATTCTCAATTCAAAACATTGTTTCATTTCCAGCACAATGGGCAGTTTTCACCCCATTATAGCACAATTTGTTTTGCTCATCAAACAATCAATTTAGAGGTTATGAAAATTCTCTAAGACACTTCAATGTGTCTCAGAGACCCTGTAAAAATTTCATGGCAAACGGGCTTCCTTAGCCTTGTAATTAAATTATACAAATTTAGTGGTTGGAAGCCACTCATTCAGCTTAATCAAGGCCTTTACAATTTTTAACCTTAACAAATGATTGAATCAACTGACAATAAAATTCACAGTGATACTTCAATATGTTAGTAACATCTTGCAAAAATTTAAAAGGCTAATTCAATCATTTGCTATGATAATAAATTGGGACAAGTTTATTGCTTAGTTCTAAACAATCAGGACAGCATCTGCCTCATTTCGGTTTCTGATTTTTCTGAGGCATCAAACCTTAAAACTAACACCCAAGAAAATTCATGTAGTTATTTTAAGGTGTTATATTTAACATATAATTTTTATAGCTCATGAACCACTGCTGCCTCAGGACAACAGAAATTCAGAAACCTAGTCCAAACTTATTTTGATAAAAACTCTCTTTTAACACCATCCAAACACACCACCAAAAATCACACATCAATATCAACATAATATCAACCAAAACAACCAAAAATTTTGAACCTAGGTTATGCCAAAACAGATCAGAAAAATTTGACAAGGAAAGGCAAAGAAACCCTACTTGTAGTAACCTATTAGCTCCTTGGCTTCAAGATTAACCAAACTTGATTCCTTCTCCTCCAAAGCTCCCAATCTAACTTGAAACCCCTCTGATATCAGTGAGGTGTGAGGGAGAAAGGTAAGGATTGATGATTGATAGAGAATTTTGTTCGGTTAGATTTGTAGGGAATTGGGTGTAGAACAAGCTTATAAAGAACTTTTGATGATCCAACAACGCTAGCTTGGAGTTTTTGGGCTTGGAACTAAGAACAAGCTCTTGAGGACAACAATGGTGGCTGCTCTCTTCTTCCTCTTGCTGACCACGAAATTGCACTTGTCTTGGAGGAGAAGTTGGTGACTAAACTTCTTATAATTAAAGCATGGAAGATATTTACCAAAGAAATCATTACTTAGGTGACAAAGCAACAATGGATGGCTAAGATTTAATCTTGGATTCCAAGATTAAATCTTAGCCTTCCACATGTCCTTAGTAGGTGGACATCATCCATTTGTGGTGATGGAAATATCTTGATGTTAAAAACACACACCGAAATCTCACCGAATGGGTAAACACCTTACTCGATAAAGCTGATATTGCCAGAAAATTAATTCTAAGCATAAAATTGCCATTCCCACACATTTCTAATCTTATTCTCATATTTTCCTAATTTCGGGTACCTCGAGTCTGAATTAGGGTTTAACTCCAAGTGGGCTCATGGGGCCTGCAAGGTTACTATTCTCTAGCCCAATTTTTTTTTTTGCAGGTCAATTGGGCTGCCCTCATCATTGCTAAACTCTTAGATTTTTGAAATTACGATTAATAAAGCTCAAATTAATTTTTAATTAAATTTTAGGGTGTTACAGTCCCCACAAACCAACACGGGTCTTTTCAACGTGCTTTGTCCCCACTCACATGCTTCCTGGGAAAACTTCCAGGAGGTCACCATCCCAAAATTATCCAAAGTCAAGCACGCTCACTTGGAGTTATTTCATGATGGGCTCCGACAAGAAGACACATCTTTGAGGCATAGGTAGTACCAATCAATTCATATAAGCCCTCCTTAACTATATAGTCCGATATCTATATAGACTAGATCCTCTCATTCGGGTGTATAATCGGTTCACTCTTGTACCCTGGGCTGGAGGCAGGCCGCTCCTTGTCGGTGCCTTCTCGCAGGCAATCATTCCTTCTTCATCCCAGGCGTTACATGCCCACCAGCTTCTACTTGGTTTGTCCCCGAACCACACCGTCCTGGGAGAGGTGCAAGCTCTAATACCATTTGTAACATCCCTCCTGCTTTATGGATTGATGACTATCCCCAGCAAGACTTAACACCTGAAAATTATTTACAATTAATTTGAGCTTTATTAGTCATAATTTCAAAAATTCTCAATTCAGCGATGATGAGGGTGGCCCAACGAACGTAAAAAAAAAATTTTAGGCCGGGTGAATAGTAACCTTGCGGGCCCCACAAGCTGGTTGGAGCAAAACCCCAAATGGAACAGGAATATCAGGACTAAGAAAGAGAGGGTTAAGGTTAGAAATGATAAGGAATGAGAAGTTATACCTAGAATTAATTTTAAAGCAATGTTTGATTACCGGTATTGTTTATCAGTTTAGTGGAAATTCGGTATACAATTTCTAACAGAAAGATAGTTTAATCTTATAAAAAGGATAGTCTATCCTTTATATGCTAAGTGTAAGGCTTAGATTTAATCTTGCTTTACAAGATTAAATCCTAGCCGTTCATCATATTTTTCTTTTTAAAGAATTAGACTTTATACTACATAATTCTTACAACATAAAGCCACCAAACTTGGCCAAATCATCTCATCATCCTCGGCCATTTTTCAATACACACAACCAGCCTTCATTTTCATTTCTCACAAGCTCAAAACTTGTTTCAAACCTCCATTTTCCTAGCCTATAGTTGATAAAACCTCAAACTCTCTTCACAAAACTTGTTCTACTCATCACCACTTACAAAACTAACAGATTAAAATTTCAATTCTCTATCAATCCTCACCTTGACATATCACTTCCTCATTGCCTAAGGAAGGTTTGGAGTGTGATTGGGAGTCCTTGAAGTTAAGAGAAAATCCCTTGGAACACCTTTGAAGTATAAAGCTCTAAAGATTTGCAAAGTAGGGTTTTCTTTGCCTTTTCTTTTCAAATTTATTCTGATGATTTGTGATTGAGTTAGGTCTGAAATCTTTGATGGTATTGGTTGATAATACATATTGATGTATGAATTTTGGTGGTGTGTTTGGATGATGCTAAAAGTCATTTTTGTGAAAAGAGATTTTGAGTCAGCTGCTGGATTTTCGATTTTCCTAGGAAGTATTTGTTCATGAATTTTCTGGTATAGTTGTGGGTATTTTAATTAGCTATAAAAATTATATGTTTAAGCTGACATCCTAAGGCAACTCTGAGAATTTTTGTGGAGCATAATAAAGACTCTAACTACCTGAAAAAAATCATGAACCAAGACTATATATGTGCTGTCTGAATTTCTAGTCTTGAAGCTGCGAATTTTGCTAATTTTTTTAATATAGAAAATGATTGATTTTTCCTTTGAAATTTTTATAAAGTGTTGACAACATCTCTAAGTTCAACCCTGATTTTTATTTTGAATTGATTCAATCATTTGCTAGGGTTAAAAATTATGAATTTTGGGTTTAAGCTAAGGCTATAGTCTCTAACCACCGAATTTGTCTAATTTTTTTAACATAGTTAGAGAACTCTTTTTGCTTTGAAATTTTTATCGAATATTGTGGACAAATTGAAGTGTCTTGGGTAATTTTTATAACCCCTAAATTGATTGTTTAATGTGCAAATAAATTTGTACTACAAAGTTGTGAAATTTGCCAATATGCTGGAATTGAATCCAAGTATTGATTTGATGATATAATGACATTTGGTTCAAGTATATTGTGTATGAATACATGCTAGTGACTTAAAGGTTGGTTTATGAGGCATGATTGAAGTCACAAATGCCTATATGTGTTTTATGCATGCATTTGGAAAAAGAAAAGTGAACGATATATTGAATTAAGTTCTATACTCATAAGAACCACAAGATCCTCTTTCACTTGTCAAGGGCAAATAAAGAAACATGAGATTCTTTTGACTTGTCAAAGGCAAATAATGCAACATAAGATCCTTTCGACTTGTGAGGGCAAATAGAGAGGGTTGAGAAATAGAGAGGGATGAGATCCTTTTCGACTTGTTGAAGGAGAATATAGATAGATGAGGTCCTCTTCGATTTATCAAAAGCAGTTAAAGATAATTTCCCTATATTTGGCATCTACATAATTGAATCATTTTAGTTACCATTATTTACTATGATTATGAACTCATGATAAATGTGTACTAAGTGATCTTTTAAAAGTAACTCACTTCGGAAAGATTGATTTTGAACTTTAAAAATGAGCAGTTATTATATAATGCATGATCACCTTTTTTTAATAAACCAAAGTGGCTGGGATGATGACGATGATATGAATTTCAATATATGTTTTGGGACGTCCTGAGAATTTTAGAATTCTCACCCCTATGTATTTGTTTTTCTCGTGTCGTCTCCAGGTTGATCAGAAGATGGTAAGGCTGCTATAAGAAAGAATAAAGTGGAAATTGCAGTAGTTAGTAGCAAAAATGTAACACTCTAGTAATTAACCAAATACACCTAGGTTGAATTTGATTAATGACTAGACTTTACTCTTTGCTTTGGTTCTTTCATCATATTTTGAAAATACTTAGTGAAATTACAAGCCCTTTTTTTTTTTTAACATAATTGAAATCATGAGCCGCGCATAACATAAACGATTAAGCGGTAGTAAAATAAGACATTTAAGAATCTAAATATATCATATTGGCTCCATCACATAACATCCATAATGCACATCACAACATATATACAATAACCTCACTCAAAAGGTGAGTTAAGTTCATACATCATATCTTACATATTCACACCATAGGAAACTATTTATAAGGAAATCATGCCCCTAAACTAGATAACCTTAAAAGCTAGGAAGGCTACTCTAAAACTGGATGCATAACACTCTTAAGACTACTTAAAACTCTCTAGGGCCACTGTCTTGGAAACGGGGAAGAAACCCGATCCAACGAGCTTCCTCGGAAGGGGGCACACGAGATGCACCAGGCTGGGTCGCATGGATGGTCTTCTTGCTAACCTCGGCTGAACAACTGTTTCCTCACTACCCTCTCTTACACGTGGGAGAGTAGGAGAGAGCTCTCAGAATAAGCATGAGTAGGAGGGTCCTCTGAAGGATCAGTTTCAGAATATCTCGTTCGTGGATTATACTCTGGAAAACCATGGACGGCAGATGAGGCGGGATAAGAACGTAACATTCTTTCATCAAGTGGACGTGCATGTTCGAAAACCATTTCATCGCCATAGGGAGAAGTAGGAGAAAAACGATAACTGGGACAGGATGTGCAAATGGACGACCTACGTAAATAAAAACACGAACCGAGCACCTTCCTTCAAAGTGATACGAATGATGCACCGGATCATAGTGGAATTCCCAAGTAGGGGTGTCAACGACAGGACGAATGTCGCCATCTGAGGACATAAAGAAAGGGAGTGAGAATCTTACTAAAGAATTCTCAGTAGGTATCTCCTTCTACGGTGTCATCATCAAAGTCTCCAGGAATCTGGGGTTATTATAAAATAGTGAACATACGAAGATTAAATTTTAAGTTCAGAAAATACTTTTGCCGAGATTCGACCAATTTTAATTATGCGTCTTATAATGCATCATAATCTTAACATGTCATATTTATAATGAACTTTTCTTTTATCATTACATCATATTCCTCATCATCATCATTAATATAACATGCATAGAAGAACATCATATTTCTCATCATCAACTCATGTATGTTATGCAGGAAGAATATCATAATAGCTACACATGGACATGGTGCACATAATTTATTTCTTTAGTACCTTAGGTGACTTTAAAATCTTATCATCCTCATTATTTTCCTTGGGCCACCCTATACTCCACCCTTTTGGGAGTAATCTAGGTTATGAGCTCATACCTTACTAGTCGTCACTAGCATATACTTATCCTTTTTGATAAGTTAAAGTCCTGACTCTACCCTTTTGAGAGAACAGGTTAGGGGGCTAGAATCACCTCTTCACCACCTATAGTTTGATGGGTCCAGAGGATCATTTTCTTATAAATTTTAAGTCACCAATAAGTCTTTGCATATTTCAAATCGCAATTCATAATAATTCTAACATTTTCTTATTTACAGTCTTATTCTGGAATAATATATATAACTATAATCATGCATCTAGGAGATTCCAGGAAAGAGAGGTGGGTCACAATGGACACGCTTAAATACCAAATCTTTCCTTAGCCAGAATCTTTCCAAATTGCACTCTTACAATAATACATTTTCTTCCAATAACAGAATATGTCTTTATTGTTTGCAACAGCAACTATAACATACAAACCAGGGAATCAATCAATGACACCAAAGTCTTAATAAGCATCAAA
Organism: Dalbergia oliveri; assembly: GCA_030441495.1. Classification (NCBI taxonomy): domain Eukaryota; kingdom Viridiplantae; phylum Streptophyta; class Magnoliopsida; order Fabales; family Fabaceae; genus Dalbergia; species Dalbergia oliveri. The sequence continues at coordinate 987,303 of JAMLFY010000005.1, read as the reverse complement.
TCACATTTTAAGTACACATAAAATTACTAGCTTCCCATAAAATTCTCACAAAGTTTTAAAACTCTTTTAGAACTAATTCTTTTTGTTAAACTTGAAAGAAGCCTAACTTAATCATGGGACCGATTTATAACTTGAAAGAATGTTCATAGTTAAATCTTTCACTTAAGATAAAAGGAGCAAGTCTTGAGCTTTAGAGATTTAGGTGACATCTTAGAATTATTACCATGCTATGCAACCTTATTTTAATCTTATCTTTATAAGGTGATAGCTTGGAATTATAAACATGATATGCAATTCCATTTCTTTATCTTTAAGATATAAGGTGATGACTTGAAAATTAAACATGATGCGAGAACTTGTAATATAAACATGATGCAAGAAACTGGAACGGCGGTAATCCGCAGGACCAGAGGGAGAAGAATCTTAAGCAAGCGGAGCGGCAAGTGAGGGAGAAGAATCTTAAGCAAGGAGCGGTGGTAGTCCGCATAGGATCTGAGGAGAAGAGAATTATATTTTTTTTTATAAGCTCCAATTCTCAAGACTTCTTAAAGAATAAATTCTTTAACTCCAATTATCACATTTCTTCGCTTATGATTCATAGGCAAGTCTTTGAGCTCTAGGATTTTTAGGTGATGACATAAAATAAACATGCCATGCATTGATTCTTTTAGCCATTATAAAATAAAATGAGAGCATAAAATAAACATGAGATGCAACTTCTTTATTATCTTTAGAGATTAAGTGACAACTTGAAATTTAAACATGAAATGCAAGCTTGAAATTTAAACATGAGATATGCAAGTTCATTTATTTATTCTTGAGAATTTAGTTATGACATAAAATAAATATGGCTGCAAGGCATAAACTTAAACATGGATGCAAGTTCACTTGATCTCTTTACTAAAGCTCCTTCAAGACTTTAAGAGAATTATGATTTCAACCCAATATATGTATCTTAGCAAGACAAAATATATATAAAAAAATATACATATTTCATATTCAAACCTCAAGATAAAAACATTATTCCTTAAAGTTTTTCATTAAATGGAATGTTCAAGCTTTAGAGGCCTAACTTGTGATGGATTTACAACCCATATTCAAGGTCCTCATCATCAAGCCATCATTTCATTCCTTCCTAGGCCATTTGGCCGAAACCATGAAAGGAAAATAAGGAAAGAGAAACTGAAATTTTAGAAGCTTTGGAAACTAGTGAAACTTTCAAGTTTTAGAGATCTAACTTGTGAAAGCTTTGCAACCAATACTCAAGAATCTCATCATCAAACCATGGTCTCATCATAAGCTAGGCCATATGGCCGAAATACTTTAAAAAGAAAGGAAGAAGAAACTGAAAATGAAAACTTAAAAGAAAGCTCATGAAAACATCATTTTTGAGCTAGAAACATAACTTGTCTTAGCATAAAATGAACTTAGAAACACCTCCCTACCTAATTTGATTTGAAAGAAAGGAAGAGAACTTGGTTTCCTTGAGTGAAATGAAGCAAAATATTCTTGAAAACTTGAAGAAAGAATCAGCCAAGAGGAGGAGGAAATGAGAGCTTTTGGTGCTCCCAAAACTAGAATTTGTGTAAGTTATGAACTAAGCATCTAAACTATCTTCAAGCATGCCTATTTATAGAGATTTTGCAGCTCATAAATGGACAAAGGAAGGAAACAAATCTGACCAAAAATTAGAGGAAAAAAAATAAGGAAGAAAAATCATTTTGTTTGGTGGCTTAAAACATGGAATCATGTTTCCATGTTTTCATGATTCTTTGTTTTCATTCTTTGGATTTTTGTGTAATAATTTTCTGACTTATTACTCAATAATTTCGTGCATTACAGCCTTGTGGAAGAGGATTTTGTGTGTTCCATGTATTTTTTAGGTGTAGGCAAGGTATTCATGCAATTTAGAGAATTTACGGTTAAGGGTTTAAGTGAATTACTAAGCAATTTTAGGTTCTAATCAATCTAAATAAATAATTTTGACTCTAGATTAGTAATTAGAATTTAATAAGCTTTAATTTGAGCCTAATATTGTTTAGGTTTCGTTAGACAAATCAAAAATCTCAAAATTTGCAAAACTGCAAACGACAGGGCAAAAACGTAATTTAACCCAAAACTGCGGACCATCAGACTTAACCAAAGGTCATTCATAACTTAAAAACACCTTTTAAAATATTTTAGTGAGGTTCGAACTAAGTGGCACACAAATAAAGTTAAAACGCAGGGGTGTTTTGGTCATTTCGCGTCGAAACTCAAAATTGAGATTCTTCTGCTCTATAACACACATAGCACAAACAATCCTTTATTATCCTCAAAACATCCCCTTGAGGATGGGTGGGGCCCACGATCCTCATTTTCTGAGTAAAATAACCTAAGGGCATTTTGGTCATTTTACACATACAGAAAATCGGGGTTTGCAATGCTTGTACGAATTGCTCCTAACTTTTCTTCTAACATTATATTCCTTTATTGAGAATTGTTTGATCTCAAATTTTATATAATATTTACCTACGGTAATTTGGTAATTTCTAATGACAGTAAAGATTACAGTAAAAATTGAGGCGTTCCAAAAAACCTATGTCTGTTGTACTTAAGTATATGCATATGTCTATAAATATAAAAGATAACATATGTACTATAAAGCTTTTAGAAGAGCTTCCTTTTGTACTTGACTTGTATTCAATAAATACGTTGTTTCTTGCTATATATTTTGATAAAACCATTAGTTAATACACGATTCAACCGATTCTTGCTATAGATAGTTAGAGCCGCATACGCATAGGGATTGACTTCTAAACAAGAAAACATAACAACCAAGTATACATCACCATAACCATCATAAATAAACCATAGAATAAACACAATATAACTTGTAGTATTATGTTATAATCATAACAAAACAACGGTGCCCTTATAAATATAAGGACACCTCAAGATACTAGATACATCAAGCAAGGTTAACTAACGCTAAACATAATTATAAACAGGCTAGACTCTTCAAGCTTCCATTGCGCCCTAATCCAATGTGCGTAACTCCTATGCTCGCGCTTCAAGGAAAATCATGAACGTCGCATCAATCCGTCTGGAGACAACACGGGAGGGAAAGACAAAAGGGCGAGAATACTTATATAAGATTCTCAGTAGGCTCCTGACTTTAACACAAGTGTCATCGTCGTCGCCCAGCCACTTCGGGTTTCATTATGAAAGAGGTATACATGCATAGGTTCAATTTTAATTTCTCAAATCCTATTATTCGAAGTGGGTTCCTTTTAGCATGAGTCTTCATGGTATGGATGCAGCATATTTTATGTATGCATGGCAATACTTGACCATGGCAGTACACGTAGATAACACATATCACTTAATCAAAGCATCAATGAAACATATGCATGTGCATCTTTTACTTTTTCATACTTTAACTCCGTGAGTTCCTTTCATAACTTTTCGACCCTCATCATGGTCACCAAAATCCACCCAACATGCCGGCCCGATTTTAACATGGTCACCAAAACTCCTAACCACCCATCACCTATGAATGAGCTCATCTAACTAGCCGTCACTAGATTCATACAGGGTAAAAGAGGAAACATATCTCTTTCCTTGGATCACCACGTACAACCCTTAACTCGGGAAGTCATACTAGGATCATTTCCTCTTTATCATATCTTGTATGAATGCAACATGAGCATGCAACCATAAAACCTCATATGACATATCACATATTCTCATGCATTGTAAACATAGCATACCACATCATCATAGCAACATGCCCAAATACATATAAAGTCTCATGCTCATGATATTAACATATTCACATCATTGTGGGTATACCCACTCGATGTCATGCTTACATCACACCTCCTATCTCATGGTGTCTTATGCTTGGCCCTTACGGTTAAACTTGTGTTCCAATTATCCTAACCTTCAATATGGATTTTTATAATACCTAGAGGATCATTACCTATAATTTTCCCTAATGTTTATGAATTATAACATAACCAAATAGCTCTATGTCTTTTTGTGTAGAATTTTATCTTATAATCACGAGGTCCTAGAATCTTCGTTTTTGACCCTTTCTAAATTTCGTTTTCGCCTAGGGCTCTATAATTAACTCCTAACCCAATTATGAGAGATTCCTATATATATCCACTAATTATAAACCATTTTCCCTAAGTCCAATTATGCTGGAACAGAATTACAAGTTTGTGCTTTTCTAAGTGTTCTAGAATTCACATTTTAAGTCCTTTCTAATTGCTTGTTCTTCCTAAACTTCCCTAAATCGTTCCTTGCTTCACTCAAACATAATTTTACACATTTTAACACCATAAAATAGAATTTATACAGTGGCCAAACATGAAAGGGCAGAACCGAAATGTAAAGCCCATAAAATCACAAAATCTCATGAATTAAAATGCATACAGTTGCTAGTTTTCTCTTGGAATAATTTTAGGAACTCAAAACTCTTTTAGAAACCAATTTATCTCATCAAAATCATAAAAATATATGCTAGGTCAGTAGCTAAATTATTTAGCTCAAGGAATGGATTTAAAACATAAAACTTTGGTTTATAAAGTTCCTTGAGTACATCTAAGCTTAGAAAAATTCCAAGACTTAGACTATATGCACTTGTGATTAGATGAACTCTTCCAAGTCCATCATCATCATCACAAGGCCAAAAATGGCATCCTTGAAATGCCTCAATTTTCTAAAACTTTATGCAAGATACTTGGGTAAGTCTTTAAGCTCTAGAATATTTAAGTGATGGCATAAACTTAAACATGATGTGCACTCATTTTATTCTTCATTAGAAAGTAAAGTGGGAGCATAAAATAAATATGAGATGCAACCTCATTATTATCTTTAAAATTAAGTGATGACTTGAAATATAAACATGAAATGCAAGCTTGGAATTTAAACATGATAATGCAAGTTCATTTAGTTATTCTTGAGAGTTTAGTGATGGCATCAAAATAAACATGCTATGCAAGGCATAAACATAAACATGAATGCGAGTTCATTTTATCTTAACTAGAGCTCTTATAAGACTTTAAAGGAACATCACAACCTTAACCCAATATGCATCTTAACAACATAAAGTGAGCTTTAGAGTTCTTAGCACCAAGACTTCAAAGAAGTCTTTGGTTTTGAACTTCATCATCAAGCTCAAGAAAATAGACACAAAGCTCAACACTTTGTCTAAACAAAATACAATAACTAAGTCATATTCTTTATTTTATTGTTCATGGGCTTCAATCTAAAGTAAAACTCTTAGAACGGTTGACCAACTTTAAGGTTGGCAAGGGTAAGCTTAGAGATCTTTGAAACCATGTGATTAATTTTCCTAATAAAACTTTTGTGATCTACTTAATATTTTTAGCAAACTTTGTTCAAATAAGGAAAAGGAAACCAAAATCTTTTAAAGCAAAAGGGAAAGGAAACTGAAACTTTTGAGAGGAAAAAGAAAGAAACCGAAAACTTAAGCCAAGAGAAAGAAAAAAAATCAAGAGCATGTATGGTCCAAGACCAAGTTTTCCAAGCTTTAGAGGTTTCTCACATGACAACAACAAGTCATTATCTTGAAACCTCATCATCAAGCTAAAGTTTCCTTCATGAGAAGGCCTCATGGCCGAAAAGAAGAAAAGAAAAGGAAAGCTTAGAAACCAAGAGAAAACTAGAACTTTTCTTGAAGAAAGCAAGCAAAAAATTTTAAAACAAAACCCCTACCAATTGAAGTCTTGAGAGATATGAAAGAAAGCTTGAGTTCTTGATGAAATGGAGAAGGAAAATCCTTTTGAAACTTGAAAGAAGAAATCGGCCAAGTTGAGGGAATTTGAGAGGAAAGGAGAGAAAATACAAGAATGCTTGAACTTGGCAAATGATCCAAAGAGCAACCAAGTCTTCAAAGGCTTAGTATTTATAGAAAAATGAAACATGTTGGCTGATTTAGGAGGGAGGCCTTGACCTCATGTTCCATGAGGTGAGAGAATTGTTTCATGGAAGTATGGTGAGGTATGGTAGAAAGCATGGGCAAAGCATGGCTTGAAACATGGTCTTTGAGTGAAACAAACTCACCATGTGCAACCCATGGGAGGGGTGAATTTCGGCCAGATTTGGGCAGCCAAGGGGGAGGAGAAATTGCTCATGTAATTGTGGTTTAGTGATGTGTTTAGGTGTTTCTTTGATTAAGGTTTTGGTTAAGAGTTTGTAAACAAGTGTTTAGGTGAGGTAATTGGCTAATTAAGGTTGTCAAGACTTGATTAGGAGGGTAATCTTGCTAGATTAACAATTTAAAATCATTCTTTTGGTCAAATGAGGTATGGCACAATTCCTTAATTTAAGGAATTGAAGAGAGAAAACACTATTCAAGATTCCATGACTAGGAATCTTGAATTAAAGAATGCAATTAGAGTTTAACTAAGCAATCTTAGGTCCTAATTAACCTTAATAAATTATTTTGACTCTAGATTAATTATCAAAATAAATTAATCTTCGATTAGAGCCTAATATTGCTTAGGTTTGTTTAATTGTGTCATTAGGCTCACTATACACTGTTCTAGGGGTAAAATGGTAATTTCACACTAAAACTGCCCGGGACCTCCTGGCCAACTAAATATGAAATACCACTCAAAAACATCATTCCAAACTTCCTGGAAAAGTTCGGGCTCAAACAGCACCTTTTACCCATGTAGAACACAGGAGGGGTATTTTGGTCATTTTGAGGCGAAAGTTCAGAAAACGAGATTTTCACCTCAATATCAAATGTAACAGATATAATCCCCTTCAAACATTGAGTTGACCTATTCGAGGACTACCAGGCGGTCCTGAATTCCAGGTAAAAATGATCTCAGGGCATTTTTATTATACTCCAAGAAAAGGGCGTACACGCTTAATTGTGAAGTTCTTTCGTGATGGGCTACCAAAAGAAAGATGTATCTTTGTGACATAGGTAGTACCAATCAATTCATATAAGGCCTCCTTAACTATAGTCCTATACCTATACTAGGATCCTCTCATTCGGGTGTATAATCGTTCATTCATGTACCCTTCCGCTTGGAGGCAAGTCGCTCCTTGTTCGTGCCTTCTTTGATAAAATAATTAATTGTGAGTAATCGGTAGGGAGTTCAAAAATTTTGACAGATGCGGTTATGATCGAAATAATATAAGGATTCTGAAAAAAAAAAGAAAATTTATTTACTATTATTAAAAGTTCAATATAATATTATTATAATCAAGAGATATAGAATAAGACCTATAAATGGTATAAGGACATGGAAAAATAATGATAAGGTTAAATAAATATTTTTTTTACCAAGTAAAATTGTTTAGGTATCGATTGGTTACCAAAATGGTAATAATTGGTACACCAAAGTGGTAATAATCGGTAAGCAAAACATTGAGTCTGGTAAAAATAATGGATATTATCGGATCCAGATAATTTTTACTTATGACAATTAAATAAATATAGATATTTCTAATCCTGATAGAAGGTAAATTGATCCGGAAATATCAATTTCCTTACTTTCTCTCCATGCTAGTTGCTTCATAAAAAGAGAAAAAGCAAAAGAATTTCTCTTCTTTCTTGGTTTGTGCACAGAGTCACCTTTTTCATTTCCATCTTCTTTGTTGCTTTTTTCCTTATTCATTTCTTTATTTTCTAAGTTTCCTCTTTGGAAAAACTCCATCAAACCACCATAACCACAAAAAATACTCATAGGTAAGCATCTAAACTACTTCAAGAACATCTTTCATACACCAAGATCAAATGAAAAATTTGTTTTTCCTTGCTTTTGGTCCCCTTAGCAGTACAAAAATAGGGGCTGGAAAGAAAGGGGTTTGAGGCTTGATAAACTAGAGAAAAAGCTTGAGGAAGGTAGGAAATCATTCAAGTCTTTTACTTCATGATGTTGAGCTGTTTTGCTAAGAAAAGTGCTTGAACTTTGTTGTGTTTATGATGCTAAAATCTGAAACCCAATTTTAGGATTTATGATTGCTTGAGTTGTGATGGAATCATGCATATTGGAACCAGAATTTTTTTCAGCTACTACATGTATTGAATTTGATAGATATGGAAGAATACATCAAGTATAATTCTTGTGAACTTGCTGAAAATTTTGTGATGAAAGATGATTTACCATTGGAACCAGAATTTTTATTTTCAAAAATTACATGTATTGAATTTGAATGATTATGAAAGATATATCAAGAACAAGTCTTGTGGGCTGAAAATGATCTTGCTATATGTAATAATCAAAGCTTGAAAAATGGGCAGCAAGACTTTGTTGTTATTTAAGAAAATTTGGGTGTCATTCATAGTAATAAAAGTTAGTGAAAGTTTAGAAAAACCTTACAACAATTATTATAAAAGAATAAAGAGATTTAATGGATATAAGAAATGTTAATTCATAGTAGAAGTAGTTTGAAAATCCATTGTAGGAACTTGGTTCAACTGGAAAATTTTACGAGAATTATTACTAACTAAGAATTGTAATAGAATTTTGGATAGTATAAAAATCTATTAAAATCCTAGTAGACTTTGGAGAAAAATGTGATACCAGTACACTAGATGTTATGAGAAATATCTCATAAAACTTTGCCAGACTTAGAAGATTTTTAAGAGATGTTGAATAAAACATTTCATAAGAGTTTAAGTAGATTTCAAGGAAAAGTCCCAAAGTAAAGTATGATAATAGAACCTTTAAATAATAAATCTTACTAAACAACAATGAGAATTTATATACCAATGATAAAGATGCACGGGAAAAAAGGAACTTAAGACAATAAACCTTATGCAATGTAATTTGTTTAGTGGTAAGCTCATGGATTCATGGGTAGTAGACGTGCTACGCCCTTAGAACTATATCAGGTTGTAATCGCGACGGTGTTACATCGTTATGAGGAAAGGGATGTACTGAGAATAGCAAGGCTATTGAGATAAGATGTAGTAGATGTACTCCATCTAGTGAACTATATTAGGTTATAACACGATGACGTTACATCATTGCAGTACAATCCAAAAAGAAGTATATCAAGTGTCCTATGAGTTCTACCATTAAGCTTTAAAATTTTTCTAATAGAATTAAGTTAAAAGAAATAATGACACTAACTAATGAGACCATTATATAAACAACTGAAGATACATTGCTTATTTTGCATTAATGTTGAATATCATTGAGTAATAGACTGGTGTTTTCCTCCTGGAAATAATTGATTATCATTCCTCCTGTATAATGTATTTTATATAGATGGCCTCGATTGTGTTCTTCTAGATGCTGAGTCCAAGTGGTATTATAACCCAGAGTTAGGGTTCCTGTACCTGGTCATTGAGTCTCGTATCGTGTTTATTTACTATTTGCTTGCCCGTTCGCTACTCCTATGAGTCCTACTTTTGATCCAGCGTCCCCTTTTTCTGCTTTTTCACTATACAACCCATCCACCACAGCCTACCATTGACGCTAAGTATGATCCTTCAGAAGAGACATCTTCTGGTTCCTTAACCCTTCCGAAGGTAATGGGGATTGGAGGGTTACGTAGCTGACGTGCCTAATGGGCACTACTCTCCACTTGCTTGACTGACTACGGTGTATCTAGCTTGTTGATAGACATGGTATGACTTAGAGTCCCTCACATTATCTGACTATCTTAGGCTTTTATGTCTAACCTTTTGATGAGCCATTGATTGAGGGAATTAGGTTTATCTATTTGTAGTTGGCTATATTTTGTTAGGCCCTAACCCAATTAGGTGGTCACTGTGAGGACCATCGTAGTGTTGTTTAAAGTAAATATGTAATTAGGTGTGAGTGTATATACTATAATTGTATGACTTAACTTATTATGGATGTGATATAAAATGTAAATTATCATGTGACCGACTTCTTAGATTGCGCATTATATTCCCGCTATTTCTATACATTGATTATTATGTTGAAAGGATTGTGAAATGCAAAAAATTAGTATAGATTTTAGTGCAAGGCTCCTACTTATTACAACTCATACATATGTAACTCATATAGTTAAAAGAAAAAGAATTTTATCGGTAACTACTAGTTCCTATAATGTTATGACTCGAGCATAGCACTATAGTAGGAAGGGTGTTACATATCGCATAGCTCTACCCCCTCAATTGTCAAACCTTCATGATGTTTTTCATGTATCCCAACTCAAAAAATATCATCCACACTCAAGTCATGTGCTAGAACCCGAATCTATATAGTTAAGAGATGACCTCACATTTCAAGTACCCGATTCAGATCATTGGAGGGGAAACCAACAGCTTAGGAATAAGTCAATGCCAATGGTGAAAGTAGCTTAGGGAAGACCAGGAAATGAAGAATATACTTGGGGAACTAGAATCAGACATGAGAAAGAATTATCCAAAACTATTCCCAGTACGAAATTTTGAGGGCAAAATTTTCTTTTAAGGAGGGTGGTAATGTAACACCCAAGGTTATTTTAGAAATTTTATTTAGACTTTATTAATAATAATTTTACAATTCCAATAGGGTTAGTTAAGATACGAATGACTTGATAAGGACCAAAAAAAAAATATGAATAGTACCACCTGCGGGCATCGCGCCCTGACCACCAGAGCCCTGAAATTAGGCCCAGAAATGTCAAGACTAGAAAATATGAGATTTAGGTTGGAAATGATTAAAAATGAAAAGGTGATGCTCGAAATAAAATTTCGAGATACTATATGTTTTACGGGTACGGTGTTTAACCGTTCGATTAATTACGATGTGTAGTTTCTCACGTAAGGAAATTACAGTGTGAAATGGACACCTAGCAAGACAAGTGTGTGGCTTAGAAGAAACCACACCATTGTCTTTTCTAGTAACCAATGAGAAGCCACCAAAATTTCATGTATTTATCTTAAAGAAACACCATTTTATTAATTTCATTTATTACACCATTATCACATTATTACAAGATAAGGTTCTTAACCTTCCTTCCCAAGACATTCTCGGCAAAACACTTTATTTTTACAGCCATTACATCTTTTTCTCTACTCAATACAAGAACTCTTGCCAAGGACACCAAACTTCACTAAAAAAAATCCCATAGCCAAGATCACAACTCATACTACTTTACATAAATTTAATACCAAACTCTTCATTACAAACGCCAACCTCGTTATATTATCAAGTTAGCTATTAGGCAGTGTTGAAAGGGGATTTAAGAGAGAGTTAGATCAAGAAATTGGTGGAGGATCATTGAGAAAAGTTAGGAACAAGAGCTTAAGCTTTCAAAGAACCAAGTAGGGCTTTATTCATCCACTTTTCTTTCAAATTTATTCTGAAAATTTATAAATTGATTGAGCTTGATATTTTTCATTTTATTGGTTGATAACATATGAATATTGATGTATGAATTTTGGTAGAGAATTTTGATGATGTTAGAGAACCAATTTCTAAAAAATGTTGTAAGCTAAGTTGCTGAATCTAGAATTTCCAGCAAGCAGCTCAACTTACATGATTTTTATGACTAATTTAGAGACATGATCATGAGCTGAAATTTTTATATGATGAAGCCAACATATGTAAGTGTTTCCATAATTTTTCTTGGCTCATCATAAGTACTTTTGCTATGGTTAAAAATTGAAAAACTGAACAGGTTATGGTTTCCTCCTCACAGTCCAATTTGTAGTCCTGAAATTGTCTAATTTTATTACCCTAGCAAATGATTGAATTATTATCTAAAATTTTTACAATGTTGAGGACATAATGAGGTCCAACAATAAATTTTTTCACAAAGTTTTGTGTTCATTTGATAAGGTAGAAAAATTGAGACTTCTAGTTGTTGCCTGTGAATGTGAAATTTTTGACCTCCAAAATTGTGAAATTTTATAATTATAGCTAGAGACCTTTTTACGCTTTGAAATTTTTCATGACCTCATTAACACATTGAATTACCTCTGAAAAATAGTTTTCTTATGTTCTAATGATGTTTAATAAGCTAACCATAATTTCTCTTAGAACCAAAAATTCTGGCAGCAAGCATGGTTGGTTAAGGAAATGCCAAAATGTTTATGACTTGGCCCCATAATGACATGTGAACTTATTGATGATGTTAGGCACATATAGAAGTGATTACTTATTCCAATTGCTCACATGTATGCAGACAAGCATAAGACTAAGTATTATTGGGTAGAAAGCAAATCCGGTTAGTTAGGAGTGAACCTAACTACCCTTGAATTGAGTTAGGGAGCGAACCTGACTAGAAATAGGTCTATGTGTGAATTGGAGAGAAAATCCAAGGATCACATATAGGAATGAGCTCAGTCCTAAAAGGGTTATTACCCTAGAGTGGCCTAAGCCACCATAATCAAGGGCCAGATAGTCAAAGTAGCAATTTGTTTAAGTTATTTTACCTTATGTGCTATATGAATAATGCTTTAATATTTGATTGAGATCAAGATGTTATGTGTTTGATTACTAATTTAAATCCAAGGATGACGCCACATAAAATGAACCTGCTTTGGATAAAGATCTTGTTAATCTAGATAATTACTCTTAATTTTCATTTAAAAAGTTCATAAATAAACCAAAATAGTTGGGTAGATAATGATAATAGTTATGTATGTATAGGAATACCTCCTGAGGATTTTAGAATTTTCATCCCTGTTTGCATTCCATGTCTACCAGATCTATAGGATGGCATCGATGGTGTTTTTCATTTAGTCGCCACACCTAGAGTGGCAATATGATCATATTCTGGACTTTTTCTTCACTTTAGCTCATGCCCAGTTACGTGTAAATATCTTTTTCCATCGTTCATTTGCCGGTTCAGTTATTAGCTCACATGCTACCACCATCGTCCACCCCGATGATAGCTGACTTCTACCCTGACTCCCTTCTGGAAGGTGACGCCATCATCCTGATGGCGAATGGTTTTCTCTAGAGTGCTCCTGTAACTTCAAAACCCCGCTCATGTTATGTTTTAGTAGTGTGGTAGATGCCTACTATTTGTTGGACTTGATTGATAGAAAAACCTTTGTACATGACTTTTTGATAGGGTTTATTTAGAGTAGAAGTATGTTTTATATTTTGATGTATGTTGGCGGTCCCTCTGAGGGCTCAATGCTTTTATGTCCTATATCCTAGCCGGTTGTACGCTATATGTATGTCCTGAATGGCCGTGAGCCCTTATGTTCATAAATAAATTTCTAACGTTTGTAGTAGTCATAGAAAATTATATGATACTGTGTTTTACATTACTTTCTTCCTGATGATTCGCGGTACCAATGCTCTATGCTCCTGCGAGGTGATTACCAAATAATTAATTTGGGTATGACCTTAAAATCAAATAACTATAATTGTATTTCATGATACATGAGTATAGGATGTAGTAGCACTCTCTTAGTTAAGGCATCACAACATAGGTGGAACATGAAATTAAGAGGATGTTATAGAAATCATAATTCCTGATTTTTTCCACATGTAAAATTACCAAAATGCCCTTCAAATAATTTTGAGCGGGATTAAGTGATAATTGGACGTGGTCATCACCCGGGAGTTGGTATAGGTGAAAAGCACACGAGAAGGGGGTTAAATTGTGCTTCGCTCTCTTTTCCCTTTCTTCTTAAGATTTTTGAAAGCTTAAATAGATTCCTGTCAAGCATTAAGCTTGGAGTGTAGTGGAAATAGCGTTTGTTGCTTCATATACCTACTTTCTAAATCACCAAGAATATGATAAATAAGAGTAAAAAATAGTAGAAAGGTAAACAGATTAATATCCACAAAGCATAGAATGTAAAAGAGTTAAAGGAAGAGAAATACTACACAAATATTTTTATACTGTTTTGGCCAATCCTACCTACGTCTAGTTCCCAACAAGAGTTGACTTCTACTAAATTTTTCTCAAATCTAGAAAGAAACGGGACAGTCCTTATAGTAACCTTGCCAAGTTCTTACTTGTGACCAGTAGCAACTTCTCCTGTTACAAACCAAGTAGTTATTCACTAGCCTCTTCAAGCTAAACCATGAACAGCAAGTACACTTAGTTGTCACAAACCAAGTAGTTATTCACCAAGCTGAACAAGTTAATAGCAAGTATACTTTGCTATTACAAACCAAGTAGTTATTTATTAGCCTCTTCAAGTTGAACCCGAGTAGTCTTGTACTAGCTTTTCCAAGCTAATCTTAAGGAGTCTTTGACCAGGCTCTCCAAGATAAACCGTGATCAGCAAGAACACCTTCCTTGACGTGTTGCAATTAGGTTTACCATAGCCTCTCCAAGCTATCTCACACTGACATTTATTAGATTGAGGATACAAAGGTTTGTGTTTAGGTTTGCCACTCAAACTAACCTACACTCAAGTTTCTATAAAATATACAATAAATGTCCTGGAAAAAACTTGATTGACTTTTTTCTAACTATTCTTCCTTAGAAGAACGTGTTATCTACTAAGAATGTAGAAAGAAGATTTTTGCACGCAGAAAACTGATTACAAGAAGTAATATACTTCATAAAAAAGATGAGGAGAAAGTTGATCTGCTGTCTAGTGACATGTCTTGATCATCAATTTGTGTCTTGGAAAAGCGGTCTAGAAGAGTAGCTTGTCTTGTGTTGAGGCTATTGAGAAGCTATTGTGAGCAGTGGTTTTTGAGATTATTTTCAGAAACTACCTTTTACTTTGTGAACGATTGGTTTCTAAACACTTCTTTCTAGAAGCTGGAGTGGTTGACCAAGTTGGTAGAAGAGATGACGTGCCAAGTCTATAAATGGGCTTGACTTCAAATTTGAAATTCAAATTTTACTTCCTTCATAAAGTTCAGTGTTTCATTGTGAAGTGAGCTTTCTGAAGTGCGTTATCAATTCCTTGAATGGAAACAAGTTCATTCACAAAGAAGTTGAGTGGAAAAGAGTTCATTCATAAAGAAGTTGAGTGCATCCAAATTTTCTTCCTTAGGTTTTGGTTCTGACTCCATGGACGTTGACATAACTTCTAGCATCTAATTGATAGTCATGAGACCATCATTGTCACCTTGGCTAGCCATCTGTCTAATGGAGATCGGAATTGAAGTAAACCCAAATTGTTGAGTCATGGGCCTAGTTGGCTATTCCTCGATTACCACAAAGGGTTCAGGAATAATAGTTTTCTTCTTCTTCTTCTGTTGAAGCCCTGAATCCCTTTAGCCTTTTCTAGATTTTTCACTTCCTCCAATTTTCTTTTTTTGAAAAATTCTCTACTCCTTGAGGATTCGAATCTACTTCCTCTTCGTTCTCAAAGAATTCAATATCGTTGGTGGTAGTTCCTTTCTATTCTCATACATGTCCTTTAGAATAAGTGCTTTTCTCAGCACCCTTTGGGTAGGTTTCTATATTTCTGCTAAAAAACTTTTTTATGGATAGGAAGTTTGTCAAGTCTACCTTTAGGGAGCTTGCTTTCGGAGGTGTTTGCCTTATTTTCTGATAATTCAAAAAGCTTTAGGGTTTCTGCTAGTTTTTGCCTTTTTTTGCCTTTCTGACTTGTCTTGGGAAAAACTTCCTTAGACACAATTTTTTTAAAAGCTTGTCTGCTTCTTCAAAGTTTTTAGTTCTACTTTTAGAATGACGATCTTCCTCTTTGTCCTTTCCTTCTTATGCTCTCCTTTCTCTTTGGCTTCAAGCAATGGCTTTTTCTACTAATTTGGGAACTTTGCTTTTTGGAGCTTGTCTTCACCAGTATAGACTTGGTCTTCTTTATTGTCCTGAAAGAAAGAATTGTGTAGTCTATGCCAGTAAGGTATTTGAACCATTCTTTTATAAGGGGATATTTGAGATGCTAGAAAATCTTCGTAGAGCATCCTATAGGGAACTCCTGATGTTCTTCTTTTCTCCTTTGTGGTAGCACTGAGCATGTAGTCCATAATCATTTTGGGTAGATTTACTTTCTCTTAGACATTAAGCAGAAAAGTAGCATACAATCCATACCAGTAGAACATTTGTACTTCCTCGTTTGGGAAGAATAGTGACCTGAACTACAATGAACATTTTTCTCACTCTTGAACTATAATGAGATATTTGAACCATTCGTCTTGAGGCAAGTAGTTGACTCAGCTTTGGAGCCCTAACCATCTACATAAATGGACAACCCAATCTCCATATAGGTGTCCCGAATAGTGGTTTTGAGGGTACTTCTATCCTTTGCTTCGAGAAGGGAGCGAAGGTAGTTACCATACCAGGGAACACCCTATCAAAGATGTCAAGAAAGTACTTCCAACCTTGAAAAGTGAACACTTCCTTGAGAATAGGAACTTAGTTCAACAAGGATTTGTTCAGACTTTTCCGGAGGCTATCTTTCGTTGAGAAAAGCCATCTTCATAAAGCTCCTATATGTGAGATTCATTGTACATGATGAAAGGTCCCTACTTGGTAGAAGAGTAGTTGAGATATTTTCCTTCAGCCATTGTAGGATTGTGTATATGAGGATAAAAATAAAGGTTGGAGCTTGAGAGGGTTAAAAGGTGAAGGTTTGAGAGAATAAGAAATGGTTGTAGATAGGATTAGTGAGCAAGGAAAGACGAAATGGTTAAGGCTTGGGAGCAAGAGATTGAAGATGATTGTAAAAGTGTTGTCATGTGAGGAGTGGGGAGTTATTTAAGTGATGGGACGCAATTGACTAAAGGTGAAACAATGTAGGAGACAAAAACTCATAAGAGAGGAATAATTCTACCCTTTTTTCTCTTTAGAAAGGATGATTTGTTATGCTTTGAAACACTTTCTGAACGGGGTCCACTTTTTTGATCTCCATTCCACTTTGACCCTACTAGTTAACACGGTATTCTCACATCTTGTGTATATTCTGATTTTGAATTTTGTGAGACCATATGTACCCCATTTTCTTATCCTCTGACTTTCTTTCTAATCATATCATCTTCTTTCTGATCTTACAAACTGGCTTTTTGATCATCAAATGGATTTTATGGCCTTGCAAAAAAAAAATTCTGATCTTGCAAACTAATGACTTCATATGGGCTTCAGTTTAGAATAATGAAGAGGGATTCCTAGAGATGTTTGTGCATGAATGCTTATGCAGATTTAAGAACCTTTAAGTTCAAAAGCCTTTTCAAAACACACAAACGATCTTTAGCTAATGGTTTTGTGAATATATCAAATGCTTGGTCCTCAGGATTTACAAGCAATAACTCAACATCTCCTTTTTAAACCATGATCCTGGAAAAAGAGTTTGATATCGATAAACTTGAATCAAGAGTGCTGAAAAGGGTTTTTAACAAGATAAATAGCACTAGTATTATCATAGAAGATAGGGATTTTGGAATACCTTAGGTGATAAACTTCTAATTGATTCTTTATCCACAACATTTGGGTGCAACTTAACAGCTACATATTCAACTTAGTAGTAGAAAGAGTAATGGTATTCTACTTCTTTGCATGACCAAGAGATAGGTTTTCTTCTGAAGAAGCAATAGTATTCGGCGTTCTTCCTTTCAAGCTAAAGGAGTTTGTTTTAATCCATCCAGTGCCTTTACGAGCTTAAAGACATGGTAGGGAAGGTCTTTATTTTCAAAACTAGGAGATTGTATTACATATGCTTCCTGAGAAAGGAATCCATTTTAAAAGCAGAATTGATGTCCATCTGGTAAAGAGTGAATCCCTTGAAGGCTTGCTTTGATCTGAATGACTTTGCTTTTCTTTAAGAGGACAAGCACTTCTTGCAGAGCATCCACCCAACTTTGATCTCTCAAAGCTTTTTTCCTACATTTTGTAACATCCTCCCAAGTACAATGTCATCCTTAAGTCATGACACTATGCTTAGGAGTTGTTACTTATAAATTAGCGGACCTTTCTTTGTTGTCTATAGCAAGAATCGGTTGAATCGTGTATCAATTAACTCGTGGTTCTATGAAAATATATTTCAAGAAAACAACTTATTTATTTAATACAAGTCAAGTACAAAAGGGAGCTCTTATAAGAGGTTTACAGTACATATGTTATCTTTTATGTTTTACAGACATATGCATACACTTAAGTACAACAAACACAAGTCCTGCTACTAACTACTACAAAATCCACTTGATCTTTTTCTTGCGGCCTTATCGTCTTCTAAGTCAACCTGGGGATGACACGGGAAACAAATATATAGGGGTGAGAATCCTAAAATTCTCAATAGGGCATCCCCCAAAACATATACTAAAATTCATGTCATCGTCACCACCCCAACTACTTCGGTTTACTTAACAAAAGGTGATCATGCATTATATAATAACTATTCATTTTTAAAGCTCAAAGTCAATCTTTCGAAGTGGGTTGCTTTAAAAAAAAAATCAATCACTTAGTACACCCTTACCATCAACTCATACTCATAGTAAGTAATGGCAAACAAAAAGAACTAATATGTATAAATATGTATATGCCCAATGTAATGAAATTATCTTTGATTGCCCTTGATGAATCAAAGGGGATCACATCCCTCTATTTTCCTGCTAAAAGTCGAAGGACCTCAACTCACTCTATTTGCCTTCGACAAGCCAAAAGGATCTCAACTCACTCTATTTGCCCTCAACAAGTCAAAAGGATCTCGTGTTTCATTATTTGCCCTTGACAAGTCAAAAAGGATCCCAAATTTCTTTTGACTATAGAATTAAATTCATCATTCACTGCATGCATAAAACACATACAGGCATCCATTCACAATGGACTTCTCATTTGTGTCCAATAAATCAATCTCTAAATTGTCCAATATGCAATCATATGTCACAAGTCACATAGCCAAACAATCAACATCAAGTATCCATGTCATACTAGAGCCCAAAATACCATTATTTCATCAATTCAAAGCATTGTTGCATTTCAGCATAATGGCAGATTTCACAACATTGTAGCATAATTTATTTACACATAAAAAAATCAAGTCAAAGCTATAAAAATTCTCAAGGACACTTCAATGTGTCCCCGAGATCCATAAAAATTTCAACACCAACGGAGGTCTCTAACTCCCTCAATAAATTGTACAAATTTGGTCAGGGACCACTAATTCAAGCTTAGACAAGAATTCTCATACAGCTTAGGCCACCAATTTATTTCTCATGATTGAATCATTGAACAATAAAATTTATATTGATACTTCAATATGTCCTTAACTTCATGTAAAAATTTCAAATTGTCATTCAATCAATTGCTATGATAATAAATTCAACAAGTTTACTGCTTCAGTTTGAACAACCAGGATAGCATTCGGCACATTTTGGTTCTTGATTTTTTTGAGATATCAAACCTTAAAAATAACACCCAAGAAAATTCATGTAGTTATTTTAAGATGTTAAATTCAACATATAATTTTTGTAGCTCCTAAAAACAACCAAAAATGTACCAGAAAATTCATGCATAATGACTGGGACAACTAGGAATCCATCAACCTAGTCTCAATTTCCTTTGATAAAAACCCTTTTCCACCACCACCCAAACACACCACAAAAATTCACACATCAATATCAACATATTATCCATCAATACAACCAGAAATTTCAGACCTAGGTCATGCCAAAACAGATTAGAAAAATTTTACAAGGAAAGGCAGTAGAAACCCTACTTGTAGTAACCTATTAGCTCCTTGGCTTCAAGATTAACCAAGCTTGCTTCCCTCTCCTCCAAAGCTCCCAATTCAACTTCAAACCCCTCTGATATCAGTGAGTTGTGAGGTACAACACAAGGTTTTGATGAGGGATGAAAATTTTGTTCGGTTAGATTGATAGAGAATTGGGTGTAGAACAAGCTTAGTGAAGAACTTTTGATGATCCAACAACTCTAGCTTGGAGTTTTTGGGCTTGGAACTCAGAACAAGCTCTTGAGGACAACAATGGTGGCTGCTCTCTTCTTCCTCTTGCTGACCACGAAATGCTCATCAAACTTGGAGAAGAAGTTGTGACTTGGCTTGCTTTAATAAATGAAATGGAGATATTTTACAAAGTGATCATTATTTAGGTGATAAGGCAATAATGGATGGCTAAGATTTAATCTTGGATTCCAAGATTAAATCTTGGCCTTTCACATGTCTTAAAGAGGTGGATATTATCCATTGGTTATGATGGAAATATCTTTCTGTTAAAACCGCACAGAAATCTCAGGAACGGTAAACACCTTACTCGATAAAACGATATTAGAAAATTAATTCTAAGCATAAAATTGTTATTCCCACACATTTCTAATCTTATTCTCATATTTTCCTAACTTTGGGCACTTCGGGTCCTGAATTCCAGTTTCGACTATCCGACGACAGTGGGGCCAAGGTTACTATTCACCCCGGCCCAAAATTTTTTTTTTCAAACATCCGTTGGGCCACCCCATCGTTGTTAAACTGTTATATTTTTAAAATTACGACTAACAAAGCTCAAATTAATTTTTTAGTAATTTTTGGGTGTTACACATTTAGGCTCATTGGTGGAGAAACAAGTTCGACATATTTCTGAAGGATGATCTAATTCTCACATCCTTGCAAATATTTGAAAGAATTTTGTTTTAAGAACTCTCTTTTTAAAATAGAACTACCCTTGTAGTTTCTATATCTTTGAAGTTCTTCAACTTATCTTTCATCTTCATATGGCTTTTTCTTGTATTCAAAAATGACATTTTCTATTGCCTTTGTAGTCGTGAGCAAGCTTTCAAAAATATTATCGTTCTGGAGTATACTTTCTGAAGATCCTCTTTCCTCTGCTTTCTTTTTTAGGCTTTCTTGAGATCCATTTCCTCAAGTCTTCCTTCCAAATCTTCACAGACATTAGCAAGGTCCTTTCTAAGCTCCTTTCATCGTTGGATTTGACTCATCCAGAGATCTTAGGCTTTATGCTTCTGATCCACTTTCTAGATCTCAGGTGCTTAGGTCACTACCTGTGCGCCTTTTGTGTAACACCCTAAAAAAATTATTTAAAAATTAATTTAAGGTTTATTATTCGTAATTTCAAAAATCTAACAGTTTAACAATGATGAGAATGGTAACCTTGTGGGCCCCAGCAGCGGGACAGCAAAACCCAAGTAGATGGCCAGGAAATGCTTGGGATTGACAAATGAGAGGATTGAGTTTAGAAATAGTTAGGAATAAAGATTTTATACTTGGAATTAATTTTCGGGCAAGGTTTGATTACCCAAGTACGTGTTTTAACCATTCGGTAGAGTTTCGATGTGCGGTTTTTGACAGTATAAGTTACTTGGTGGCCAAGTAACCCTTACCAACCACTTTATGCTAAGTGGATGGAAAGGATTGAAACTTGAAAAGTAAGTTTCAATCATGGCCTTTTGTTTATTATATTTTACTCAAGAGCCAATATCTTATTCGTTCGATAGAATTTATGTGCAATTTTAACATGAAAAAGCTACTTGCTCTCCAAGTTAAAGTAAGCCACTTATCTTGAGCTAAGTGGATGGGCAAGATTCATTCTTTGATGAACAAAACAAATCCTAGCCATACACCTCATTATTTTCTTTTAAAAGAAAGAAATACATACTTTGACTACACAATTATGACATCTAACTCAAGATAAATACAAAGCCACCAACCTTATCACCCCACCATCATCATTTTTGTCCAAGAGGCCTTGGAACACAGCCCTCCATTATTCTTCCTCTCAAACCTCCATTAACAAACTTCAAGCTTCAAAAACCTAGGCTTAAAGTCACTAAAACACCAAGATCCCTTCATAAAACTTGTTCTACTCATCAAGATCTATCAATCCAACTGATTGAAATCTCAATTCTCCATCCATCCTCACATTGATACCTCAATTCCTCACTGATTTAGGGAGGGTTTGGGTTTGATTTGGAAGCTTTGAAATGAAGCGAATCAATCTTGGAGCAACTTGGAGCCAAGGATTTATTAGCCACCAAAAAGTAAGGTTTTCTTTAGCCTTTTCTTCTCAAATTTAGTATGAACATTTCTTATTAGTATTATTTCAAAATATTTTATTGTATTGATTGATAATATATGGATAGTGATGTATTAATTTTGGTGGGGTGTTTGGATGATGTTAAAAATCATTTTTGTCAAAAGGAGTTTTGGTCTATGCTGTTGGACTTTTTATTTTCCTCCTGGAGTGATTGTTCATGAAATTTCTAGTATAATTGTAGGTATCTTTATGAGCTACAAAAAATTATATGTTGAAGCTAACATCCTAGGCTAGTTTCATGAATTTTCTTGAGCATTGTTTTGGACTCCTCCTCCTAAAAAAAAAATATGAACCGAGACTATATAGGTGCTGCTTGAATTTCTGGTCTTGAAGCTATGAATTTGTCTAATTTTTCTACCATAGCAAATGATTGAATTCTCCTTTGAAATTTTATTGAGTGTTGATAACATCTTGAAATGTAACTTTGATTTTTCTTTTGAATTGATTCAATCATTGCTAGGGTTAAAAATTATGAATTTTGGGTTTTGAGTTGAGGTTGAGTGGTTTTTGACCACCAGACTTTTCTAATTTTGTTAACATAGTTATATAACTCTTTTTGCCTGAAATTTTTATGGAACCTTGTGGACACATTGAAATGTCTTAGAAAATTTTGATAGCCTCTGAATTGATTGTTTGATGTACAAATAAATTTGTACTATAATGATGTGAAATTGTACCAATTGCTGAAAATGAACCCAAACCTTGAATTGGTAATGTAATGACATTTGGTTTAAGTATGATGTATGTGAATGCATGCTAGCAACTTAAAAGATTGGTTTATGAGACCTAATTGAAAATTTTATTGTGAATGGATACTTATATAAGCTTAATGATGATATATATGTTAAGTAAATAAAAAGTCCCCTTTAATGGGTACGAGAAAGTCCCCTTTTATGGGTCAGAAAGTCCCCTTTAATAGGCATGAAAAAGTCCCCTTCGATGTATTAAGGACACGTATATTTCAGAATGCAATACTATGATATGGAGTAGTATTACATGTGTATATTAAGTGATTGAATAATAAAATAAACCCCTTCGAAAGGATGATTTTAGAACTTTAAAATAAATCTTTAGTTGTATTGCATGATCATATTTTCTCAATAAACCGAAGTGGCTGGGGCAATGACGATGACATCATGAGTGTGTAACTAGGGAGTTACCCTACTGAGAATTGTATAATTCTCACCCCTATATGTTTTTGTGTTCCCATGTCGCCTCCAGGTTGATCTAGAGAATAATGGGGCTGCTACGTGAAGAGCTCTGGACCGGAGTTTAGTAGTCCATATTTTTACTTTATTATACTTAGTTGGAGTTATATGTATGTAAATAAAATAGAGAACGTATTATACTAAAGCCCTTAGAAGTGCTTCCTCTTATACTTAGCTATGTATTCAATAAATTTTGTGTTTCTTTGTTATACATTTTAATAGAATCAGTATTAGTTACTTCACGATTCAATCGATTTTGCTATAGATAACTAAGAAAGGTCCACTAATTTATAAATAACAACTCCTGAGCATAATGTTATGACTTAAGGATGATGTTGCACTTGGAAGGATGTTACACCTTGGTACCCAGATTAGTGTGTTTCCTTAGACACACCTGCAATGAAAATAGTTTTTAATTTTGGTATCCAACTTTCTTGGGTCCTTTTGGGTTAGTTTTTTAGGAAGGAGGTTTCTCATCTCTTTTACAGATTT
This sequence comes from Dalbergia oliveri, assembly GCA_030441495.1. Lineage (NCBI taxonomy): Eukaryota > Viridiplantae > Streptophyta > Magnoliopsida > Fabales > Fabaceae > Dalbergia > Dalbergia oliveri. Next base: position 963,722 of record JAMLFY010000005.1, on the reverse strand, counting down.
CTTTCTCAAGAAACACTTGTCAAAAGAGTGTCCCTTCTTATGACAGAGGGTGCAAGAGACTTTATTTTTTACTTTCTTTGGCTGAGTTGCTTTCCCTTTCTCATCAATTTTCTCTTCATATCCTAACCCAATCTTTTGAAAATATGGCCTCTAACCTCCAAGCATCAGCTCAAGATTTTTTGAACCCTTCACCATCTTTTTGAGGTCAGATTTCAGAAGCTTTGAAGTCATTTCAAGTTCAGAAAAGATTTTCTGATTTTTCTCATTATTGTTAGAGACTTTAACTTCCAAGGCATTGAGTTTTATGTTTAAAACTTTGTTTTCCCCATTTATTTCTTTTTCTCAAGCCTAAGATTCTCTGCCTGACTTGGCCAAATCACCCTCCATGGCGGCCTTCTGATATTTTCTTTTTAGGTTAAAATAGTGAGAGGAAAGAGTCTAGAATTTTTCAGCGCTCATCATACAAAGCTAAAAAATCATCATATGAAAGATAGGAATCAGAGTTATTTACCTCATGATCACTTTCTGAAGTATAGCCAGTCCAACTCATCATGGTCTTCTGAACCATCCTTTCTTCATCAGAGTGACTCCAGGTGGCTAGCATCCCTTTCCTCTAAAAGTAAGATTTTTGTGGACCCTTGAGCTTTGGACATTTAGGTTTGAAATATCCTTTGTCACCACAATTGTAGATGATGCTTTCAGGTTTTCCCTTGTTCTTTTGTCCTTCTTGAGATAGATGTCTCTTCCTTTTCTTATCTTGCCTCTCCAAGCTTTGGACATCTTTCTTACGAGCATGGAGATCTTATCTCCATTTTCTTTTTCAATCTTATTTTCATATTTTTCCTCTTTATTAGAGGTTTTGGTAACTTTCATTGCTTTAGCTTTGTTCTATTTGATAAGATGACTTCAAGGCCATAGATTTGCTCTTCCTAATGGATTCACCATGTATTTCAGAGAGCACAACCTCATGGGTATTAAATAACCCAATAAGAACATCTAGGCCAAAAGTCTGCAAGTCTTTGGCTTTTGTGATGGCTATGACTTTGGCAGCCATTTAGCAGGAAGGCTTATCAGTATTTTCTAACCATTTCTGAGTTAGAAAACCTTTTTCCAAGACCCTTTAGTTGGTTTATGATATGCATAAACCTCATGGTCATTTCATCAATACTTTCTTGATCTACCATTTTTAACAATTCATATTGATGGACCAGCATATTGATCTTAGTTTCTTTAACTTAATCAGTCCCTTCATATAGCATGTGCAGTTGTCCCATATCTCATTCACCGTGTCACAAGCAATAATTTTATCATATTTGGCCTTTGCTTAGTGCACACATGAGCAAGTACTTAGCTTTGGAGCTGAACTCTAGCTTTGTGTTGTTCTATCCATTTGCTCCTTGGGACTTCTCTTGATGTTGAAGGCGCACTGTCGGTTCTTAGAACCTCTTCGGTAGGAATATAGTCACCTTCTTGTATTATTTACCACAAGTCAAGACTTATGTATTTTATGAATAGCTCCATGCGATCCCTCCAATAGGCATATAGCCTCCACCATCCAAGAATGGCGGTCTGTTGATGGAGTGTCCTTCTACTATATGAATATTTTGTGCCATTTTCCTAAGATCTTTTGTCCTTTACAGTCATTGGATTGCTAACCCCTTCGAAGCCTAAGCTCTGATGCCACTTGTAGGTGAAAAAGAGCACGAGAAGGAGGGGTTAAATCGTGCTTCGCTCTTTTTTCCTCTTTCCTAAGATTTCTAAAAGCTTAAACAATTCCTGTCAAGCATTAAGCTTGAAGTGTAGTGAAAATAACATTAGATTGCTTCAGAAACCTACTTTTGAACTACCAAGAATATGATAAATCAGAGTAAAAGATAGTAGAAAGGTAAACATTGATTAATATTTAGAAAGCATAGAATGTAAGAGAGTTAAGGGAAAAGAAAATACAGAACAAATATTTTTATACTTATTTGGCCAATCCTGCCTACATCTAGTTTTCAACGCAGTTGAATTCTACTAAACCTTTCTCAAATAAAGAAAGAAACATGATAGTTTTTGCAGTAGCCTTCCCATGCTCTTATTGTGACTAGTAGCAACTTCTACTATCACAAACCAAGTAGTTATTCACCAATCTCTCTAAGCTGAACTAGTGAACAACAAGTACACTATGCTGTCACAAACTAAGTAGTTATTCACCAGCCTTTTAAGCTGAACTTGAGTAATCTTGTACTAGCCTCTCCAAGCCAACCTCGTGTAGTTTTTGACCAGCCTCTCCAAGTTAAACCGTGATCAGCAAGAATGCCTTCCTGACGCGTTGCAAGTAGTTTCCTGTAGCATTTGTAGCACCCTCCCAATTACCATGTTTTACTAGAGTATTGACATAGTAATTAGCGAGTATTCCTGGTAGTCCTGATCTATACTATTCAGAATTAATAGTGATAAAGGAGTTTAGATACACATGTTACCACAATCATATTCATATAGATGGACATCATGTTTTGGTTACAATATATACATCATAAGAAAAGAAAACAACGAAGCAACCTCTAACTAGTCAAAACTCTCTAGCAAACAAGGCTAGTCCCCCCAAAATACCTAACCTGCTCAAATACTAAGCCCGACAAAATATCATATAGATACAACGGAGCAAAAGAAAACTAATAATACATCAGTTGCAGGCTGGTAAAGCCCTAACACTACATTACTGCTATGTACATGCCAATAGTCTCTAAAATCTCGCCTCCTCTTACAGGAAGCGTTGGCCATTGATGACCTCACCACCACGGAAGCGTCTGGGCCTTCAGAGGGGTCCGAGTCAGACGAGGAGGATGAAGAAACGGGTGCTTCTCCTGGAGGTGTGCGGGTGGAGCAAGGGAAACCTCAAACACGTCAGCATATGCCATATGGAGAGGCACACCCTCATAAGGGAAGGCGGGGTTGAAGTCTGCGGCAAAACTGAAGTACTAAAGGAACGATCGAAAAACATATATATATGGAACTGGGAGTAACCAACAGCATACATGGAGTCCAACGGGTCGTATTGCCACACCCATTCTAGCGAGTCAAAGAAAAACACAGGGACGACATCTGCCAAATGAGTAATACAATACACACTCAGGGGTGAGAGTATTGTAAAATTCTCAGTAGGTAGTTTTCCCTAGAGGCTACACATACTCCAGATAAGATGTTCATGCATATACAATATTCATATAAAGATCATAAATAGCAATCCTAAAATTTGTAGATCGTGAGAACTTAGAATGGCACCAGGTAGTCAATCAGGTAATATTATGTACAACCATAAATTCAATTCCACGTATCTTTCTCAATTTCTCAACATAGGGAAGGCTTAGTTTCACATAGAGCCGCATCCACATTTAATAATTTCATAGAGGACAATAGACCTAGGACATGAGCTCATTCCTATTCGTGATCATCGACTTCATTTTTCCATTTTGGATCACACACAGTTCTATTCCTAGCTGATACGTCTATCGACTTATAATTTTCTAGGGAAGTCCTTACTTTTGCCTTCCCTCTCTATCCTCTCTAAGCCTTGTTTATGTTTTCCCCATATGTTCAAATAAGCAACGCATAATGTATACATACTATTTCTCCGCGTTCTCACATAACGCATCATATAATCCTTGTTCTTGTCTCAAAAACATGTTTACCTTACAATTAGATATTCAATTATATTAGAGGTTCATGAATAAGAAATTGAAACAATTAGTGTGCATTCATATGCCATAGACATGGAATAGATATTATACTATCATGAAATTTCAGCCATTTCCACATTCCAGCACCTTGGCAGAATTTCTATTATAGGTTCAATATTTAATTGGTGTATTCAAACAACCATCCAAGAGTCACAAAAATTATATATGACACCTCAATGTGTCTAGAATAACCTGTACAAATTTTCAGGACAATCAGAATTCTATAATTACTTCAATAAAATATACAAATCTGGTGGTCAGGGGCACCAATTCAAGGCCAAATCTAGGTTCCCATGCTTTTTTAACCCTAAAAATTGATGGAACCAATGCAGAAGAAAATTGACAGTGACACTTACATATGTTATTAGCTTTGTGTAAAAATTTCATGAGTTATTTCAATCAATTGCTATGATAATAAAATCAGACAAGTTTATTGCTTCAGTTTCAACAACAGGACGTATCAGACACATTTCGATTCTTGATTTTGTTAAGGCAATAAACTTTAAAATTAACACCTAGGAAAATTCATGTAGTTATTTTAAGATGTCCAATACAACATATACTTTTTTAGATCATCTAATTACCCAGAAATATACTAGAAAATTTGTGCATAATTACTGCTTGCCGAACAACTAGAATTCTCAGCCTAGTTCCAATTTCCTTTGAGAAAAAGCACCATCCAAACACAGCACCAAAATTCACATATCAATATCAACATATTATCCATCAATACGATCAAAAATTTCAGACCTAGGTCATGCCAAAGCATCAAAAAAATTTAGCAAGAAAAGGCAGCAAAAACCCTACTTTGAGTGATCTATTGGCTTCTTGGCTTCAAGGCTAACCAAACTTGCTTCCTTATCCTCCAAAGCTCCCAATTCAACTCCAATCCCCTCTGATATCAGTGAGGTGTGAGGTACGATACAAGGTTTTGATGAGGAATGAAAATTTTGTTCGGTTAGATTAATAGAGAATAAGGTGTAGAACAAGTTTTGTGAAGAACCTTTGATGTTTCAACAACTCCTGCTTGGAGTTTTTGAACTTGGAACTCAAGAACAAGCTCTTGAGAGCAACAATGGTGGCTGGTCTTTCTCTCCCTTGGCTGGCCGAATTTTCCCTTGGTTTTTTGAAGAGAAATTGGTGACTAGGCTTATATGATAAAGCATGTAAGATATTTAGGAAAAATTAATCATTACTTATCATAAAGCAACAATGGATGGCTAAGATTTAATCTTGGATTCCAAGATTAAATCTTGGCCTTCCACATGTCTTATTTAGATAGATATCACCTATTTGTGTTGATGGAAATATCTTGGTATTAAAAATCACACATCGAAATCTCACCGAACGGGTAAACACCTTACCCGATAAAACCGATATTGCCTGAAAATTACTTCTAAGCATAAAGTTTTCATTCCCACACATTTCTAACCTAATCCTCATATTTTCCTAACTTCGGCACTTCTGGGTCCCAAATCTCCAGTTTGGTTGTCAGGGCCCCAGGAAAATACTATTCACATTTTTTTGGTGCTCACTCATGGAGTCGTTCTCATCACAACCATGTTTGTCAGAATTCTAATATTTCTATTAACCATTCCTCAATCAATTTCTAAAGAAAACTAAGATGTTACATTTACCACCCACCTTAATAAAAATTTTGTCCTCAAAATTTCGTACTTGTAAACAATTCCGAATAATCTCTCTTCATGGTTGACTCTAACTCCCATGTGAAATCTTCATTCCCTGGCCCACCCCAAGCTACTTTGACTAGTTGCACTGCTTTATTCCTCAGTTGTTGACTTCTCTATCCACGATCTCAGCAGAGACATTTGAAACGTTAAATCATCCCGTAACTGTATAGATTCGGGTTCAATGGCATGGGTTGGGTCAGGGTAATACATCCTAAGTTGTGATACATGGAAGACGTCATGAAGATTGGACAAGGACGAGGGTAGGGCTATTTGATAAGCAACTGACCCAATCCGTCGAAGGATCTGAAAAGGCCTATAAACCTAGGTGACAACTTTTTGAAACTGCAAAGGCTTCCTTCTGTTTCTGCATAGCTCTTTGCTAACTTTTTGCGGTGAGGATTCTATCCTTGATTCTCTGGATTTGTGTCGTTGTCTGATTAACTAGATCAGGCCCTAACAATCTTGCTTCCCCGAATCATACCAACACAATGGAGACTGACATTTCCTTCCATATAAAGCTTCATATGGGGCCATGCCAATACCAGCATGATGGCTATTATTATAAGCAAACTCCACTAATGGAAGTAATTTATCCCAACTTCCCTTTTGCTCAATCACACATGCTCTCAACATATCTTCCAAAGTCTGTATGGTGCGTTCAGTCTGTCCCCTTTTGGGGATGATAAGCTGTACTCAAACACAGCTTGGTTCCAAAGGCCCTTTGGAAAGCTTCCAGAATCTTGAAGTAAAACGGGGATCCCTATCAGAAACTATTGAGGAAGGAACATCATGTAGTCTTACTATCTCGTAGATGTACAAGGAAGCTAACTTATCCAAAGGATAATTAGCTTTGATGGGTAAGAAATGAGCAGACTTGGTTAGTCTATCCACTATAACCCATATAGCATCATGACCTGACGATGTCCTGGTAAACCCATTACAAAATCCCTGGATACTTTCCCACTTCTATTCTGGGATTTCTAAGGGGTGTAAGGTTCCAGTCGGCTTCTGGTATTCTATTTTGATCCATTGACAAGTTAAGCACTTTCGAACAAACTCCACTATATTTCTCTTCATTCTGGGCCACTAAAACATTCTTTTAAGATCTGCATACATTTTACTAGTCCCAGGGTGTATGGTGAATTTGCCTTTGTGTGCCTCCTTTAAAATCTCATTCCGAAGATTGCCACTTGCAGGTACACAGACCTCTCCTTATACCTCCATATACCTCGCTGGTCTTGAGTAAATTCTGGCTTCTTAGTATGAACTGATTGAAAAATCTCTTGAAGTTCTTGATCTTTGGGTTGTGCAGCCAAAATTTGTTCCTGGAACTCACTCGTTACTCCTGATCTGACCTAACACCACACCTTCAGGGCTCACATACGTACCCAGGCTAAGCTTCTTAAAGCCTTCTACTAGTTCCGTTTCCTTGATCATCATGCATGCTACACTCAGAGACTTCCTGCTCAACGCATCAGCCACCGCGTTTGCCTTGCCTGATGGTAATTCAGGCTAAACTCATAATCCTTGAGGAATTCCATCCATCGTCTCTATCTCATATTCAACTCTTTCTGATCAAAAAGATATTTTAAACTTTTGTGATCAAAGAAGACATTGAACTGTACACCATAAAGATGGTGTCGCAGATCTTCAGAGCAAAAACCAGCTGTAAGCTCAAGATCATGTGTTGGGTAAATCACTTCATGGGGTCTAACTCCGTGAAGCATAGGCAACCATGTTTCGGTGCTACATCAACACACACCCTAAGCCCTTACTAGAAGCATTGCAATAAACCTCGAAGGGTCCATGTGGATCGGGTAGCACCAAGACAGGAGCTGTGGTTAACTTTTGCTTTAACTCCTGAAACTACTCTCACACTTTGGCGTCCATTTGAATTTAGCATTCTTTCGGGTTAACTTTGTCAAAGGTAGGGCTAGCTGGAGAAACCCATAATAAATTGCTTATAGTATCCAGCTAATCCAGAAAACTTCGTATCTACCGTGGTTGGCCGTCCCCAATTAAGCATAGCTTCTACTTTGCTAGGATCTACGGAGACTCCTTCTCGTGATACTACATGGCTAAGGAACTTAACCTCTCCCATCAGAACTCACACTTTGACGATTTAGCATACAACTTCCTCTCCCTTAGGATCTGTAACACAACCCTAAGATGCCCTGCATGTTCTTCTTCGATCCTTGAATAGATAACTATGTCATCTATAAAGACAACTACGAATTTATCCAAGTATGGGCGGAAGATTCAGTTCATATAATCCATAAATACCGTCGAGCATTGGTCAGTCCAAAAGACATCACCCTATACTCATAGTGTCTATCGAGTTCTAAAAGCAGTTTGGGGATATCTTCATCCTGAACTCGAATCTGATGGTAACCTAATCTAGGGTCAATCTTTGAAAAAATGGTTGCCCACATAATTGATCCAGGAGGTCATCAATTCTTAGCAGAGGGTACTTGTTCTTGATCGTTACCTTATTCAACTACCGATAGTCCACACAAAGTCTCATACCCCCATCCTTTTCTTCACCAAAAGAACAAGGGCCCCATGGCGAGGCACTTGGTCTAATGAAGTGTTTCCTAGCAGTTCTTCAATCTGGGACTTTAATTCCTTCAACTCTAAGGGGGACATCCTATAAGGAGCAATTGAAATAGGACCCATCCTTGGGACCAATTCAATGGAGAATTTGACTTCCCTTTGGGCAAAAACTCTGGAATATCTTCTAGGAACACATCTGGATACTCCCTACCACTGGAATCGTATTCACTTCATGGTTACTTTCGTTTTACTAGGAGGAGAACATATTCCTGAAGTCCACCTTACTAGGGTTAGGTGTCACTAGGTTTAAGTAACAGAAAAGGGAACCATAGGAATAGAAGAAGACATGCGAAGAAATATAGCAGTTCTAGTTGGACAATGTAAAAGCACATAATTTGATACTAGCCAATCCATACCTAAAATGACTTCAAACCAGATAAAGGTAGACAAAACAGATTAGCATTAAATTCCCTAGCATTTATAAGAAGAGAAATGGTCATGCATGCCTGACAAGTCCTAATAGGGCCCGCACTAGGGTGGATACAAGGAGGTCATATGATAACTCATACACCAGGAATCCTAACCTTTGTACACAGTCATAGGATATGAAAGAATGGGAGGCACTCGAATCATACAGTATGTCTAAGGTATTTCTATTTATTTCACACTTACCTCGATAAGGTCGGAGATTGAGAAGCTTCCTTGGCATGACGGCAAAATGCGCCTTTGTTGTTGTGGCTTGGGGATGGGCTGCTGAACTTTCTTATTGGGACACTCAAATATCTTGTGTCCTGGTTTCCAAAGCCAAAGCACATAATCTGCCTAGTCCAACATGGTTCCGTGATATTTCCCATATTTAGGGCACTATTTTCTTGTCTCCGTCTTGGGGATTGAATCTGTTTCCCTTTGTTGTTGTTGTTTGGTGCAAATCTTCCCTTAGCTGGTGTAGGCTTGAATCGAGGGCCTTGGGGTGCTAGTCTTCTCCTGACGTTGTTTTGTGCATACTTAAGGTTTGCCAGCTTCTTGTTAGGCTTCTCAGCGCATCGACACTTATTCACCAAGGTAGGATAATCTCAGATCTCCAAGAGGCTCACAGCGCTTCGATATCTTGCGTAGACCCCTTCATATTTTATGCATTTCCAGACTTCATTCGGGTCACGTTGGTAAATGGTAGAAAATTTGCAAAGTTCCTCAAACTTGGCGGTATATTTCGCCACACTCATAGGCCCTTGCTTAAGAGCCATAAATTCTAACTCCTTTGCATTCCTCAGAAGTAGGGAAGTACTTATGATAGAATGCCTCCTTAAAGACATTGCAAGTAACCTCAGTTGGGAAGCTTCAAATAATCCTCTAGTACCCACCCACCAAAACTCTGCATCCACTTCTAGCATATAGGTGGCAAAAGCCACCTTTCGAATAGGAGGCTGAGAAAATCATTTCCATTGCCTTGATCCACTCTTCTGCTTCCAGGGGTCAAAGCTCCTCGAAAAGGCGGGGGTTTGCTTTTCTAAATTTAGCAAATTTCTAGTATTCCCCATCCACTTCATTTCCTCCCATTACCAACTGGGTGCTGCCCTCATTGTGGTGTAATCTTTCCATCATTTGGTTAGCAAGCAGCTTGCTCCCTCATTGCCGGCCATTTCACGAAAAGTATTCATCATTTCGGCATTATTTCCTACTCCACTTCTAGTCTGCTGATTTGAAGTCATCGATTCCTGTCACACCAAACAAAATATTTAGTTGATCAAGCTCAATACCAATCTAAGTGTGGCAGGAACCCACAACATGTCTAACTAGGTCATACATACACATATATACATATATGCATCATAATGCATGACAGTTACTACAAAACATAGCCGGTCCAATCCTAGGCTGATAGGATAGTCCCTTTACCATAATGTAACACCCTCCCAATTACCATGTTTTACTCGAGTATTGACATAGTAATTAGCAGAGTATTCCTGGCGGTCTTGATCTATACTAGTCACAATTAACAGTGATAAAGGAGTTTAGATACACATGTTACCACAATCATATTCATATAGATGGACATCATGTTTTGGTTACAATATATACATCATAAGAAAAGAAAACAACGAAGCAACCTCTAACTAGTCAAAACTCTGGAGTAAACGAGGCTAGTCCCCCTACCAAAATACCTAACTTGCTCAAATACTCAACCCGACAAAATATCATATAGATACAACGAGCAAAAGAAAACTAATAATACATCGGTCTACAGGTTGGTAAAGCCCTAACAATACACTATTGCTATGTACATGCCAACAGTCTCTAAAATCTCGCCTCCTCTTCAGGAAGCCGTTAGCCATTGGTGCGATGACCTTACCTCCAGGGAGTGTCTGGGCCCTCAGAGGGTCCGAGTCTGACAAGGAGGATGAAGAAATGGGTGCTTCTCCTGGAGGTGTACGGGTGGAGCAAGGGGAACCTCAAACATGTCAGGATGTGCCATATGGAGAGGCACACCCTCGTAAGGGAAGGCGAGGTCGAATTCTAGGCAAAAACTGAAGTACCAAAGGAATGATCAAAAAAATATATATAAGGAACTGGGAACACGCGTACATGGATTCGTATTGTCATACCCATTGTGGCGAGTCGAAGAAAAACACAGGGACGGCATTTGCCGAATCTAAATACAATACACACACAGGGGTGAGAATATTATAAAATTCTCAGGGGTAGTTCCCCCAGAGGCTACACATACTCCAGATAAGAAGTTCATGCATATACAATATTCATATAAAGATCATAAATAGCAATCCTAAAATCTAGATTGCGAGAACTTAGAATGGCACCATAGTAGCCAATCTGGTAATATTATGTACAACCATAAATTTAATTCCACGTATCTTTCTCAATTTCTCAACATAGGGAAGGCTTAGTTTCACATAGAGCCGCATCCACATTTAATGATTTCATAGAGGACAATAGACTGCTAGGACATGAGCTCATTCCTATTCGTGATCATCAGACTTCATTTTTTTCCATTTTCGAATCACACACAGTTTTATTCCTAGCCGATATGTCTACCAACTTATAATTTTCAAGGGAAGTCCTTACTTTTGCCTTCCCTCTCTATTCTCTCTGTAACACCCTAATATTTAACCCAACACGCCTAGGACGTATTAAGATTAATTATTAGTTACTACTTCCTTTTAAAACTAGTTTGTAAAATTTCTTAGCGGAAAATATGGGTAAAATTTTTTTTTTAAATGAGATGCGTAAAACAAAGTGCGAGCCATCGCGTACAACATAAACAAAACATAGAGCGGCAAGAAAAATAAATCATGCAAAGCAAAACCAATAAGGAACACCTCAATGATAAAAACATCCTTCATAATATCAATCATAATAGTTTAGTACATCATCTAAAACATAAAGGAAAGCATAAAGTCTTACCCATATACGTGGGAGAGCTTGCAGTACACAAATACAAGAAAATATAGAAAGTTTATACATAAAAAAACCCTCAAAAGATACTACCAGCTAACAGCAACCCTCCCTCTAAGAGCCTCCAGAAGATGCTAATCCTCAGGAAGATGTAACCCCGAACTCCGAAGCTCCTCGATATGGCCCAATGGAGTGGTGGTGTAGGCATGCGGATCGATAGTGCGACGTGGCCTCCTCAGCGAGGGCGCCTTCGGGTGACATACACGCCTCATAGGCCTCGGCTAAAGACCGTGTCCTCATTACCCCTATCGGCGACCAAAGGCACCGAAGGGGTGGAATCCTTCGAATAGGGATCGAGGATGAGTCCTCAGAGGGTCCCTCCCTAATGACTTATGAGGGGCACGTACTGGATAGTCACGCACGCTGAAGATGATGGTCGGGCATGGTGGTTCTCTCGTCACGGGTTGCGTCCTCAAAAATCATATCATCGCCATAGGGAGAGGTCAAGGTGAAACAAAAGCTAAAGGGAAAGGCAAACGAACGTCCCATGTATGTAAAAATGTGTACAGCACAATGACCCTCGAAGTGGTAGGACTGATGATCGGGTCATATTGCACCTCCCATATCGGAGTGCCAATGAAGATCACGAACGACGCCATCGTGGTCTGGGACGTAACGGAAAGAGAAACAAAGAGAGGGGTGAGAATCTTGCTAAAGAATCTCATAGGGAAACCTCCTATCCTAATGTCATCGTTTTGCATCCCCAGGAACCTTGGGTTTATTATAAAAAGGTTAGACATGCAAAGGTTCATTATGAGGTTTTTATAAGAGATAATTATCCAAGGTCTATGTCTTTTATGATGAATCTTAATGCATGTGTGCAGCATAGCATAACATGAATGCATGGCAATACAAGCCAACAATAAAACATATCATTAACAAATAGTTCACATATAAGTGACATATAGCTTCTCATGATCAAACTTCAGCTTTCATAAGCAAGACATTTCTCATCTTTTCTCATTTCTCAACTTGTGACATCATGATCTTTTAAAAACAATAGTAACCGACCCCTGATACTTGGCTATGAGCTTATACCTTAACTAGTCGTCACTAGTTCTTACTTATCCTCTTAATAAGCAAATCATAATCATAATCATAAAAATCACAACCCGACTCTAGAGTACAGGGGACCTAAGGAATCACCCATTATGGGACTTTCTTCCTTCTTTGAAATGCATCACTGGTTAAGACTAGTGACTTTGTCCACTTTGGCAGGCTAATGTTGATGCCCTCATGGTTTTACCTTCTCCTCACCGTAGCAGGAGAAGTATGTCTCTCTGTGAAACGCATCATCTGGTTAAGACCAGTGACATTGTCTGCTTTGGTATGGCCCCCACGACCATACCCTCCATGGGTTTCCTTTCTCCTCTTCGTAGCAGGAGAAATGCGTCTCGGCATGTCACATATAAAATCTTTCTTTTCAAAACTTTCTCAAGTCCCTCAAATTTGACGGAAATTTGGCAGCATAATAACTACACTCCGAATTTCCTCAAATTTGAGTCATGCCAATAACTCAATCACACATATCATTCTTATGGAACTTTCTCAATTAAATAAATCTCTAGTTCACATGAGCATACTCTTCTAACTCATTCATATCTCAAAATCTCATGCGTCTCAAACATGGTATAACACATCATCATATCAACATGCCACAATACACATAAAGTCTCATGCTCATGATATTAACATATTCACATCATTATGAGTATGCTCACTCGGTCTCATGCTCACATCACGCCTCCTATCTCTTGGTGTCTTATGCTTTGCCCCTAGGTCTTAAACTTGTGTTCCAATTATGCTATCCTTCATTATGGATTTTTATAACACCTAAGGGATCTTTACCTATAATTTTCTCTAATGTTTTTGAATTATAGCATAACCAAATAGCTCTATGTCTTTTGGGCAGAATTTTACCTCATGATTCAGGGTCCTAGAATCTTTGTTTTAACCCTTTCTAAGTTTCGTCTTCGCCTAAGGCTCTATAATTAACTCCTAAACCAATTATGAGGGATTCCTACACATATCCACTAATTATAAACTATTTTTCTTAAGTCCAATTATGCTGGAACAGAATTACAAATTTGTGTATCTAAGTGTTCTAGAATTCACATTTTAAGTCCTTTCTAATTACTTGTTCTTCCTAAACTTCCCTAAATCGTTCCTTGCTTCACTCATACATAATTTTACACATTTTAACACCATAAAAGAGAATTTATACAGTGGCTAAACATGAGAGGGCAGAACCGAAATGTAAAGCCCATAAAATCACATAATCTCATGAATTAAAATGCATACAAGTTGCTAGTTTTCTCTTGGAATCATTTTAGGAACTCAAAACTCTTGTGGAAACCAATTAATCTCATTGAAATCATATAAATATATGCTAGGTCAGTAGCTAAATTATTTAGCTCAAGGAATGGATTTAAAACATAAAACTTTGTTCATAAAGTTCCTTGAGTACATCTAAGCTTAGAAAAATTCCAAGACTTAGACTATGTACACTTGTGATTAGATGAACTCATCCAAGTCCATCATCATCATCACAAGGCCGAAATGGCACCCTTGAAATGCCTCCATTTTCTAAAACTTTATGGAAGATACTTGGGCAAGTCTTTGAGCTCTAGGAGGTTTAAGTGATGGCATAAACTAAACATGATATGCACTCATTTTATTCTTCATTAGAAAGTAAAGTGAGAGCATAAAATAAATATGAGATGCAACCTCATTATTATCTTTAAAATTAAGTGATAACTTGAAATATAAACATGAAATGCAAGCTTGGAATTTAAACATGATAATGCAAGTCCATTTAATTATTCTTGAGAGTTTAATGATGGCATCAAAATAAACATGTTATGTAAGGCATAAACGTAAACATGTGTGTAACTCATTTTATCTTAACTAGAGCTCTTACAAGACTTTAAAGGAATATCATAACCTTAACCCAATATGCATCCTAGCAACATAAAGTGAGCTTTAGTGTTCTTAGCACCTAGACTTCAAAGGAGTCTTTGGTTTTGAACTTCATCATCAAGCTCAAGAAAATAGACACAAAGCTCATCACTTTGTCTAAACAAAATACAAAGAACTAAGTCATATTCTTTATTTTATTGCTCATGGGCTTCAATCTAGAGTAAAACTCTTAGAACGGCCGACCAACTTTAAGGTTGGCAAGGGTAAGCTTAGAACTCTTTGAAACCATGTGATTAATTTTCTTAACAAAACTTTTGTGATCTACTTAACATTTTTAGCAAATTTTGTTCAAGTAAAGGCAAAGGAAACTGAAATTTTTAAAGGAAAAGGGAAAGGAAACCGAAACCATTCAAGAGCAAAAGGAAGAGAACCGAAAATGTAATCAAGAAAAAGAAAGAAAACATGTATGGTCCAAGACCAAGTTGTTTCAAGCTTTAGAGGTTTCTCACATGACAACAACAAGTCATTATCTTGAAACCTCATCTTCAAGCTAAAGTTCTTTGAACAACAAGGCTCGAAGGCCGAAAAGATAGAGAGAGAAAAAGAGTTTGAAACTAAGAGAAATCTACAACTTATCTCAAAGAAAGCAAGTAAAACTTTAAAGATAAACCCCTACCAAATGAAATCTTTTAAAGAGATGAAAGGAAGCTTTGTTTTCTTGATGAAATGAGAAAGAAATCTCTTCAAACTTGGAGGAAGAATTCGGCCAATGTAAGGGAATTTGAGAGGAAATGAGAGAATTTTTGAAAGAAGTGTGAACTTAGCAAATGAACCAAAGTGTAAAAAGGTTCTTCAAGGCTTGGTATTTATAGAAATTTTCAACATTGAGGCTTCAAAGGGGAGGAGGAACCGGCGCTATTTTGGAGAGGATGAGGGAGGAAATATCTCTTACAAAGGTATGGTTGTGAGTATGGTTGAAGGCATGGTGAGGCATGGTGTAGGCATGGTCTTTGGAGTGTGAATATGTCAACACATGATGGGCAAATGGGGGAAGTGGCCGGCCACTTAAGGCCAAGAGAGAGAGAATTAGTTCATCTAATTGTGGGTTAATTATGTGTTTAGGTGTTTCTTTGATTAAGGTTTTGGTTAGGAGTTGTAAGAAAGTGTTTAGGTAAGGTAATTGGCTAATTAAGGTTGTCAAGACTTGTTTAGGAAGGTAATCTTGCTAGATTAATAATTTAAAATCATTCTTTTGATCAAATGAGGTATGGCACAATTTCTTAATTTAAGGAATTAGAAAGAGAAAATACTATTCAAAATTCCATAACTAGGAATCTTGAATTAAAGAATGCAATTAGAGTTTAATTAAGCAATCTTAGGTTCTAATTAACCTTAATAAATTATTTTGACTCTAGATTAATTATCAAATAAATTAATCTTCGATTAGAGCCTAATATTGCTTAGGTTTGCTTAATTACGTCATTAGGCTCACTGTACACGTTTTAGGGGCAAAATGGTAATTTTGCACTAAAACTAGGATCTTCTGGGCCGACTAGACATCAAATATCACTCGTAAACATCATTCCAAACTTCCTGGAAAAGTTCGGGTTCAAATGCCACCTTTTACCCGTGTATAACATAGTAGGGTATTTTGGTCATTTTGAGCCGAAAGTTTAGAAAATGAGATTTTCACCTCGGATATCAAACATAACAAATATAATCCCTTTCAAACATTGAGTTGGCCTATTCAATGACTGGGTTGACTGTCCTTTAATTTGGTAAAAATGACCTCAGGGTATTTTGGTCATTTGTACTCAAACGGAAGAAAGCGTTACATTACTCCCCTCCTTAAGAATTTCGCCTTGAAATTCGTTACCTTAGAAAAGCTCGAGGTATTTCGTCCGCATCTCAATTCCAGCTCCCACATATACTCCTCTATCTTGTCGCATCCCACGCTACTTTCACCAAAGGAACGGACTTGTTCCTCGACTACTTGACACCACGATCCACGATCCTCGTTGGTGGAGATTGAAAGTTAGGTCCTCCCTTAACTGGACATGCTCTGGTTCTAGCACATGGTTAGGATTGGATTGATATTTTCTTAGCTAGGAGACGTGAAAGACGTCATGAAGATTTGCAGATTTGGAGGTAGGCTATTTTGTAGGCTCCTCTCTCGACTCTCAAAGGATTTCAAAGGACGGAGAAATTGGGACTCAATTTCTTGACTCTCATGGCTCTACCTATGCCTGAGTGGGGTAATCCTCAAGAAAACATGCTTGCCTTCTTGAAACTCCAACGGCTTTCGCCGCTTATCCGCATAGCTCTTTTGTCGGCTTTGAGCATCAAGATTCTATCCTTGATCTTTCTTATATGTTTCGTGGTTTCCCACTACTTCCGGTCAAAACACTTTGTTCTCCGGATCATGCCAATACAAAGGTGACTGGCACTTCCTTCCGTACAAGGCTTCGTACGGTGCCATACCGATGCTCGCATGATAACTATTGTTATACGCGAACTGATATGCGGAGGTACTTATCCCAACTCCCTTTTTTATCCAAAACACATGCCCTTAGCATATCTTCCAATGTTTGGATAGTTCTTTCTAATTGTCCATCTGTTTGAGGTGGCAAGCCATGTCAAACACAGCTTGAACCAAATGCCTTTTGAAAGACTCCCTAAAAACATGACGTAAACCATGGGTCTCGATCAACATTATCGTCGATGGAACTCCATGTACCCTCACTATCTCTTGGATATACAACTGGGCCAACTTATCTAGGGAAAAGGTTATCTTGATGGCTAGGAAATGGGCCGACTTGGTTAACTTGTCCACTATTACCCAAATAGTGTCATGGCCGGCTTGGGTTCTAGGTAGGCCGGTCACAAATCCATGGATATGCTATCCCACTTCCATTTGGGGATAGGCAAAGGTTGTAACATTCCTGAAAGCTTTTGGCGCTCAATCTTTACCTTTTGACAGACCAAGCACTTACTAACCCAGGTGACTACGTCCTTTTTCAATCTTGGCCACCAGAACATCTTTAAATCTTGATACATCTTGGTGGCACCAGGATGAATGGTGAAGTGGCTTTTATGGGTCTCCTCCAAGATGCTCTCGGAGGTCACCATCTTGCGGTACACAAATCCGCCCTTCTAATCTCCACAATCCATTGGTCCCTTGTTCAAAACCCTTAAGCTTTCCAGCCTTAACCGCCTCGAGGGTTTCCCTAAACTCCACATTTTCCACTTGTGCAATCATGACCCTCTTTTAAACCCACTGGTTACTATAAGATGGCATATTCTCACATTCTTTTCTACATTGACATCCCCAAATTCATATCCCTAAACTTCTCTATCAGCTCAACTTCCTTGACCATCATGTGACATAGGCGTAATGATTTTTTACTCAAGGCATTGATGACCACATTGGCCTTGCCGGGTGATAACTTAAGCCGAAATCATAGTCCTTTAGAAACTCCATCCATCTTCTTTGCCTCATGTTTAACTCCTTTTTATCAAAGAGATGCTTAAGGCTCTTATGATCGGAGAAAACTTCGAACCTTACTCCATATAAGTGATGCCTCCAAATCTTTAAGGCAAACACTATGGCGGCTAATTCTAGGTCATGGGTGGGGTAGTTAACCTCATGAGGCTTGAGTTGTCTAGACGTATAGGCTACCACTTGCCTATTTTTCATCAACACATAGCCTAAACCCTTTCCCAAGCATCACAATATACCTCAAAAGGTACATTAGGGTCGAGTAAAACCAAAACTGGGGTTGAGGTTAACCTTTCTTTCAACTCTTGGAAGCTCTTTTCACAATCGGGATTCCATGAAAACGGGGTGTTCTTCCTAGTGAGCTTGGTTAGGGAAGGGAAATCTGGAAAATCCTTTGATAAACGTGCGGTAATAGCCTGCTAAACCCAAAAGCTCCGTTTTCCGATACGGTGGTTGATCTATCCCAATTCATCACGGCTTCTATCTTACTAGGGTCAACGCTATACCTCCTTTTGATACTACATGCCCCAAAACTTCACTTCCTCTAACCAAAATTCACACTTAGTTGGCATACAAACTTTTCTCCTTCAACACCTCTAAAACCAACCTTAGATGACTTTCATGCTCCTTGTGAATCTTCAAATAGATGAGTATATCATCTATGAAAATAACCACGAACTTATCTAAATAAGGTCTAAAGATCCTATTCATGTAGTCCATGAACACGGCGGGTGCATTTGTCAACCCAAAGGACATCACGGCGAACTCAAAGTGTCTGTCCGTGTCCTAAAGGCGGTTTTAGGTATATCCTCATCTCTCGCCTAATCTGGTGGTATCCCGACCTCAAATCAATTTTGGAAAATACCACCGCTCCTTTCAGTTGGTCCATGAGATCATCAATCCTAGGAAAAAGGTATTTGTTTTTCACTGTTACACGATTCAATTGCCTATAGTCTATACATAACCTCATGCTCCCATCCTTTTTCTTAACAAACAGAACCGGGGCTCTCCATGGTGAAGCACTAGGTCTAATAAAATTCTTCTCTAACAGCTCCTCCAATTGGGTTTTTAGTTCTTTCAACCCCAAGGGTGACATTCTATAAGGGGCTATCTGTAACACCCTAATAAATAACCCAATATGCCTAGGTCGTATCTGATTAATTACTAGACTTTACTCTTTGCTTTAGTTCCTTAATCATGCTTTGAAAATACTTAGTGAAATTACGAGCCATTTTTTTTTAAACATAATTGAAAACATGAGCCGCGCATAACGTGAATGATAATCGGATAAAGCAGAAATGAAAGACATATCATGAAGAACACATCATATTGGCTCCATCATATGACATCCATAATTACATATCACATAGATATTTTGCCTACCCACAGAGTTAAGCTAGATGTAGGCAATCGAACAAAACATAAATAATATATGGATGAAAAACATCTATTAACGGCACCTATTTATAACACTCTAGAGATAGGAATAGATATATGAGTTCACGCTCAAGGTCTAGCGATATGTTCCTCAAGGATAATAAGCTAGTTCACAAGATCACATGCATCTACCAGGTGAGAGCATCAACAGGAATCACGAACATCACCATCACTTTCTGAAGACGAGATGGAAAGAAAGAAAGAGGGAATGAGAAACTTATAAAAGAATCTCAGGGTACTCACCTCATATGCATCGTGTCATCATCATCGTCTCCAGGAACCTTTGGTTTCATTATGAAAATGTGAGCATGCTAAGATTCATTTAATTAGTTTGGAAATATACTTTACCGAGGTCCGTTCATTTTAATCATGCGTCTTATAATGCATCATAAACTTAGCATGTCATGTTTATAATGAACTTTTCCTTTCATATATAATAACATAGTTATGCATAAAACCACATCATATTCCTCATCATCATTTCATAATACTATGCATAGCAGAACATCATATTTCTCATCATCATCTCATAAATACTATGCATAGCAAAACATCATATTTACTTAGTTTCTTAGGTGACTTAAAGTTACTTTCATCATCATTTTTCTGGGCCACCCTATACTCCACCCTTTTGGGAGTAATCTAGGTTATGAGCTCATACCTTACTAGTCGTCACTAGCATATACTCATCCCTTTTGATAAGTTAAAATCCTACTCTACCCTTTTGAGAGAATGGGCTAGGGGCAAGAATCACCTTTTCACCACCTATAGTCTGATGGGTCTAAAGGATCATTTTCTCAGGATCACCTTTTCACCACCTATAGTCTAATGGGTCCAAAGGATTATTTCCCTTTAAGTTTAAGTCACCATTAAGTCTTAGCATGTTATATCATAATCATCAGGATGCATGAACATTCTCATTGTTTGCAACAGCAACTATAACATGCAAGCCATGAAATCATTCAATAATATCAAATTCTTAATAGGCATTACATCATCATATAACTACATTCCAAAGCATCTAAAGATGTCATCTAAAATTCTCAGGAAGCTCCCTTAAATAACTGAACTCTAAAATTGGGTAACCTTAATTATCAAACTAATTACTTATGCATCTAAGGGATTCATTACCATCAATTATAAGCCTTAAGAACATTATTAGACTATATGGGGTAGCATAGATAGTAAGTTGTTCTTAAGGTTTTACTGTGCTAGAAGTTACTTTTTTAACCCTTTCTCGTTACCGCTTTCCCTATGATGCTAAAATTAATTACTAAACCAATTATGAATCATTGTCCCTTATCTAAACATAATAAAATCTGGTTCTTAAGGCCATTAAAGGCTCTGGACAGAATGCATAAATTTCATTCTCTAAAATTCTAGAAATCTTACTTTTACGGTTTTCTAGGAAGCTAGTTTTATCTCTAACATGCATAGAATCATTCCTTTAGCAATAAACCATAGTTATCACAACTTCAAACATATTAAACCATCATCATACAGTAGTACTAAACTCAGATTAGTGGCCGAATCATGAACCTCATATAATTGCTTTAAGTCACATTTCAAGTACACATGTGATACTGGTTTCCGTAAAATATTTGTAAAACCTCAAAACTCCTTTAGAAACTAATTCTTTTTGTTAAAATTAGAAGAAGTCATAAGACTTTAGGCCTTCCTCAATCATGAGGCAGTTTTATACATTGAAAGAATGTTCATGATTAAAATTTCCACTTAAGATAAAAGGAGCAAGTCTTGAGCTTTAGAGATTTAGTGATAACTAGAATTATAAACATGCTATGCAACCTCATTTTAATCTTGTCTTTATAAAGTGATAACTTGGGATTATAAACATGATGCAAGAAACTGGAGTGGCGGTAGTCCGCACTGGACCAGTGGAGGGAGAAGAGAATCTTAGAAGGGAGCGACGGTAGTCCGCATTGG
The DNA here is from genome assembly GCA_030441495.1 of Dalbergia oliveri. Taxonomy (NCBI): domain Eukaryota; kingdom Viridiplantae; phylum Streptophyta; class Magnoliopsida; order Fabales; family Fabaceae; genus Dalbergia; species Dalbergia oliveri. The sequence goes on along the minus strand of JAMLFY010000005.1, from coordinate 942,486 downwards.
ACCGGTGAAAGGAGAAGAGAACTCTTATTACATCTTATTAAGCTCCAAACTCAAGACTTTTTAAAGAATGAATTCTTTGACTCCCATAATCTTAAGGAAGCTTTAGAGTTTTTATTACCATGGTTCCAACTTTGCTTGTGATACTTGGGCAAGTCTTTGAACTCTAGGATCTTTAAGTGATGACATAAAATAAACATGACATGCATTGATTCTTTTGGCCATTATAAAATAAAGTGAGAGCATAAAATAAATATGAGATGCATCCTCTTTATTATCTTTGAAGATTAAGTGACAACTTGAAACATAAACATGAAATGCAAGCTTGGAAATTTAAACATGAATATGCAAGTTCATTTATTCATTCTTGAGAATTTAGTGATGACATAGAAAGTAAACATGGTTATGCAAGGCATAAACTTAAACATGGATGCAAGTTCATTTTATTTCTTTACTAGAGCTCTTCTAAGACTTTAGAGAAATATAAATTCAACCCAATATATCTTAGCAAGACAAAATGAAAAATACATCTTTCAAGTTCTAAACTCAAGATCTTTATTTTTACATCATAAAAACATCATTCTTTAAAGTTTTGCATCAAGTGGAATTTTCAAGCTTTAGAGGCCTAACTTGTGATGGATTTACAACCAACACTCAAGGTCCTCATCATCAAGCTATCATCATATCCCCATATAGGCCTTATGGCTGAAATATTTAAAGAAAAAGAAAGAAGAAAACCAATTAGAAAAGCTAGAGAAAGTTCATGAAATCATCATTTTGAACCAAGAACAACACTTAGCAAAACATGGAAATAAGCTTAAAGACAACCCCCTACCTAATTTGGTTTGAAGGAAAGGAAGAGAATTTGGTTTCTTTGAGTGAAATGAAACAAAATCTCCTTGAAAAGTTGAAGAAAGAATTTCGGCCAAGGGGAAGGAAGAAAGAAAGTTTTTGAGCTTTGGAAAAACTTGAAATTGTGCAATTATGAGCAAGGCTTCTAAGACTCCTTAAGCATGCCTATTTATAGAGATTTTGGAGCTCATGAATGGACAAATGGAGGAGGCATGGGTGGCTGATTTTGAGGGGGAACAAAGGGAGGAAATTCATATTTTTGTTTAAGGCATGTTTTATGCCATGTTTTAGGGAATTTTTTGTTTTTTTCTTTACATGAAGCTTTGTGCCAAATTTGCCAAGTAATCTAATGCATGGAGGCCATACAATTTCATGCATTACAGCCCAAGGAGGAGGAAATTTATGTGTTCCATGTATTATTTAGGTGTAGGTAAGTATTCTTGCAAATTAGAGAATTTGCAATTAAGGGCTTAGGTGAATTAGTAAGCAATTTGGGTGTTTTTAAGCAATTTCAGATTCTAATTAATTTAAATAAATAATTTGGACTCTAGATTAGTAATTAGAATTTAATAAGCTTTAATTTGAGCCTAATATTGCTTAGGTTTCATTAGACGAATCGAAAATCTCAAAAATTGCAAAACACAAAGAGGGGACAAAATGGTCATTTCACTCAAAAACTGCCAGGCCACCCGAGCTTAACCAATGGACAATCATAACTTAAAAACATGTTTTAAAACATTTTAGTGAGGTTCGGGCTTAGTCGACACGCAAATTGGAGTAAAACAGAAGGGCGTTTTGGTCATTTCGCGTCGAAGCTCCAAATTAGGATTCTTCTCCTCTATTAACACACATAACACAAACAATCCCTTATTATCATAAAAACATCCCCTTGAGGATGGGTGGGGCCCACGATCCTCATTTTCAGAAAATAACGTCAGGGGCATTTTGGTCATTTTACACGTACAGAAATTAAGGTTTGCAACTCTCGCATGAATTGCTCCTAACCTTTCTTCTAATGTTATGTTCCTTTATTGAGGATTGTTTGGTCTCAAATTTTATATAAGAATTACCTAGAGTAATTCGGTAATTTTTAACGATAGTAAAAATCGGGCGTTACACTATCGAGATAGGTCTCGTTCCCAAAACCAACTCAATGGAGAACTCCACCTATCTTTCGAGAGGAACTTGGGTATCTCGGAAATACCTTGGATACTCTCTTACCTGGAATATCATCTATGTTCTGCTCAAATTCTACCTCGTTAGTGGCTAAGGACATATCCCTTAGTTTTCTCCCCACTACAGAAGACATCTACGAAATTCACATAAAGTTTCAAGGTTTGACTAGTTTTGCTAGGAGGATGACGAAAATAACAGACTTGGTATAACAATCTAACAATACATGGTTAGCGTAAAGCCAATCCATGCCAAGAATTACTTCTATGTCTTTCAAGGGTAAACAAATTAAATCTATGATAAAGGACCTATTATCAACAGTGAGATGACAATTTAAACAATAGTTAAAGGTATGTACAGGACGGTTTGTAGGAATAGAAACAATAAGGTCAAAGGAAGCTTAGAGACTTTCAAATTCAAAGACTCGACACTAGCATGTGAGATAAAAGAATGAGTAGCACTAGAGTCATATAACACATTAAGGTTCTACCGTTTAGTTCGCACTTACCTTCGATGAGGTCGTTGGATCTCGCGTGTCCTCCGCATTGAGGGTGAAGACCCTCCCTTGGTGTTGCGGCCTGGGTTCTGACTTGATGACCCTCCACCGCTTCCCAATCCTTAGCGTAGTGGCCGGCTTGCCATATCGGAAGCATACTCCTTGTCCGCATTGCAAGGAAGGTTGCCATGACTTCTCCCGCACAGGAGCACACCGCGACTGTGCGGGTCCGGGAAGTCAGGGCTCCTTGGGGTGCCTTATTCTTGTTCCCATTGGGCCCTCCTTGCTGGTTATTGTTGTTGTTGTTGTTGTGAGGACCGCCTATTCCGCCTTGTTGATTGTTGCGGTTCCCGTGGCCATTGTGGTTGAACGGCGGGCTCGGGTGTTGCTGGAAGGTTTGGTTGTTGGGTCTTCTTTGTTGTTGTTGTTGATGATGTTGTTGTTGGTGTTGTTACTTGAACTGGTTGGATTGGTAGGGATCGTAGTGGTTCCTCGGTTAATTGTGGTGTTGCGACTTGAACCTTGGGGCTTGAGGTCCCATACCACGGGGACAATCCACCCTTACGGCTAGCTTCTTGTGCCCTTCTTCATGATTCGGCACTTGTTGACTAGGGTAGGTAAGTCCCTAATCTCCATGTATGCAACAGCAACATTAAGCTTAGCCCTTAACCGGCCTCAAACTTAACGCACTTCCAAACCTCATCGGGATTCCCTTGGAAAACCCGAGATTGATCAACTCTTTGAACTTCACCGTGTACTGGGCGAGACGATCCACCTTGGACCAATTGCATGAACTCGATGTCCTTTGCGTTCCTCACGGACTCCAGGAAATTCTTCTCATAGAAGTACATCTTGAATAGCTCCCAGTTGATAGCTGTGCCGTAGCTTCTACCAGCCTCTTGGTGCCGGTCCACCAAAACTCTGCATTAGACTTCATCATGTAAGCAGCAAAGGTAACCTTATGTTCCGAACAGGCAAACACCGAGTAGATCTTTTCCTTGTTCTTAATCTACTCATCTGCCTTGTCGGATTCAAAGCTCCACGAAAGGTTGGGGGATTGGCCTTACGAACTCCTAAAATGGGCTTGTTCCACGACCTCAGGAGGGGACCTTGAGCGTCCCTTGGTTGATTCATGCGATTGAACATGCGTTCCATTACTCTAGCCATCTCACGTATAGCAGCTTAGTCTCATTCCCTTGTTCACCTTCGCTCGCATTCCTATTTTGTCTGGTGCCATTGGTCCCTAAACACACAAGTCAACAAACACTGAGGTGATCAGGCTCAATATTCCAAGCTAGATGAGCTAGTTACCATGGCACAGGCAAGCAGACAAGGTCATGTGTGTCCATCCTATAGCTTATCTCTAATAGCTAAGCACTATACATGACATACTACCATAACATGCCTCTAAAGCATGGTCAATCCAATCCTCAGGCTTCGTGAGAATTGAAACTCTCTGATACCATAATGTAACACCCTAATATTTCACCCAACACGTCTAGGATATATTAAGATTAATTATTAGTTATTACTTCCTTTTTAAAACTAGTTTGTAAAATTACTTAGCGGAAAATACGGTAAACTTTTTTTTTTTAAATAAGATGTGTAAAACAAAGTGCGAGCCATCGCGTACAACATAAACAAAATGTAAAGTGGAGAGAGAAATAAATCATGCAAAGAAAAAGCAATAAGGAACACCTCAATAATAAAAATATCCATCATAATATTAATCATAATAGTTTAGTACATCATCTAAAACATAAAGGAAAGCATAAAGTCTTACCCATATACGTGGGAGAGCTTATAGTATAGAAATACAAGAAACCATAGAAAGTTAATACATAAAAAAACCCTCAAAAGATACTACCATCAGGCAACCCCTAAGAGCCTACAAAAGATGCTAATCCTCGAACGGAGAGAAGTAACCCGAATCCGAGCTCCTCATGTGGCCCAATGGAGTGGTGGTGTAGGCATGCAGATTAGTGGTGCGATGTGGCCTCCTCAGCGGGGCGCCTCGGGCGACGTAAACGCCTCATAGGCCTCGACTAGAGAGTATCCTTCCTACCCTATTGGCGGCCAAACAAAAAGATGGAATCTTCCGAATAGAGATTGCCGTAATCCTCACAAGTCCCTCCCACAATGATGTATGGGGGCACGTACTTCATAGTCATGCATTGAAGATGATGGTCAGCACAGCGTTCTGCCGTCACGGGGTCGCGTCCTCTCAAAAATCATATCATCGCCATAGGGAGAGGTCAGGGTGAAATGGAAGCTGGAAGGAAAGGCAAACGGGCGTCCCATGTATGTAAAAATACGTACAGCACAATGACCCTCGAAGTGGTAGGACTAATGATCGGGTCGTAATGGACCTCCCATATCGGAGTGTCAATGAAGATCACGAACGACGTCATCGCAGCTGGGACGTAACGGAAAAAGAAACAAAGAGATAGGGTAAGAATCTTGCTAAAGAATCTCATAGGAAAACCTCCTATCCTAATGTCATCATTTTGTGTCCCCAGGAACCTTGGGTTTATTATAAAAAGGCTAGACATGCAAAGGTTCATTATGAGGTTTTTGTAAGAGATAATTATCCAAGGTCCGTGTCTTTTATGATGAATCTTAATGCATGTGTGCAGCATAGCATAACATGAATGCATGGCAATACAAGGCAACAATAAAACATATCATTAACAAATAGTTCACATATAAGTGGCATGTAGCTTCTCATGATCAAACTTTCGCTTTCATATGTAAGACATTTCTCAATTTTTCTCATTTCTCAACATGTGACATCATGATCTTTTAAAAACAATAGTAACCGACCCCTGATACTAGGCTATGAGCTCATACCTTAACTAGTCGTCACTAGTTCTTACTTATCTTCTTGATAAGTGAATCATAATCATAATCATAAAAATAACAACCCTGACTCCCAAAATACGGGCAGGGGACCTAAGGAATCACCCATCATGGGACTTTCTTCCTTCTCTGAAACGTATCAATTGGTTAAGACCAGTGACTTTGTCCACTTTGGCAGGCTAATGTTGATGCCCTCATGGTTTTACCTTCTCCTCACCATAGCAGGAGAAGTACGTCTCAGCTCTGAAACGCATCATCTAGTTAAGACCAGTGACATTGTCCGCTTTGGTATGGCCCCCACGACCATACCCTCCACGGTTTCCTTTCTCCTAACCGTAGCAGGAGAAATGCGTCTCGCATGTCACATATAAAATCTTTCTTTTCAAAACTTTCTCAAGTCCCTCAAATTTGACGAAAATTTGGCAGCATAACAACTACACCCCGAATTTCCTCAAATTTGAGTCATGCCGCATAACTCAATCACACATATCATTCTCATGGAACTTTCTCAATTAAATAAATCTCTAGTTCACATGAGCATACTCTTCTAACTCATTCATTTCTCGAAATTTCATGCGTCTGAAACATGGTATAGCACATCATCACATCAACATGCCACAATACACATAAAGTCTCATGCTCATGATATTAACATATTCACATCATTATGAGTATGCTCACTCGGTCTCATGCTCACATCACGCCTCCTATCTCTTGGTGTCTTATGCTTTGGCCTTTACGGGTCTTAAACTTGTGTTCCAATTATTCTATCCTTTATCATGGATTTTTATAACACCTAAGGGATCTTTACCTATAATTTTCTCTAATGTTTATGAATTATAACATAACCAAACAGCTCTATGTCTTTTGGGCAGAATTTTACCTCATGATTACGGGGTCCTAGAATCTTCGTTTTCGACCCTTTCTAAGTTCCATCTTTGCCTAAGGCTCTATAATTAACTCCTAAACCAATTATGAGGGATTCCTACATATCCACTAATTATAAACCATTTTTCTTAAGTCCAATTATGCTAGAACAGAATTACAAATTTGTGCATCTAAGTGTTCTAGAATTCACATTTTAAGTCCTTTCTAATTACTTGTTCTTCCTAAACTTCCCTAAATCGTTCCTTGCTTCACTCAAACATAATTTTACACATTTTAACACCATAAAATAGAATTTATACAGTGGCCAAACATGAGAGGGCAGAACCGAAATGTAAAGCTCATAAAATCACATAATCTCATGAATTAAAGTGCATACAAGTTGCTAGTTTTTTCTTGGAATCATTTTAGGAACTCAAAACTCTTGTGGAAACCAATTAATCTCATTGAAACCATATAAATATATGTTAGGTTAGTAGCTAAATTATTTAGCTCAAGGAATGGATTTAAAACATAAAACTTTGTTCATAAAGTTCCTTGAGTACATCTAAGCTTAGAAAAATTCCAAGACTTAGACTATGTGCACTTGTGATTAGATGAACTCATCCAAGTCCATCATCATCATCACAAGGCAGAAATGGCATCCTTGAAATGCCTCCATTTTCTAAAACTTTATGCAAGATACTTGGGCAAGTCTTTGAGCTCTAGGAGGTTTAAGTGATGGCATAAACCTAAACATGATATGCACTCATTTTATTCTTCATTAGAAAGTAAAGTGAGAGCATAAAATAAATATGAGATGCAACCTCATTATTATCTTTAAAATTAAGTGATGACTTGAAATATAAACATGAAATGCAAGCTTGGAATTTAAACATGATAATGCAAGTCCATTTAATTATTCTTGAGAGTTTAGTGATGGCATCAAAATAAACATGCTATGCAAGGCATAAATGTAAACATGTGTGCAACTTATTTTATCTTAACTAGAGCTCTTACAAGACTTTAAAGAAACATCATAACCTTAACCCAAAGGAGTCTTTAGAGTGAGCTTTAGAGTTCTTAGCACCTAGACTTCAAAGAAGTCTTTGGTTTTGAACTTTATCAAGCTCAAGAAAATAGACACAAAGCTCAACACTTTGTCTAAACAAAATACAAAGAACTAAGTCATATTCTTTATTTTATTGCTCATGGGCTTCAATCTAGAGTAAAACTCTTAGAACGGCTAACTAACTTTAAGGTTGGCAAGGGTAAGCTTAGAGCTCTTTGAAACCATGTGATTAATTTTCTTAACAAAACTTTTGTGATCTACTTAACATTTTTAGCAAACTTTGTTCAAGTAAAGGCAAAGGAAACCGAAACCATTCAAGAGCAAAAGGAAGAGAAACCGAAAATGTAATCAAGAAAAAGAAAGAAAACTCAAGCATGTTTGGTCCAAGACCAAGTTGTTTCAAGCTTTAGAGGTTTCTCACATGACAACAAGAAGTCATTATCTTGAAACCTCATCATCAAGCTAAGTTCTTTGAGCAACAAGGCTCCAAGGCCGAGAAGATAGAGAGGAGGAAAAGAGTTTGAAACCAAGAGAAATCTACAACTTATCTCAAAGAAAGCAAGTAAAACTTTAAAGATAAACCCCTACCAAATGAAATCTTTGAAAGAGATGAAAGAAAGCTTTGTTTTCTTGATAAAATGAGAAAGAAATCCTCTTAAAACTTAGAGGAAGAATTCGGCCAATGTGAGGGAATTTGAGAGGAAATGAGAGAATTTTTGCAAGAAGTGTGAACTTAGCAAATGAACCAAAGTGTAACAAGGTTATTCAAGGCTTGGTATTTATAGAAATTTTCAACATTGAGGCTTTGAAGGGGGAGGAGGAACCGGCGCTATTTTGGAGAGGAGGAGGGAGGAAATATCTCTTACAAAGGTATGGTTGTGAGTATGGTTGAAGGCATGGTGAGGCCTGGCTTAAGGCATGGTGTAGGCATGGTCTTTGGAGTGTGAATGAGTCAACAAATGATAGGCAAATGGGGGAGGAGTGGCCAGCCACTTAAGGCCAAGAGAGAAAGAGAATTAGTTCATCTAATTGTGGGTTAATTATGTGTTTAGGTGTTTCTTTGATTAAGGTTTTGGTTAGGAGTTGTAAGAAAGTGTTTAGGTGAGGTAATTGGCTAATTAAGGTTGTCAAGACTTGATTAGAAGGGTAATCTTGCTAGATTAATAATTTAAAATCATTCTTTTGGTCAAATGAGGCATGGCACAATTCCTTAATTTAAGGAATTGGAGAGAGAAAATACTATTTAAGATTCCATGACCAGGAATCTTGAATTAAATAATGCAATTAGAGTTTAACTAAGCAATCTTAGGTTCTAATTAACCTTAATAAATTATTTTGACTCTAGATTAATTATCGAAATAAATTAATCTTCGATTAGAGCCTAATATTGCTTAGGTTTGCTTAATTGTGTCATTAGGCTCACTGGACACTGCTAGGGGCAAAATGGTAATTTTGCACTAAAATTGCCCGAGTCCTTCCTGCCTGACTAGACATCAAATATCACTCGTAAACATCATTCCAAACTTCCTGGAAAATTCCAGGCTCAAATGACACCTTTTACCCGTGTAGAACACAGGAGGGTATTTTGGTCATTTTGAGCCGAAAGTTCAGAAAACGAGATTTTCACCTCTGATATCAAACATAACAAATATAATCTCCTTCAAACATTGAGTTGACCCATTCGAGGACTGCCTGACCTCCTTTAATTCGGTAAAAATGACTTCAGGGACATTTTGGTCATTTGTACTCAAACAGAAAAATCCTGCGTACACCCTCTAAGCCTTGTTTGCTTTTTCCCCATATGTTCAAATATGCAACAACATAATGTATACATACTTTTTCTGCGTTCTCACATAACAGCATCATATAATCCTTGTTCTTGTTTCAAAAACATGTTTACCTTACAATTAGATATTCAATTATATTAGAGGTTCATGAATAAGAAATTGAAATAATTAGTGTGCATTCATATGGCATACACTTGGAATAGATATTATACTATCATGAAATTTCAGCCATTTCCACATTCCAGCACCTTGGTACAATTTCTGTTCTAGGTTCAACATTTAATTGGTGTATTCAAACAACCATCCCAAGAGTCACAAAAATTATATATGACACTTCAATTGTCTAGAATAACCTGTAAAAATTTTCAAGACAATCAGAATTCTATAATTACTTCAATAAAATATACAAATTTGGTGGTTAGGGGCCACCAATTCACATGCCAGATTGGGTTCCCATGCTTTTTAACCCTAAAAATTGATGGAACCAATGCACAAGAAAATTTACAGTGACACTTAAATATGTTATTAGCTTTGTATAAAAATTTCATGAGATATTTCAATCAATTGCTATGATAATAAAATTGGACAAGTTTATTGCTTCAGTTTCAACAACCAGGACAACATCAGACACATTTCGGTTCTTGAATTTTTTGAGGCAATAAAATTTAAAATTAACACCTAGGAAAATTCATGTAGTTAGTTTAAGATGTCCACTACAACATATAATTTTTTTAGATCATATAATTACCTAGAAATATACTAGAAAATTTGTGCATAATTACTGCTTAGAACAACCAGAATTCCAGCAGCCTAGTTCCAATTTCCTTTGAGAAAAACCCCTTTTTAACACCATCCAGACACACCACCAAAATTCACACATCAATATCAACATATTATCCATCAATACAATAAAAAATTTAGGACCAAGGTCATGCCAAAGCAGATCAGAAAAATTTAGCAAGAAAAGGCAGCAAAAACCCTACTTTGAGTGATCTATTAGCTTCTTGGCTTCAAGGCTAACCAAGCTTGCCTCCTTATCCTCCAAAGCTCCCAATTCAACTCCAATCCCCTCTGATATCAGTGAGGTGTGAGGTACAACACAAGGTTTTGATGAGGAATGAAAATTTTGTTCGGTTAGATTGATAGAGATGAGGTGTAGAACAAGTTTTGTGAAGAACCTTTGATGTTTCAACAACTCTAGCTTGGAGTTTTTGAACTTGGAACTCAAGAACAAGCTCTTAAGAGCAACAATGGTGGCTGGTCTTTCTCTTCCTTGGTTGGCCGAATTCTCTTGGTTTTTTGAAGAGAAATTGGTGACTAGGCTTATATGATAAAGCATGTAAGATATTTAGGAAAAATTAATCATTACTTATCATAAAGCAACAATGGATGGCTAAGATTTAATCTTGGATTCCAAGATTAAATCTTGGCCTTCCACATGCCTTATTTAGATAGATATCACCTATTTGTGTTGATGGAAATATCTTTCGTTAAAAATCATACACCGAAATCTCACCAAACGGGTAAACACCTTACCCGATAAAACCGATATTGCCCGAAAATTACTTCTAAGCATAAAGTTTTCATTCCCACACATTTCTAACCTAATCCTCATATTTTCCTAACTTCGGGCACCTTCTGGTTCCAAATCTCCAGTTTGGTTGTCCCGCGGCCTGTGGTGACAAAATACTATTCACATTTTTTTTTTGTGCTCACTCATGGAGTCGTTCTCATCACAACCACGTCTAGAATTCTAATATTTCTATTAACCATTCCTCAATCAATTTCTAAAGAAAACTAAGATTTTACAGCTTTTCCAAGCTATCTCAATCACTCACTGCATTCGAGCATACAAAGGTTTGTGTTTGGTTTGGCACTCAAACTAACCTACACTCAAGTTTCTATAAAATATACAATAAATGTCCTAGGGAAAAACTTGAATGATTTTTTTCTAACTATTCTTCCTTGGAAGAACGTGTTATCTACTAAGAATATAGAAAGAAGATTTTTCCAAGCAAGGAAACTGATTATAAAAGTAATAAACTTCATAGAAAATATGATGAGAAAGTTTTTTAGCGTATCAGCACTTATTCTTTGTCAAGATCTCTTTCTTTGAGGGCTTATCATCTCTATTTATAAATGGTCTACATTTATGACCATTGCCCTTGATTTGTTGTCCAAGTGACACGTGTTGATCATTAGCTTGTGTCCTGAAAAGCGTCTAGAGGAGTAGCTTGTCTTATATAAGAGTTGTTGTAGAAGTCATTGTGAGATAGTGGTTTCTAAGACTATCTTCAGAAACTACCTTTTTACTTTCTGAATGATTAGTTTCTGAACACTTCCTTCTAGAAGCTGGAGTGGTTAACCAAGTTAGCAGAAGAGATGATGTGCTAGTCTATAACTGGGCTTGACTTCAAATTTGAAATTCAAAATTTGCCTCCTTTTCTAGTAAAGTTTAGCATTTCACTGTGTGAGCTTTCTAAAGTGCATTATCAATTCCTTGGTTATTCTTTGGTCTTCTAGTCTTCAATCAGTGCTTGTTGATGATGACAAGATTGCAATCATGAAAATTAAAGGTTGTAAAACACGTTGGCTTCAAAGATGGGTTGATTATCTTTGCTTTAAGCATACTTTCTAAAGTCTAGTGCTACTTTCTAATAGCTTGAGGCTTGCTTTATTGTGCTTGTTGATTTTTTTCAACTCATTAAGTATTTATATGCTCATTTCGTGATATAATTATCACTTCCATTTGGTTCCTATCTCTTTACACAAGATAAAACATGTTTGTACATGTAAAGTGAAATTATTCTTGCTATTAGAGCCATGATATGGTAACGATGATCTATTTGCTATTTCAAGAAACTCAAGGAAGACATTAGTCATTCCTCAAAATATTTTCTTTAAATTGGCTTTGTTGTCATTCAAAACATATTGATTTGAAGCTTTTGAAGGTTCAGGAGCTAACAGTTGGATATGATAATTTGAAGGGATATATGATGTTTTGACGAGTCCTGAGAGTTTTTGTGTAAAATTATCATTTTGCCCCTAGTCAGTGCTAATTTAAACTTAATTAAAGTAATTAAGGGAATATAGGTAATATTAGGCTCTAATTAAAGATAAATTATTTTTATTAATTAATCTTGAGTCAAAATAATTATTTTGAGTTAATTGATGCCAAGAATGATTAAGGAAACTTAATTTCATTCTTAAAGACAAAGGGAGGCATGATTATGTTACCACCCACTACACTTGTCTTGTAATGGCTATACATTATGACACCATTAAAGACAAATACCACTTTATTATGACTAATGATACCTTTAATGATGATTAATTCAAATTAATCTTGATTAGACCAAGTTAATCATATTTTGACCATTGCTTTTACTAAACTACCCCTAATTAGTACACTTTCTGCCTAAACTACACCTACCTTTTTCACCTAAACCCTAAAATACCCTTAAACCTAATCCAACCACTTCATCCTTCCTTCTTATCCCTTTTGGCCGCCACCTCTCTGCCCATTATCACAAGGTTTCATTTTTTCCTTACAAAGAACACTTCATTCTCATTTTTCTCTCATCTCCACCATCTACCTCTATCACCTCTAACCTCATAACTTTTTCATTTCTCCAGCAAATCTAACAAACAAATACACTTTTCCATAGCTCTTCTACCAAAAAACCCAAATCTACTATTAGTTTCTCAAAAAGCCTCCAATCCCTCCATTTTTGCTTGGCTGAATTGTTGTTGTGAAGAAATGAGGAGTTTTTGCTTCCTTTATTGTGATCTTGAGTTTCAAGCAGATTGTAGCTCATTACTCTCCAACAAAGACCCTCTTTTAGTGGACTTTAGTATTTTTGAGTTTGATCACTATTTTAGAGGGTTTATTATGTTGGTAATATTTGCTTCAAAAACCATGTTGATATTTAGAATCTATACATAAAAAGGAGCACATTCATGTATGTCTCAAAGTTTTTGCAAAGACTTGGTTTTTGGGGTATATGGGTTTGGCCTTAGCTTGTTCACATAGAAGGAAAATTTTGTTTTTAAAACTAGCCACATATTTTGAATCTACATGAAAAATGAAGTGGGTACATGTGATTTGGGTATTTTTGTGATTATGTAGATATTTTGGGGTCAAAATGCAATTTCACAAAGTTTATAGGCTTTTATGTAAAACCTAGATTTTTACGGTGTAAATCTATAAAAATAGACTCTGAACAATAAAGTATGAGTTTAAGAGAAAAAATGAGTTTGGGATTGTTTTGTAATTTTAGTAAAGTTTAGGGGTCAAAGTGTAATTTTATAAAGTTTAGGGGTTTTTATGCAAAAACTGAGTTTTTGGGTGTAAAGTTGTAAAAATAGGTTTTGGAATAGTAATGTAGGTGTTTGGAAGAAAAAAGATGAGCTTTGGGTTATTTTATGATTTTAGTAAAATTTAGGATCAAACGCAATTTCTCAACAATTTGGGGTTTTGAGTAAATTACGAAATTTAAAGTGCAGGGAAGTAATTTTAGTAGAATGAGGGTGGAAAATATGTTTTTGGATGAAAATTTAAGTTACAGGTTGTTTTGTAAAACCTTTAAAAGTAATTTTTAGAACTTGTAACATAGTGGAAGAGGAAAAATGTGTCCTTCAAAATACTCTTATCATCAAACTCAAATCGGTCTAGCGAAAAGGTTTATAACTGTGATTTCAAATGCACTGATGACTCTTGAAATATGTAATACCCCAGGTACACATGTCAATAAACAAGTTCCATTTAACCCTAGAGTCCCTCGGGACTTACTAGTGTAGCCAGGAAGGCCCCAGGATGTGTGAAGGGCCAAGAATGTAGTTTGGGGTCCTATTGCTATAGAATTCTCCAACAACCTCACTACAATAAGTTATTCTCACTCAGTGAGGGGCGGGCCAAAGGCTCGCTGAATGAGTGTGAGCTACAGGAGGCTCGCTACAATGAGCGGACTCAATGTCATCATTGTAACATCCTCCCAAGTACAACCTCATCCTTAAGTCATAACATCGTACTCAAGAGTTGTTACTTATTAATTGCTGACCTTTCTTAAGTATCTATAGTGTAACACCCTAAAGACAACCTCTTTTGCTTTCAAATCCGTTTTTCTATTTTAACTACTGATTTAATTTGATGTTTTTGGTTTAATTGCTTGATAATATACTGTTATTGATGTGTTAATTTTGGTGGAGTGTTTGGATGATGTTAAAAATCATTTTTGTCAAAAGGAATTTTGGTCTATGCTGCTATATTTCGATTTTTACATAGACAGCTATTGAACTAACAAATTTTCTAGTACATTTGTGGTATTTACATGAGCTAGAAAAAATATATGTTGGAGCTAACATCCTAGGATGGTTCCAAAGATTTTCTTGAGCCTTGTTTCGGGCTTCTACCTGAAAAAAATCAGAAACCGAAGTGAACTATGTGCTGCCTGAAATGTTGGAATAGAAGCTGTGAATTTTGATAATTTTTTTAACATAGAAAATGATTGATTTTTCCTTTGAAATTTTTACAGAGTGTTGAAAACATCTTGAAGTGCAACTGTGATTTTTATTTTGAATTGATTCAATCATTTGCTAGGGTTAAAACTTATGAGATTTTGGTTTTGAGCTGAGTTTAAGGGTTTCCTGAGCATTGAAATTGTCTAATTTCTCTAACATAGTTAGAGAACTCTTTTTGCTTTGAAATTTTTATGGAACCTTGTAGACACATTGAAGTGTCCTTGAGAATTTTCATAGCCTCTAAATTGATTTTTTGGTGTGCAAATAAATTGTGCTATGAACATGTGAAATCTGCCATTATGCTGGAAATGCAACAATGCTTTGAATTGATGAAATAATGACATTTTGGGTTCTAGTATGACATGAATACTTGATATTAAATGTTTGGCCACGTGACTTGTGACACATAAATGCATGCTAGAGGAATTGAAGAGTAGTTTATGAGGCATGTTTGAAAGCATATTGTGAATGAATGCCTTTATGTGCTTTACGCATGCATTTGGAAAAAGAAAGAATGTACAAACTTTGCTTGTGCATGCTCTAACATATGGACAAAACAGAAACAAGACTTAGGTTGAATGAGGGAAAGAAATAAAAAAGAGGAACTCCCCAAATTTATAGTTGGTAGATGTATCGGCTAGGAATAGATCTGTGTGTGATTCGGAAATGGAAAAAAAATGAAGTTCAATGATCACGTATAGGAATGAGCTCAGTCTTGAGCGTCTATTTCCCTTGTGTGGTGTGAGCCACTGTAAATACTATTTGGTATAAACTATTTATTGTGGAGTTGTCCACAACAAATACCCATTGGGTATGACTAAGTCTTTCCTATGTCAATGAAAAGAGAAAATACACTGATTTGATTCTATGACCATAAGTGAAAGAGGGTTACTTTGAGATAATTTCACCACATTTGACATATGCATAATCATAGCATATGTAACCTCTTGATTAGAGTTACTTATTATGTGTTTGGGCTTCATGATATATGGGCATTAAGTGAAGTGAGTGAATGCTAAAAGGAATCCACTTTGGAAGAATGGTTTTTGAACTTTAAAATAAACCGTCGATATATGTTGCATGCTCACATTTTCTTAATAAATCGAAGTGGCTGGACGACGACAATGACATGGATTTTTAGTATATGTTCGGGGATGCCTACCGAGAATTTTATAATTCTCACCCCTATGTGTTTATGTTCCCGTGTCATCTCTAGGTTGATCCAGAGAACTATGAGGCTACTGCACTATAAGGAATCGGGTTGCAAGAGTTTAGTAGTTAGTGTTTTATTATCTTGTACTTAGTTGGAATCATATGTATGTAAATGAAATAGAGAACGTATTGTATTAAAGCTCTTAGAAGAGCTTCGTCTTGTACTTAGCTATGTATTCAATAAATGTTGTATTTTCTTTGTTATATATATTTCAATAAAATTTCGCTTAGTTATTACACACGTTAATTGAGCTTTCTTAGATATTTAAGAAAGGTCTGCTAATTAATATGTAACAACTCTCGAGTACAATGTCATGACTTAAGGGTTAGGTTGTACTTGGGAGGATGTTACAAATTTTATGTAAAGTAGCCTCCTAGATTTGACAATAAAACCACTACTAACCATGTCTTTAAGCTTACAAAGGCACTCTATAGTCTTAAGCAAGCTCTAAGAGCTTGGTATGATAGTTAGTTCCTTTTTGCTTAAGAATAGGTTCAAAAGAGATAAAGTTGATACTACATTCTTTGATTTATTTCAATATATTGATCTTTTGATTGCGCAAATTTATGTTGATGATATTATTAACTTCAAAACCTTTCAAAAAGCATCAACGCTTAATGTTTTCAGTATAACAAAATCAATTTCGTGAAAATACTTTGTAGAAGGACTAATTGTTTACTTAAGTTTCTTGAGTATACAAACAGGATCGTTCTCATCAAGATACAACTTCAAGAACAAGTTTTATTTTCATGAAATCATGTGTAAACATGTTAAATCTCATTAAAAAAGATTTGGAACTTAAATGAAGTGAAAAATAATCCTTGAAATGGGCATTGGTATGGTGAGCGCATGAAAGGAATTCCTAAGAACAAGAAACGAAGACTTAGATCTTCAGAAAGTATCCCACGACTTCAGAAAGGGTCATTCAAGTGAAGATTTCAATCCAACTCTGAAGCAAAGTGCAATTACCACCTTTAATCATCATGATCGTGATATATCAATTACAAAAAGTTCTGATTGAAGCATAGAAGATCAAAAGGAAAGTCAGAAACTGAAACAACGCTAGAAAAGGACGTTGCCGTAACCTATGCACTTTACAGAAATAGGAGGGAAAATTTGAATTTCAAATTAAAGTCAAAATCAATCAAGGACTGATAGTGGCATGTCATTTCAACTTGGTCTACCTCCCTAGCTTCTAGAAGAAAAAGTTTAGAAACCTCATTTAGAAAGTAAAAAGTAGTTTATGAAGGTGGACTTAGAAACCTCTATTAGACAACGATTTCTGTAATTGTAAAAGTTACTCTAACACGCCGAGCTACTCTTCTAGACTTCATTTCCAAGACACAAAAAGAATATCAACACGTCACTAGAAAAACATATCAAGGGCAATGGTCATAAATAAATATCAAGTATAAAAGGAGATTTGTTCTTACAACTCAAGACTTTTGATCATTACCTTATGTTGAAATGCTAAAAAAATTTTGTTTCATCCTCTGGAAAGCTATTACAGCTTGTAATCAATTTCATCCCTATAAAACTCTTCTTTCTAAGTTCTTATTAGATTACACTTTTTTAGAAAGAATAGTTAGAAAGAAGTCACCCAAGTTTTCAGCTCATACACTATTTCATCTAAAGAAAACTTGAGAGTGTGTTTGTTTGAGTAAACCATCCCAAACACATTCTTTGTAACCTGATCCAGTAGTGATCATTATGAGGTAGCTTAAAGAGGCTAGTCAAGGACTACTTGGAAGTGACAGGAATGGTCACGTGAAATAGCTTGAGAAGGCTATACAAAGACTATCTAACTTTTCAGGGTTGAGAAAGGGTTGTTTAGTGGAACTTAATAGTTCTTAGAACTGGATGTAGGGTAGCTGAAACAGGATAAAAACTCTTGTGCAGTACCTTCTCCTTCCCTGAATCTCCTTTATATCCTATTTTGTGCTTATTGTATTTGCTCTTCTAAAACTTTCTTTAACTCATTTTTCATATCTCTCTTTTAGTTTAGAAAGTCATTTTCTAACATATGCTAACGTTATTACTCCTGCACTTCATGTTCACTCTTGAAAGTACTTAGTTAAGTTTTTTCATAATCAACCCACCTTCTCATGCACTTTTCAACTCATATTTGGCATCAAAGGTCAGGCTTCTAAATGGTCAAGCAATCTAATGACTGCAGAGGTTGAAGATGCTAGTGATAAATGATCCAAAATATCTATATTACAGAAGGACACTCCATAAACAAACCACCATTCTTTGATGGGGGAGATTACACATCCTGGAAATACATAATGAAGCTGTTCATAACATACATAAGTCTTGTGTAACACCCTAAAAATTATTTAAAAATTAATTTAAGCTTTATTAGTCATAATTTAAAAAATTTGACAATTTTAGCAACGATGAGAATAGCCCAATGGACGTGTGAAATTTTTTTTTTTTGGCTTAGCATGAATAGTAACCTTACGAGCCCTACAGGCCTATTGGACAAACCCTAGATCAGGACCAAGAAATGCTTGGGACTCTAAAAGAAAGGATTAAGGTTATAAATAGTTATAAATGAGGATTTTATACCTAGAATTAATTTTAAGGTAATATTTGATTACTCGGGTATGGTGTTTTATCCGTTCTGTAAAATTTCGATGTGCAATTTTGAACAACGAAAGATAGTCAAATCTTTACAATAGGATAAAGTTATTCTTATTAGCCACGTGTAAGGCTAAGATTTAATCTTGATTTACAAGATTAAATCCCAGCCATCCATTTTACTATCTTTCTTTAAAAATTTTCCTTTTATATTATAATAACCAAGCTTTTCTTACAAGCTTCCTGAAAAGATAAATATAAAACCAACCTTCTCTATTAAGCCATCCTTATTTTGGCCAACAAGAAGAAAAGAGTAGCATCCTCCATTGCTATTCTCAAGAGCTTCAACATATAATTCCAACCTCGAAAACCTTAGCATAGAGTTGTTAAAATTTTCAACTTTCTTCACTAAACTTGTTCTACACATTAATACCTACAAATCAAACTGATTGAAATCTCAATTCCTCACCAATCCTCACCTTGCTACCTCATACCTCACTGATTTAGGAAGGGTTTGGATTTGATTTGGAAGCTTTGAAGTGAAAGGAATCAATCTTGGAGAACTTTGGAGCCAAGAATCCTTTAGTTACTAAAAGTAGGGTTTTGGTGTCTTGTTTTGTGTTTTTCTATTCTTGCAGGTTTTGGGTTATTTTAAATTGTTAAATTCTTGTTCTAATGTGAGGTTACACCTAGATATTGATGTATTTGCATGGGTGGGGTGGTTTGGTGTTGTGGAAAATTCATTTTGCTTAAGAGGTGTTTAATCATACTTGCTAGATTTTCGGTTTTACTCAGGCGGTGATTCTCAAATTTTCTGGCACAATTGTAAGCAGTTTTATGAGCTAGAAAAAATATATGTTGGAGCTAACATCCTCCCATGAATTTTCTTAAGCTTCTGTTTTTTATTTATACTACTTTAAAAAAAATTAAGAACCAAACTTGTACCTATGCTACCTGAACTATAGGATTAAAGCTTGAATTTGTCTAATTTTATTACCATAGCAAACGATTGAATTTTGGAAACATCTTGAAGTGCAACCATAATTTTTATTCTGAATTGATTCAATCATTTGGTAAGGTTAAAAATTATGAGATTCCGGTTGAGCTAAGGTTAAGTGGTGTCTAACCACCAAACTTATAGAATTTTGTTAACATAATTAGAAAATGATTCTTGCTCTAAAATTTTTACAGGCCCTTGTAGACACATTGAAGTGTCTTAGAGAATTTTTATAGCCTCTGAATTGATTGTATGATGTGAACATAAATTTGTCCGACAATGGTATGAAATTCTCAATTATTGGAAATGAACCCAAACCTTGAATTGTAATGTGATAGCATTTTTGGTTCAAGTATGATGTATATGAATGCATGCTAGTGACTTTAAAGATTGGTTTATGATGGATGATTGAAATCACTTGTAATTGAATGCCTATATATGGCTTATGCATGCATTTGAGAAAAGAAAAGTACATGGTGCAGTTATATGAGAAAAGAGAATGTATAAACTTCAATCATGCATGTTCTGACATATAAACAAAATAGAAATAAGACTTATGTTATAGAAGGGGAAAACAAAAAAAGAAATTTCCTAGGGATATTATGTGTCAGGAGACGTATCGGCTACGTAAAACTGTGTGTGATTCAGAAGAGGAAAAAAATAAAGTCCGGTGATCATGTATAGGAATGAGCTCAGTCTTAATAGCAGTCTATCTCCATTGTGTGGTGTGATCCACTATAAATACCGTGTGGTATAAACTAAGATAATAAACTAAGTTTTTCCTCTGTTAATGAAAAGAAAAAAATGCACTAATTTGATTTCTACGGCTATAAGTGAAACCAGGTCACTTTGAGATAATTTCACTACATGTATTATATGCATACTCATGTTATTCTGAATTGTCTACCTAGGATGATTTACTATGTGATGGAACATTTTGATATATGTGCATTAAATGATTGAATACTAAAAGAAACCTACTTTGGGAGAATGGTTTTTGAATTTTAAAATGAAACTTTGATAAATGTTGCATGACCACATTTTCTTAATATACTGAAGTGGCTAGAATGATGACGATGGCACTATTGTTGTGTATTTTGGGGAAAGCTCTACTAAGAATTTTAGAATTCTCACCCTTATGTGCTTGTGTTCTCGTGTCGTCTGCAAGTTGATCCAAAGAATAAGGAGGTAAATGTACGAAAGAAATCAATTTGCAGTAGTTTAAGGTTGCATCTTGTATTGATTGTACTTAGTCATATGTTTATATTCTAAATATAATAGAGACCAGACGTGTATTGAAGGTCATAGAGGAGTCTTCTTTTGTACTTGCCCTTGTAATCAATAAATGTTTGTTTTCATTGTTATATATTTTAATAGAATCATGAATTAGTTACTTCACGATTTGATCGATCTTGCTCTAGATAATTAAGAAAGGTCTACTAATTTATAAGTAACAACTTTTAATTATAATGTCATGACTTAAGGATGATGTTGTACATGGGAGGATATTACATTACGGTATCAAGAGTTCATCCTTGTAGGACCTTGAAAAATGGACTAACTATGCTTCCAAAGTGTAGATATATCATGCCTTGAATCTTGTCTATATGATAGGATATAGGGTTTAGATATGCATGACAGCAGTGGTGCTGTAGTTGGTTGCTATCATACTTAACATAGTGTTGAGCCTGATCAACTCAATATCTTTTATCTAGTGTGTTTAGGAACTAATGGCTGACTGCAAGTGTAATAGGAATGGGAATATTAGACCGAAAGACATGATGTGTACTCTCCGTGAGATGGTTGCTGCTATGAGAACAAGTTTGGTGGCCAACCGAATGATAGAGAGGTTGGATCGCTATGAGGAGCGAAACTCGGCTGAAACTTTGGAGGAGCAGAGGTGGATATGGAGTATCAAAAATTTGCTGAGTTCAAGAAGGAAAACCCTCTCCATTTCGGAGCTTTGATCCAATAGAGAGAAGAATGGATTAAAGTTATGGAGAAGATTTCTCAATTCTTCCTTGTACCGAGATCCAAAAATGGCTTTTACTACTTACATATTGGAAGCGGATATGAAGTTCTGGGTTGGTGCCAAGGGGTTATTCAAAGCTTGTTAGACTAAGGTCACCTAAGATGTCTTCAAGTAAGCTTTTACCACAAGTACTTCCTGCATCCTGAGAAATGCAAAGGAGTTAGAGTTTATAG
Source organism: Dalbergia oliveri (assembly GCA_030441495.1). NCBI lineage: Eukaryota > Viridiplantae > Streptophyta > Magnoliopsida > Fabales > Fabaceae > Dalbergia > Dalbergia oliveri. The sequence goes on along the minus strand of JAMLFY010000005.1, from coordinate 920,868 downwards.
CACTTAAACAAGGGTCCATGAGTGTAGTAGAGTACATAACCAAGTTTGAGGAGCTCTGCAAGTTTCTACTATCTACCAGCACAATCCTGATGAAGTTTGGAAATGCATGAAGTATAAAGGAGGTTTACGTGAAGACATTGAAGTTGATATGGGTCTCTTAGAGATTCAGGATTATGCAACCCTAGTGAACAAGTGCCATCATGCAGAGGACTCCAACAAAAAGCTAGCAATCGCCCAATCTGCTAAGGACGCTTATAACAAAAGATAGGCACTTGAAGACCAAAGTTTTGAAGAGGCTTCACCCCAAAAGAAGCATTTTCGAGCCATCCCATATGAGGACAAATAGCTTCCAAAATCAACCGTGCAACAAGATTACCTAAAATTTAGAAGGAATGAGCTTACCCTGATAAGCGTCTATCTCCCTTGTGTGATGTGATCCACTATAAATACCATGTGGTATAAACTAAGAGAATAAACTAAGTCTTTCATATGTCAATGAAAAGAAAAAATGCATTGATTTGATTTTTATGGCTATAAGTGAAACCAGGTCACTTTGAGTAATTTCATTGCATGTATTATATGCATACTCATGTTATTCTGAATTCTCTCCTAGGATGATTTACTATGTAATGGAACATTTTGATATATGTGCATTAAGTAATTGAATACTAAAAGAGACCTACTTTGGGAGAATGGTTTTTGAACTTTAAAATGAAACTTTGATAAATGTAGCATGACCACATTTTCTTAATATATCAAAGTGGTTCAACGATGATGATGACACTATTGTTGTGTATTTGGGGAAAGCCCTACTGAGAATTTTAGAATTCTCACCCCTATGTGTTTGTGTTCCCATGTCATTTGCAAGTTGATCCAAAGAACAAGGAACTCCTGCATAAAAGAAATCGATTTGGAGTAGTTTAAGGTTGCATCTTGTATCGATTGCACTTAGTCATATGTTTATGTTGGAAATATAATAGAGACCAGATGTGTATTGAAGGTCATAAAGGAGCCTTCTTTTGTACTTGCCCTTGAAATCAATAAATGTTTGTTTTCTTTATTATATATTTTAATAGAATCACGAATTAGTTACTTCATGATTCTATTATCTTAGAGATAATTAAGAAAGGTTTGCTAATTTATATGTAACAACTCTTAAGTATAATATCATGACTTAAGGATGATGTTGTACTCAGGAGGATATTACATCCTAATTATGGGAAATCATCTAAGAAGGAGATTATGTTCTAATTGGAGAAGTTCCATGAACCAAAGATGCACTTTCCACCTCTAAGAAGTTCCCAAAAGTATGTAGATAAAGTAAATAAGGCAAGAGTTCAATTGAACTCAAAGGCTAAATACCTACCTGACATGTACACTAAGCAAAGCTGATTATGATAAAATCATTGCTTGTGACACAACTAAAGAAATCTGGATAAACTTCATATGCTATGATGAAGGAACTGATCAAGTTAAGGACAAAGATCAGTATGTTGGTCCATCAATATGAAATGCTTAAAATGATTGAACAAGAGAGATTGATGACATGACTACCATGTTCATGCACATAGCGAACCAACTCAAAGGTTTGTGTAAGAATACTCAAACTTGAGATGGTAAGGAAGATCTTGAAAAGTCTTCCTACAAAATGGCTTCCCAAGGTCACTCCATTACCGAAGCTAAGGACCTTTACACCCTTAGCCTAGATGCTCTCATTGGGTCTCTAAAAACCCATGATGTAACACCAATTTTTACTGAATTTTTACTGTCATTTAGAAATTACCAAATTACCTAGGTAATTTTTCATATAATTAAAACCGAACAATCCTCAATAAAGGATTATAACATTAGAAGAAAGGTTAGGAGCAATTCGTGTGAAAGTTGCAAACCCCAATTTTATGTACGTGTAAAATGACCAAAATGCCCCTGAGGTTATTTTACTTAGAAATGAGGATCGTGGGCCCCACCCATTCTCAAGGGGATGTTTTGATGATAATAAGGGATTGTTTGTGTTATGTGTGTTAATAGAGGAGAAGAATCCTAATTTTGAGCTTCGACGCGAAATGACCAAAACACCCTCCTTGTTTTAACTTCGATTTGTGTGACTGAGCCCGAACCTCACTAAAATGTTTTAAAACATGTTTTTAAGTTATGATTGTCCATTGGTTAAGCTCGGGTGGCCTTGGGCAAGTTTTAAGTAAAATTACCATTTTGCCCCTCTCTTTGTGCAATTTTGCGAATTTTGAGATTTTCGATTCGTCTAATGAAACCTAAGCAATATTAGGCTCAAATTAAAGCTTATTAAATTCTAATTATTAATCTAGAGTCAAAATTATTTATTTAGATTGATTAGAACCCAAAATTGTTTAAAAACACTCAAATTGCTTACTAATTCACCTAAGTCCTTAATTGTAAATTCTCTAATTTGCAAGAATACCTTACCTACACCTAAATAATACATGGAACAAACAAATTTCCTCTTCCATGGGCTGTAATGGACGAAATTATTGGTCCATAATGCATCAGAAAATTTGTCAAAGAATGCACAAAAACCAAGGTATGAAAACAAGGAACCATGAAAACATGATTCCATGTTTTAAGCCACCAAACAAGATGATTTTTCTTCCTTGTTTCCTCCTCAAATTTGGTCAGACTTTCCTCCTTTTCTTGTCCATTTATGAGCTTCAAAATCTTCTATAAATAGGCATACTTGAGGAGTGTTAGAAGCCTTGAATCATAGTTACACATTTCTAGTTTTTCCAAAGCTCAAAAGCTCTCATTCTTTCCTCCCTTGGCTGAAACCTTAGCATCAATTTTTCAAGGAGATTTTCTTTCATTTCATTCAAAGAAACCAAGTTCTCTTCCTTTCCTTCAAAACAAATTAGGTAGGGAGTTGTCTTTAAGCTTATTTCTATGCTTTGCTAAGTGTTGTTCTAGGTTCAAAATGATGATTTCATGGACTTTCTCTAGCTTTTCCATTTGGTTTTCTTCTTTCTTTTCCTTTGAACATTTTGGCCATAAGGCCTATATGGGAATATGATGATAGCTTGATGATGAGGACCTTGATTGTTGGTTGTAAATCCATCACAAGTTAGGCCTCTAAAGCTTGAAAATTTCACTTGATGCAAAACTTTAAAGAATGATGTTTTTATGATGTAAAAATAAAGATCTTGAGTTTAGAACTTGAAAGATGTATTTTTCACTTTGTCTTGCTAAGATATATTAGGTGAATTTATATTTCTCTAAAGTCTTGGAGGAGCTCTAGTAAAGAAATAAAATGAACTTGCATTCATGTTTAAGTTTATGCCTTGCATAACCATGTTTACTTTCTATGTCATCACTAAATTCTCAAGAATGAATAAATGAACTTGCATTCTCATGTTTAAATTTCCAAGCTTGCATTTCATGTTTATGTTTCAAGTTGTCACTTAATCTTCAAAGATAATAAAGAGGATGCATCTCATATTTATTTTATGCTCTCACTTTATTTTATAATGGCTAAAAGAATCAATGCATGGCATGTTTATTTTATGTCATCACTTAAAGATTCTAGAGCTCAAAGACTTGCCCAAGTATCACAAACAAAGTTGGAACTATGGTAATAAGAACTCTAAAGTTCACTTTCAATTTCCTTAAGATTATTGGAGTCAAAGAATTCATTCTTTAAGAAGTTTTGAGTTTGGAGCTTAATAAGATGTAATAAAAATTCTCTCTCTTGGTCAGTGCGGACTCCGTCATCTATTCTCTAAGATTCTCTTCTCCTCCACTGGTTCAATGCGGACTACCGCTGCTCTAGTTTCTTGCATATCATGTTTATAATTCCAAGTTATCACCTTATAAAGACAAGATTAAAATGAGGTTGCATAGCATGTTTATGATTCTAGTTATCACCTAAATCTCTAAAGCTCAAGACTTGCTCCTTTTCTCTTAAGTGAAAATTTTAATCGTAAAGATTCTTTCAATGTATAAATCGGCCTCATGATTAAGATAGGCCAAAAGTGATTTTAAATAAGCTACTGATTTAGTTCTAAAATTTCTTTCAAGAGTAACAAAAAGAATTAGTTTTTAAAAGAAGTTTTAAGGCCTTGCAAAGATTTTATGGGATACTAATATCTTACTTATACTTAAAAATGTGATTTTAAGCAATTATGTGAGGTTCATGATTCAGCTACAATCTGAGTTTAGTACTACTGTATGATGATGATTTAATATGTTTGAAGTTGTGATAATTATGGTTTATTGCTAAAGGAATGATTCTATGCATGTTAGAGATAAAACTAGCTTCCTAGAAAATTGTAAAAGCAAGATTTCTAGAACTTTAGAGAATGAAATTTATGTATTCTGTCCAAAGCCTTTAGTGGCCTTAAGAACCAGATTTTATCATGTTTAGATAAGGGAGAATGATTCATAATTGGTTTAGTAATTAATTCTAGCAACATAGGGAAAGCGGTAACGAGAAAGGGTTAAAACGCAACTAGCACATCGTAAAACCTTAAGAACAACTTACTGTCTATGCTGCCCCATATAGTCTAATAATGTTCTTAAGACTTATAATTGATGGTAATAAATCCCTTAGATGCATAATTAATTAGTTCAATAATTGAGGTTGCCCAATTCTAGAGTTTCGGTTGTTTAAGACAACTTTTCAATAAGGATTTATGATGATGCCACTTTGATGTTTTAAATGATAAGTTTATGTAGTGATTTGATGCTTATTAAGTATTTGACATCATTGAATGATTCGGGATTGCATGTTATAGTTGCTATTGCAAACAATAAGAATACTTATGCATGAAATAATGAAATATTCTTTGTTATTTAAAAATTTACCCTTGTTGCTGGAAGAAAGTATATTCCTAAAAGTGTAATTTGGAAAGGTTCTGGCTAGGAAAGACTTGGTATTTAAGCGTGTCCATTTGTGACCCACCTCTCTTCCTGGGAATCTCCAGATGCATGATTAGTTGGTATATATATTATTCCAGAATAAGACTATAAATGAGAAAATGTTATAAATGATTATGAATTGAGAATTGTATTATGATATAACATGCAAAGACTTAATGGTGACTTAAACTTATGAGGAAATGATCCTTTGGACCCATCAGACTATAGGTGGTGAAAAGGTGATTCTTGCCTCCTAAACCGTTCTCTCAAAAGGGTAGAGTTGGGATTTTAACTTATCAAAAGGAATAAGTATATGCTAGTGACGACTAATAAGGTATGAGCTCATAACCTAGATTACTCCCAAAAGGGTGGAGTATAGGGTGACCCAGGAAAATGATGATGAAAGTAACTTTAAGTCACCTAAGAAACTAAGTAAATGTATTATGTGAATATGATGTTCTACTATGCATAGTATTTATGAGATGATAATGAGAAATATGATGTTCTGCTATGCATAGTATTATGAAATGATGATGAGGAATATGATGTGGTTTTATGCATAACTATGTTATTATATATGAAAGGAAAAGTTCATTATAAACATGACATGCTAAGTTTATGATGCATTATAAGACACATGATTAAAATCGATGAACCTCGGTAAAGTATATTTTTGAACTTAATAAATCAATTTTAGCATGCTCACTATTTCATAATAACCCTAGGTTCCTGGGACGATGATGATGACACGATGCATATGAGGTGAGTACCCTACTGAGATTCTTTTATAAGTTTCTCATTCCCTCTTTCTTTCTTTCCATCTCGTCTTCAGAAAGTGATGGTGATGTTCGTGATTCCCGTTGATGCTCTCACCTGGTAGATGCATGTGATCTTGTGAACCAGCTTATTATCCTTGAGGAACGTATCGCTAGACCTTGAGCATGAACTCGAATATCTATTCCTATCTCTGAGTGTTATAAATAGGTGCCGTTTATGGATATTTTTCCATCCATATACTATTTATATTTTGTTTGATTGACTACACCTAGCCTAACTCTATTGGCAGCAAATATCTATGTGTTATGTAATTATGGATGTCATATGATGGAGCCAATATGATGTGTTTTTCATGATATGCCCGTTGGTTTTCCGCTTTATCTCGATTATCGTTCACGTTATGCAAGGCTCATGTTTTCAATCATGTTTTAAAAAAAAAAAAAATGGCTTGTAATTTCATTAAGTATTTTCAAAGTATGGTTAAAAAACTAAACCAAAGAGTAAAGTATAGTAATTAATTAGATACGACCTACGCATATTGGGTTAATTATTAGGGTGTTAAACATAAGGTGGTGCTCTCTGAAGTTCATGGTGAAACCATCAAGAAGAGCAAGTCATGGCCCTGAAGTCCTCGCATAAGAAGTAGCCCCAAGGAAAAAGCAATAAAAGTTGCTGAAACACAGGATGAAGAAGAAGATCTGAAGATGAATTGAAGAAAAAAGATGGAGATGAGATCCCCATGCTCATGAGGAAGATGTCTAAAGCTTGGAAAATTAGGACAAAGAAAATAAAAGACATCAACTTTAAAAAGGACAAGAAGGGCAAAGGAAAACTACAAAATAACTTGTTATAACTATAGAGAGAAGGGACATTTCAAGACTGATTGTCCAAGCTCAAGGTCCAGAAAAAGTTCCCTTGAAAGAAAAAGGGAATGCTAGCCACTTAAGTGATTCAGAGGAAAAGAAAGAAGGTTCAGAAAGCCAGGATGAGCTTGAAGATATGGCAAACTTATGTTTCATGGCTGGCTATACTTCAAAAAGAAAACTTGAGGTAAAGACATCTTTGAAACAGACCTTTCTTATGATGAATTACTTGCATTATATGATAAATTGCTTGAAAATTTTCAAACCCTATCCTTTCACTATCTTAATCTTAAAAAGAACCATTAGAAAGTGGTTTTAGTACTTGAAAAAGCCAAAATAGATATTGAGAATCTAAGGCTTGAGAAGGAAAAGATAAAAGGAGAAACTAAGTTTTTAAATGTTAAGTTCAAAGCCTTAAAAGTTGGAGTCACTAAAAAAAAATAGAAAACTCATAAAGTAATTTCTGAACTGAAAGGACTTCAAAACTTCTCAAATCTTATATGGAAAACATGGTTAATGGCTCCAAGAATCTTGAGCTAACGCTTGGCCAAAGGCCATATTTTAAAAAACAGGGTTGGGATATGAGAGTAAGATGGATGGGAAAGGACAAGAAATCTCATCAAATAAAGTAAAAAACAAAGTATCTTGTACTTTCTGAAGAAGGGACACCTACTTGACAAATGTTTTATGAGAAAGAAATCCATAAAACAGGTTAGGAAACCTCTCCCAAGAAAATCTAACCTAAAAGGACCTAAGAAAGTTTGGGTACCTAAAGTAAAAGCTATTTTTGTTGTAGGTGTGTCTGAGAATGCATGTTGACAAAGGTAACAAGTGGTACATGGACAATGGCTTATCAGGACACATGTTTGGATCCAAGAAGTGGTTCAGAAACTGAAGCACCATGAACTCTAGATCAGTAAAATTTGCTAATGGAGGTAAAGACAAGGTTATAGGATACTTTTCATTCTCAAAAGCCTACATGATGTACACCAAGAATCGCTATGTGTTGAAGAGACCATCCATATCAAGTTTAAAGAGCTTAAAAAGGACTTTACTGATGATCTAGAAGATATGAAGAAAACCTTGAGAAACTAAACCCCAAGGAATCCTCAGAAAGCAAGCAAAAAAAGCAAGTCTTCAGAAAGTAAGCTCCAAAGCATGGTGAGCTTAGAAAGCTTACTCAGAACACTAAAGCCATCAAAAAGTGACAATTATGAGCACAAGGAAGAGCAATTTGAGATGAAAGAGAAGTGAAGAGCATCGAGGCTATAGAAACTACAGAGGTTTTAATTTACAAATAGTTTCTCAAAATAAAGTTCTAGGGGACATTTTCAAGTGTGTGAGAACTAGATCATCATTCATAAATGAGTCCAATGCTTTCACTTCCACTATTAAGCCTGAATGCATTGAAGATGCTTTGAGTGATCAAAGTTTGGTGGAGGCTATGTATAAGAGCTAGATTGGGCAAGAAACAAAAACCTGAACATTCTGGAGAAGGTAAAAGGAAAAACTATCATTAGAACCAAATTAGTGTTCAGAACAAGCTGGATGAAGTAGGAAAAGTAATAAAAAATAAACCAAGATTGCTTACACAAGGTTATAATCAATAAAAGGGAATTGACTATGATGAAACCTTTGCACCAGGAGCAAGGCTTGAAACCATAAGAATGCTACTTTCTTTTGCCTTCAAGGGATTTACTCTATACCAAATGGATGTAAAGTCTCCATTTCTAAATGGATTCCTCTCAGGAAGTCTGTGAAGCGCCTCAGGTTTTGACTGAAAACCTTCCTAACCATGTCTTTAAGTTAACAAAGGCACTTTATGGTCTAAAACAAGCTCCTCGAGCTTGGTATGAAAGGCTAAGTATCTTTTTAATAAAGAATGGGTTCAAAAGAGGTAAGGTTGATACAACCTTGTTTACTTTAGAACAAAATGATCACTTTCTGATAGTTCAAATATATGTTGATGATATTATATCTTGTACTACTAATCATTCTTTTTGTGAAAAGTTTTCAAAATTAATATAAGTGAATTTGAGATAAGCATGATGGGTGAACTCAAGTTTTCCTTAGACTTCAAATAAAATGACAAAAAGAAGGAACCTTAACATATCAAGAAAAGTATACAAAAGAGCTTTTGCCAAGATTCAATATTGATCAAGCCAAACCCATGAGCACCCAATGCATCCATCTCAAGTCATTGATGCAAGATGAGAATGAAGAAAATGTATCATAAAGTAATTATGGAGGAATGATTAGTTGACTTTTTGTACCTTATAGCAAGTAGACTAGACATTCAATTAAGTGTGGGAATTTGTGCTAGATTTCCATCTAACCCAAAGCAATCATACTTAAATACTATCAAAAGGATTTCAGATATTTATCTGTACTCTAATCTTGGTTTTTGGTACGAAGAAAGGTACGTCTTGTGAGATTGTAGGATATTGTGATGCTGATTTTGCTGGACATAGAGTATAAAGAAAAAGCACAAGTGGATATCGCTATTTCCTTAGAAAAAGTCTCATCACTTGGTCATGCAAGAAGAAAAATACTATTACTCTTTCTACAGCTAAAGGTGAATATGTAGCTGCTACAAACTATTGCACCTAGATGCTTGGGTAAGGAATCAACTAGAGGATTATCACTTGACGTATTTGAAAATCCCTATTTTTGTGACAATACCAGTGCTATTAATCTTCCAAAGAATCCTATTCAACATTCTAGATCCAAGCACTGATGTTAAACATCATTTTATTAGAGATCATGTTCAGAAAAGGGATGTTGAGTTAATGTTTGTGAATCCTAAAGACCAAATATCTAATATATTCACTAAACCATTAGCTGAAGATCGCTTTTATTGTTTGAAAAAGCTCTTAAATCTCAAAAGTTTTTAAAACCTACATTGTATACATGCATAATATCTCTAGAGTCTCCCCAAACAAGACTCTTAATTGAGGTCCAAATGAAGACCACCATCAAGAACACATACATTGAAATGGAGTTATCTAACCTATTTGAAGTGATTAGGGCTCCTGTTGCTAGGCTCACCTGACTTGCCCAAGGCATTTGGCATCGTTCTCTTAGGGTAACTACTGAGGCAATCTCACAATGCCTTACTAACTCACCCATATACAAACCTAGGATATCATCACTGCCACGCTAAGCCCTAGGATGAGAAAGGTATTCCTATTGTCCAGTTTATCATTCTACCTAAACTAGGTAGTACTAATGTTAGGGATGGATTGTATGTTACGTTTTACCTTATGGCAAAGAAAAAAGTCAATTTGCCAAGAATGTTCATGGACTTCATGCTTACTACTATCACTAAGAAGAAGAGAAATTGTTGGGGTCCCATATGGGATGTATAACATCTTATGTTGCTTTATGGATTGATAACTGTCACACAAATCAACACAGACCTTCTTAGCATCATGTGATGCTTGGGTTGACAAGGGGGAGTGATTGCCAGGACAAGAAGACATGGACAAGGAGTGGCTCCTGGTAGGCTTCCAAGTGGAGGGGTACATGAATGAACCGATTACACACCAGAACGAGAGATCCTAAGACCTAGACATGGGACTATATAGTTGATGATGGCTTATATGAATGATTGGTACTACCTATACTAACAAGTTGCATCTTCTTTTAGCCTATCACTAAAGAATAACGGTTAAACTAAACTTGGAGAATTTTAGGATAGGTGATTTGCTAAGGAGCGTGTGAGTAAGGACAAAGCACACTAAGAGACCTATGTTGGTTTATGGGGATAGTCGTCAATCCATAAAGCAGCATAGGATATTACAAATAGTATCAGAAGCACTCTTCCAGGTACGGTAGTTTGGCGATGAACCAAGCGGAAGCTAGTGGGCGTGTAATTTTCAAGGTTGACGAGGCGAGGAGTGATCACTAGTGTAAAAGGACACGGACAAAGACCAAGAGGCTGCTAAGCGAGAAGGTACATGTAACATCCTCCCAAGTACAACCCCATCCTTAAGTCATTGTATCATACTCAAGAGTTGTTACTTATATTCTACGGACCTTTCTTAATTATCTATAATAAGGGTCGAATCGAATTGCGTGTTAACTAACTCGTGGTTCTATCGAGATATATAGCCAGAAACAACTTATTTATTTAATACAAATCAAGTACAAAAGGAAGCTCTTCTAAGAGCTTTACATACATCCGTTATCTCTTATGTTTTACAGACATATACATACACTTAAGTACAAAAAAACACAAGTTCTCTACTAACTCCTGGAAATCCACTTGATCTTCTCCTGAGGCCTCACCGTCTTCTAGATCAACCTGGGGACACGGAAAAACAAATACATAGGGGTGAGAATTCTAACATTCTAAGTAGCGTTCCAAAACATATACTGAAGTTCATGTCATCGTTACCGCCCCAGCCACTTCGATTTATTTAACAAAAGGTGATCATGCATTACATAATGACTATTCATTTTTAAAGTTCAAAATCTATCTTTTTGAAGTGGGTTACTTTTAAGAAAAACCAATCACTTAATACACCTTCCAAACCAAGCTCATACTCATAGTTAGTTATGGCAACCAAGAAGAACCAATATACACAAATATGTATATGCCCAATGTAATGAAATTCATCTTTGGTTTTCCTTGATGAATCAAAAGTATCACATCCCTCTCTATTTGCCTTCGACAAGCCAAAAGGATCTCAATCCACTCCATTTGCCTTTGACAAGTCAAAAGGATCTCGTGTGTCATTATTTGCCCTTGACAAGTCAAAAGGATCTCAAGTTTCATTATTTGCCCTTAACAAGTCAAGAGGATCTCAAGTTTCATTATTTGCCCTTAACAAGTCAAGAGGATCTCAAGTTTCTTGGGATCATAGAATTTAATTCAGGACATCATTCACTCATGCATAAAACACATACAGGCATCCATTCACAATGAAATTCTCATTTGTATCTGATAAATCAACCTTTTAAATTATCTAGTATGCATTCATATGTCACAAGACATACAGCCAAAAAGGTAACATCAAGTACTCATGTCATTCTAGAACCAAAAATTCCATTACTTCATCAATTCAAATCATTGTTGCATTTCCAGCATAATGGCAGATTTTACACCATTGTAACACGAATTATGTTGCCCCTCAAACAATCAATTCAGAGGCTATAAAAATTTCACATGACACTTCAATGTGTCTAAAACAACCTGTAAAAATTTCAGGGTAATCAGAATTATATAACTACTTCAATAAAATAGGCAAATCTGGTGATCAGAAGCCACAAATTCATAGTCCAGACTTGTGTTCTCAAAATATTTAGCCCTAGAATTCGATGGAATCATGGTACAAGAAAATTCACAGAGGTATTTCAACATGTTATTAGTCTTGTGTAAAAATTTCAGAAGCTATCTCAATCAATTACTGTGATTAAAAATTCGGGCAAGTTTGTCACTTCAGTCTCAACAATTCAGACAGCAGCAGTTACAATTCGGTTTCTAATTTTTTGAGGCATCAAACCTTAGAATTAACCCTAAGAAAATTCGTGTGTTTAGTATAAGAGGTTAGATACAACATATAATTTTCATGGCTCATGAAACCACCCACAAAATTTCCAGAAAATTCGTGAAAAATTCTGATTACAGAACAGAAATCAGTCCAGCAACCTAGTTCCAATTTCACTTGAGAAACCGATTTTAAAACCCTCCAAACACAACACAAAAATTCATACATCAATATCAATATGTTAACCATCAGTATCATCAAAATTTTCGGAATTAGGGCAAGCCAAAATAGAATTGAAAAATTCCACAAGAAAGGCAGCAAAAACCCTACTTTGAGAGCTCTTGAGCTCTATGCTCCAAAGGATGCTCTAGAATGCTTTTGCTTCACTTCAAAGCTTCCCCACCAACATCAAACCCTTCCTTTAACCTCTGATTGTGTGCCCTCAAAGTTGGAAAAAGTGATGGATTCAAATTATAATCGGTTAGATTTGTAGGTTATAATGAATAGAATAAGTTTTGTGAAGAGAGTTTGTGGTTTTAGTGACTTTGAGCTAGGGTTTTGCAAGCTTGAAGCTTGTTAATGGAGTTTGAGAGGAAGAAAAATGGAGGAATGGTTCTTAGAGAGGTCTGGACGAAATTTTCATGAAGGAAATGATAAGATATTGATTTTATGAGTTTATGACAAAATGCATAGAATTTTCAAGTCCAAAATGTTTTCTTTTCTTAAAGATAAATGTAGAAATTTTTTGTAAGCATCCTATTGGTCCTAATAAAGTGGCAATGGTGTGGCTTCTTCTAAGTCACACACTTGTCTAGATGGGTGGCAAACTTTCACTGGAAGTTTCATTATAGAAACTGCATATTGAAATCTCACAAACGGTAAACACCGTACCCATTGAATCGATATTGCCCGAAAATTAATTTTAAGTATAAAATTATCAATCCCACCTATTTCTAACCTTATTCCCATGTTTTCCTAATTTCGGGCACCTCGGGGCCTAAATCTAGGTTTCAGCTGTCCAGGGCCTGTGGGGCCCACAAGGTTACTATTCACGGCCCGAATTTTTTTTTTTTTTCGTTGGGCCGCCCTCATCATTACTAAACTATTATATTTTTGAAATTATGATTAATAAAGCTCAAATTAATTTTTAATTAAATTTTAGGGTCTTAGGACATGAATGAACTGATTACACACCAAAATGAGAGGCATCCTAAGACTATGTAGGTATGGGACTATATAGTTGAGGATGGCTTATATGAATTAATTTGTACTACATTTACTAACAAGATACATTATCTTTTGTAGCCCATCACTAAAGAACTCCATGGTTAAGCGTTTACTTGGAGAAATTTTGGGATGGATAACCTCCTGGAAAGTTTTCCTATGAAGCATGTGGTGAGGACAAAGCATGCTGAGAAGACTTGTGTTGGTTTGTGGGATTCAGGAATCTATAAAGCGGCATAGGATGTTACAGGATGTTGCTGACAAGGTTTTTCCAACACACTGGTTTCCTCTTGCTGAAGAATGATTTAGGTTTATGATTGGGATAGAATACATAATGATCTCCTTTGAAACAATGAAGAGAACCAAGTCTTACACTGTCAAAACAAGTTCTAGATGACAAAGATCCCAAATCAAGGATGCAAAAATTGAAAAAGTTGCCACTAAATCAGAGAAGAAGAAAAGGTATGAAAAGGACATGACAAAGAAGAAGATAATCCTCCTACTAAGTTTGAAAGGACTATGTTTAAGGAAGTCCCTCGCATAAACAGAGAAGCAAGAAGAGGCAAGACAAAAGGCAGAAGAGAGTTGGGGCTCCCAAGCCTTCTGAATCTTTAGAAATGAGGTAGGGACCTTAGAAAGTGAGCTCCCCAAGGGAAGGCCTAACAAACTCCTAATCCAAAAAAGATGTTGAGCACAAGGATAGGAATTTGACCAAGGGAATGTCAAGGGTGTAACACCCTTCTAAGAACAACATCATCCTTAAGACATGACATTATACTTAAGAGTTATTACTTATAAATTAGTGGACCATTCTTTATTATCAATAGCAAGGTTGATCAAATTGAGTAGTAACTAGTTTGTGGTTCTATTAAAATATATAACAAAGAAACAAAACATTTTTTGAATCCAAAGTCAAGTATAAAAGAAAGCTCTTCTATGAGCTTTAATACACATTTGTTCTTTATTATATTTATAGACATACACATATAACTAAGTACAATAGATATAAGTCTTCACCACTAAACTACTGCAATTCCAATTTCATTCGGCAGCCTTATTGTTCCTGGATTAACCTGGACACGAATAGGAACACAAACATATAAGGGTGAGAATTATAAAATTCTCAGAGGTGTATCCCCAATACACAATTATAAATGTCATCATCATTGTCCCAGCTTTAACACCCAATTTTTACTATAAATTTTTACTGTCGTTAGAAATTACCAAATTACCCTAGGTAATTTTTCATATAATTCGAGACCAAACAATCCTCAATAAAGGAATATAACACTAGAAGAAGGTTAGGAGCAATTCGTGTAGAGTTGCAAATCTCAATTTTCTATATGTGTAAAATGACCAAAATGCCCTAGATTATTTTACTCAGAAAATGACGATCGTGGGCCCCACCCATCCTCAAAGGGATGTTTTAATGATAATAAGGGATTGTTTGTGTTATGTGTATTAATAGAGGAGAAGAATCCTAATTTTGAGCTCCAATGCGAAATGTCCAAAACGCCCTGCCTTAATTCCAAATTGCGTGACTTAGACCGAACCTCACTAAAATATTTTAAAACATGTTTTTAAGCTATGATTAACCATTAGTTAAGCTCGGGTGGTCTCAAATTTTTAAGTAAAATTACCATTTTGCCCCTCTCTTTGTAGTTTTGCGAATTTTGAGATCTTCAATTCGTCTAATGAAACCTAAGCAATATTAGGCTCAAATTAAAGCCTATTAAATTCTAATTATTAATCTAGAGTCAAAATTATTTATTTAGATTGATTAGAACCCAAAATTTCTTAAAAACACTCAAATTGCTTACTAATTCACCTAAGCCCTTAATAGTAAATTTTCTAATTTGCAAGAATACCTTACCTACACCTAAATAATACATGGAACACACAAATTTCCTCTTCCATGGGCTGTAATGGATGA
>JAMLFY010000005.1:873195-905195 GCA_030441495.1 Dalbergia oliveri | reverse complement strand
TCATCACACCAAAAGACAAGGGGACAAGGTGGCTTTATCTCTTTTTCTCCCTTTAAGATTAGGTATATTGTCATATTGGATAATTGAATTAATCATGGTTAGTTCATTAAAAGATATGATCTAAGCCCCTTAATTATGGTTTAAGGTGTCTTAGATATTTATTTTCATTTCCTAATATTCTTTTTAATCATATACACACAAACCTAATTTCCACAAAAAAGCACAAAATCTCACCCACTCCCTCCCCCTTGGGTTTGACCTATACATACACACACATACACATACACACATACTCTCTCACACTTTTGTTCTTTTTTTTTTTGGCCAAGGCAAACAATCCTACAATCTCACATTCTCATTCTCATTCATTTCTTTTTGGGGCACAACTTGCTTTTGAAGCTTGTCCAAAAATCCTCACTTCTACATCAACTCTAAATTCTTCTCGTTTTCTTTACCAAGACTCCATTTTTTTCAAGAACAAAGGTTGAAACACCAAACAAATCACACATACACCATGAATCACCTCCCAAACACATAACATCCACCTTTCATCAACCAAACCACCACAAAACTTTCGGCAGAACACACTTCTTGTTCAAATTGGAGATTTTCTTCTCTTTTTCCCTTAAATGAATAAGCCTTTTGCATCCTTGAGCAAAGATCATCACTTGGGTAGGTGTTTTTATTATTTTTCCCATTTCCTCTTCATTTCTTTATTTTTGGTTAAGGATCATAAGGCTATGGCTCAATGATAATGGCTCATTGATGATGGTTATGAGACCATCATGTTGAGGCCTCCAAAGTTTGAAGCCTCTAAAGTTTGAAGCTTAATCCGTTTTATCTTTTTTAAAAAAAGAATGCACATTTCTTTTATCTATTTACACTTTTGCTTCAAAAATGAGCTTGATGATGAGTCTACATAACCAAGGTTCCTTGAATCATTAAAAATGAGACTCTAAAGCATAATCATACCCTCTTGATGGCAAAAGTTTATTCTTTTTGCATTTTCATGGGAAAAGATTTCCATTTTGTAGCTTTGGTGGGCTAAAGTTTAACATTTTTTGGTGATTTATAGTTCTACTCTTAAATTTAATCAGTTGATAATGTTTATTGCAAGGTTGTTGGTGATTCTAAGCATTTTGCTTAGGTTTTCTTTGATATAGTTCAAATCTTTGTACATAAAAATGTTTTTCACTGATGTTCTATTTTGGTTTCAAGGTGGTATTTTTGCTAAGAAAAAAAAAGAGTTTTTGAAGAATGGAAATGATGGTATAGGTGGTGGCCTAGCAAGGTCTATAGAGTTTAAAAATGTTGATTTTTTTATTTGATGGATTAATGAGCCAAAACTAGTCTCTTGAGCATTTTGAGTACAAGATGTGAACTTTGGACTTCCCTAAACACATATGTATGTGTCCGGCCATGAGCATTTGAAGGGCTTGGGGTTGGTTTTATTTGATCCAAATTTTGTATCTTGTGTTTAAAGTGTTTAAGAGAGTTTTTTAAAATGTTGGAAACTAATAAGAGGTGTAAATGTAATTTTTTGAACTTGGTGGTCCTACATATATGCATATTAGGCCATAGCATTATTTTGAGGGAAAAATGCACTTTACCCCTGAAATTTAGCTCATGTGCAATTTAAACTCTGATATTTCAAATTGGGCAACCCGACCCCTGGAGTTACCAGACCGTGCAAAATGGTCCTTCTATTAGTATGCCATCAAATTGTCACCGTTAAATGTCTGTGTGCCTTTCATGTGATCACTTTTATGGACAAAGATACCCATACTCAATTAAATTTTCCATTTTAACTCCTCCCTACTCAAATACACTTACTTCCAAGCTCGATAACACGAACCTTTCTCTCTTGGCTTGACTTCACCTGCCAAAACCTTCAACCTTCAACCTTTGTAAATAATGCCTGTACCCTTTCACTCTATCACCTCCCTACTTAACCCATCATCACTCTCCACCCTCCAACACAGTTCGAACCTAATCTCTCACCTTCAATCGATAACTTCCCTATTTTATGTTGAACCCTAAACACTCAATAGAACCTAATCGATAAAAATTCTGTAATCACCTCCACCTAATCGATGAAACTGGCCTAATGGAAGAATCCAAAGCATCCCTAATCTGTGATGTTCTGGTCATTTGTGCATAGAAGAGGTTGAAGAATGGCTTGACTGGGCAACCTTGCGCTAGCTGCTTATAGAGATACTAGGTAAGAAACCAAAGCATCCATTTTGTGAGAAAGTGAAAGTTTCTTTTTGTTAAATAGCTTTGAAAATGTCACTCATTGTACTACATGTGGGGTCTTCAAATAATGTGGTTTTTTTAATTTTTTGGTGACTTTCAGAATGCATGTGGAGTTTTTTTAATTATTTTTGTTATTTATTGTTGCTAAGTCTAGATTTTATCCCATGTAGGTACATGTGGTAGGTTAGCTTTTGAGTGGCAAGTGGTCATATGTGAATGTATTGTTTAATGTATAGCATTTTTTAATGTGTCCATTTTTTATGCACTTGGTTTAATTTCCATATTTGCACTTGATCAAATTTATGTTGATGGAATGTATTTAAGTACTCATATTTGAGATTGAAAATTATTTGGAAAAAAAAAAGGGAAGTTTTGCTGTGAAAGGAGAAAGAGTATGCAATGTGAGTGAAAGCTTGTCTCTACTCTTTGGTAGCTTTTTAATTATTAACGAAACAAGTTATTTGCTCCCACTGTATTCCTAATCTCCATATATGATATATCTATTCTATAAAATTGTCACAAACTTTAAAAAGAAAATAATAGAAAAAATTAGGATAAAATCGAAACCTTGTCACAAGCTTTTCCACTGTAGGTTATTTGACTTCACTCTTTCATGATTTGTATATGCATCATATTATAACTTGTAATCTAACCAAAGCATGCATGATTTTGATTTAAATAATGAGGAATACTTTTCATTGATGACATTCACTACAAGAAATGCACGGAAATAACGCCTTTATCGACGGGTATTTCAATGGGTTAGATTTATATTGATGGGTTTACGCGGATAATGGGCATCGGTTTCCAAGCCATCAATGAATATTCCTGACAAAATATAAATAAATCCATCAATTATTTTTGATGCGTGTATGACAGGTAATAAAATATTTAGCCGTCAGTACAATTATATAAAAGGCGGTGGTATATTTGTCCTGATGAGTTTATTTAATTTTACTGACGGGTATTTAAATAAATAAAATAATTTTCTTAGTATATTACCGATGGTATATTGATTTATGGAAAACAATTGATTTTAAAAATATTTCACATTAACGGTTTTACCTTCAGTAACATTTTATTTTTGCCCTATTTAATTATGAAGTGATCGGTAATTTATTATTTATTTATTTATGTAATCATCAATTAAATTGATATTAAATAAGAAAATAATATAATGAATAAATTAAACTGATTAAATAAAATAGCCAATTATGATAATAAAATATATACAAATTACAATAAATGTAAAAAAAAATCCAGAATGGAAAAAAAATAATGTCAAAAAATCCAGAATGGAAAAAAAAAAGCTAGATAAAAACTAGCTGAACTCTTGGGCATCGACATCATCCGGCGGCGGCATTGTCTGAACCATCATCTTCATCCACACCATCCGACTATGAGTGGCCTTCAGAGATGGAGGGAGTGGGATATGGGGGAATGGGATCTGGGGGAGCGTCTTCTGAAGCTGAAGGATCCTGAGCTTCATGTTTTGAAAGAAGGTCATCACATCTACAGTGATCTTCTCCTGCATCTTCCAGAACTGAGTCTTCTCCTTCTTTACTTTTTGCTGCTACTGCTCCAATGAGAGCTTAAGCTCTAGATCTCTCTGAGCTCTTGCTCCACAACTGCTCAGCCTCCCTGTTGGTCTTAAAGCTCCAGGGGCTGCCCTACTCACTCTCCTACCTCAATCAGCTGGGCCTGCCTGCAACTCCTGGTTAAGGGCATGGACATGCTCTCTAGGGCATCATCCCAAGTAGTTGATCCAGTGCGAAGGATAGAGGATATACTCTTAGGGTAGTACCCCATCTCATATATGCGACCCTTGTATGGGTCGCCAACAACTGAGCCAAACATCCTCCTTGTTTGAAGAAGGAGGAATGTCAGTATTAGGCCCAGCCTGAGCCATCTGGGCCTGGTCCTGGGTTTGGACCTACTCCCACAAGTTTGTAAACTCGCATTGCAAAGGAAAAAAAGATAAAACATGTTGTAAGTAATAATTATGACATAAATGAAAGTAATAATAAACATTAAGTAAAGATATGTCTAAATTTAAACTTACATAAGTCACCTTGGATCGAGGTCTCCAGACCTTTCCAGCCTTCTCTGCTCACCATTTCGAGTGTGAGTTTCCCAAAATAGCTCACACTGTGTAGAGGGTATAACACCCTAAAATTTAATTAAAAATTAATTTGAGCTTTATTAATCGTAATTTAAAAAATTTAATAGTTTAGCAATGATGAGGGCGGCCCAACCCTCAAAAAAAAAAATTCGGGCCAATGAATAGTAACTTTGCAGCTTGGACGCTAAAACCCTAGATTTGAGCCAGAGTGCCCGAAATTAGGAAAACATGGAAATAAGGTTAGAAATAGGTGGGAATGATAATTTTATACTTAAAATTAATTTTCAGGCAATATCGTTCGGACGATGTTTACCCGTTCGGTAAAATTTCGGCGTGCTGTTTTAACACGAAAGATATTTTTAGTCACCACAAATGGTCAAAGCTTATCCTTTTAGGACATGTGGAAGGCCAAGATTTAATCTTGGAATCCAAGATTAAATCTTAGCCATCCATTTTGCTTTAGCACAAAATATCTTTAAGCATTCAATACAAAATAAACAAGTTATCAACTTATCCTCCAAGCCACCTAAACTTATCATTTTCTTCTTCAAAATTTCGTGCAGCCTTCAAGGAGAGAAGAACCAGCCACCATTTTCATCTTCTTGAGCTTGATCTTGAGTTGTAAGCCCAAAAACCCTAGCCTAGAGTTGTGGAAACCTCAAAGTTCCTTCATTAAACTTGTTCTACACATTAATACCTACAAATCTAACCGATTAAAATCTCAAATCTCTATCAATCCTCACCTTGATACCTCACTCCCTCATTGATTTAAGGAGGGTTTGAAGTTGGTTTGGGAGCTTTGGAGTGGAAGGAATCAGGCTTGGATCATCTTGGAGCCAAGGATCCACTAAGTTGCTACAAGTAGGGTTTGTGCGTCTTTTTTGTCAAATTTTTCTGATCTGTTTTGGGTTGATCTATGTCAGAATATTTTAGTGGTATTGAATGATATGATGCTGATATTGATGTATCAATTTTGGTTGTGTGTTTGGATGTTGTTAAAAAATGGTTTTTATCAAAAGAAGTTTGGGCTAGACTGCTAGGATTTTGGTTTTTCGGTCATTCACGAATTTTCTGGTATATTTTTGGGTATTTTCATGAGCTAAAAAAAGTATATGTTGGAGTTAATATCTTAAAATAACTACATGAATTTTCTTGGGTGTTGATTTTAATTTTTACTACCTCAAAAAATCAGAAACCGAAATGAGACTGATGCTGCCTGAAATGTTGAAACTGAAGCAATAAAGTTATTCGATTTTATTACCATAGCAAATGATTGAACTAGCCCTTGAAATTTTTACACGAAGTTAATAACATATTTAAATATCACTGTAAATTTTATTATGCATTGGTTCAATCATTTGATGGGGTTAAAAATTATGAGAACTCTGGTCTGAGCTGTGAATTGGTGGTCCCTGACCATGGTTTTGTACAATTTATTGAAGGAGTTAGAAAGCTCCGTTTGTGTTGAAATTTTAATGGGACCTTGGGGACACATTAAAGTGTCTTGAGTAATTTTTAGAACCTTTGAATTGATTTTTTGATGGGCAATTTAATTTGTGGTACAATGGTGTAAATTCTACCATTTTGCTAGAAATGCCACAATGCTTCGAATTGATGAAGTAATGGCACTTTGGGTTCTAGTATGACATGAGTATTTGATATTAAGTGTTTGGCCATGTGACTTGTGACACATAAATGCATGCCATAGACTTTAAAAGATTGAAGTTTGAGAAAAGAATGAGAATTTTACTATAAATGAATGCCTATATATGGCTTGTGCATGCAGTTGAGAAAAGAGAATGTATAAATTTCAATTGTGCATATTCTGACATAAGGACAAAATAGAAACAAGACTTAGATTGAATGAGGGAAGGCGAAAGTAGTAACTTCCCAAAATTTATTTTGAGTCGGAGACGTATTGGCTAGGAATAGATCTGTGTGGGATTCGGAAATGGTAAAAAATGAAGTTCGATGACCATGTATAGGAATGAGCTCAGTCCTGATAAGTAGTCTATTTCCCTTGTGTGGTGTGATCCACTATAAATACCCGTTGGGTATAAACGGATCTATTGTGGAGTTGTCCACTGAAAATACGCGTTGGGTATAAACCAAGTCTTTCCTATGTCAATGAAAAGAGAAAAATGCACTAATTGGCTTTCTATAGCCATGATGGAAACCAGGTCACTTTGAGATAACTTTACTGTATTTGACACATGCATCATCCATATCATATGAAATACTTTAAGTAGATTTACTTACTCTGTGTTTGAGCTTCTAGATATATGTACACGTCCTCCTGATTGTTAAAAGCTACCCACTTCGGAAGGATGATTTTGGAACTTTAAAATGAACCTTTAGAATATATTGCATGATCACAGTTTGAATAAACCGAAGTGGCTGGGGCAATGACGATGACATTATGATTGTGATTGCAGAGTTTCCTCCTGAGAATTTTAAAATTCTCACCCCTATGGTTTGTGCTTCCATGTCGCCTCTAGGTTAAGCCAGGAGACGATGATGCTGCTATGCAAAGGAATGTGGGACCGCAATAGTATAGTAGTTCCTGTTTTATTCTGTTGTACTTAGTGGGATGGAAAATGTATGTAAATGTATTTGAGGACAAACATGTACTAAAGCTCATAGAGGAGCTTCCTTTTGTATTTTAGCTGTGTATTCAACGAATATGGTGTTTACTTGTAATATGTTCTAATAGAAATACGCTTAGTTATTTCGCACGTGAATCAAGCTTGCTATAGATAATTAAGAAAGTCTTCTAATTAATAAGTAACAACTCTCGAGTATGATAACATGGCTTAAGAATGGGGTTATACTTGGGTAATGAAGTCATAAAAATATAGTATTTGCCATAATTCAAATATAGTAAATATTATTATAAAATGTAGAAAGATTAAAGAATTACCAAATGCTTACGGGTGCCCTCCTGGGTGCTCAACACACTCGTGTCCATGACCGCCTTTCTATGAGGCTCGGTTTGTCTTTCCCTTACCCGACCTATTCTTAAAGGTCATGTCGCTAGCCCAGTGGCGTTGCAGCTTAGCAAAGATGACATTATTCAGCCACGAGCTGTTCATGTGTTGCTTACGGACATCATGAAAATATCTAGCATTCTCTTGGAGGACCTAATCCTCTAAGCCCTTTTCATTGTGGGCTCATGCTTGGGCTGAATGTAGAATGTTTTCTACATATATAAATTCATAGCACATAAGTGATTGTATATAAGCATGTAATTAAATAATACAAACATATATTTTAACAAAAATGAAGCAATCATAGAACTACCTTCAATTCCTTCCACCACGACTCCTTGACATTAGGAGGGATATTAGTCCATTTGGACCACGGATGGTTATATCGACTCTGTATAACCTCTGTGATCCTATAGTGGGCCACCACAAATGGATGAAAACTATTACATAAATGAAATATATAACAAAAATAATCAAAATTACTCAAATATCATAAGCAATGTAAAATTAAAATGTAATAAAAAACATGTTTCAACTTTCCTGTCTTTATTAGTCTAGCTTAATCTCTGAGTCAGTCTACCATCAGGCCCAAGTGGCCTGCCATCCCGATAGGCTTTCCATCGGTATCCGTGCCTCCGACCCAGTTGAGAGGAGGAGTCTGATCAAATACGAGGCTGGAGCCAAGGCGGTGGTAGGGTTAGGCGTAGTGGTAGGGCTAGGGAGGGGTCGCTATTGCGAGTAGGCTATGAGTGTGAATACGGGAGGGGTGAGAGCCTAGCATACCCAGGAATGGGCATCATCCTGAAGCCTGTGCTGATGGTAGGGACTGAGGTGGAGGTGGTGGAAGGGTAGATAGTGGAAGGGACGGTCAGAGGTAGTGGGAGGGGTAGTAGCTAAGGTGGTGGTGGGTAAACCGACCTTCTAGGTCGGTCTTTGCCTCTACAGCCATCCTGAAAAACTAAAAATAATCCACAACAAAACATTAATTAAATTAGGAAATTTCAATTAATTTCATAATAATACTGCATATAAAATTGAACACCTTAGTTAATCTGAAAGTCAGGACTTTTCATCATCACTCTGTTGTTGATCACTAGGTGAATCATCAGCACTACTATCACTTCTTTCATCTCCATGATTTCTTATTGGTAACATGAGCCGCACATACAGGAATAAATTATGTAACACCCTAATATTCAAACTAGCACGCCTAGGACGCGCTTAAGTTAATTATTAGTCGTTACTCTTTTGGTCAAGTTCTTACTTTTAACTTTTGAAAATACTTTAGTGAAAATACGAGTAAAATTTTTTTGAACTTGAATCAAAATGTGAGCCACACATACATCCTGAACTACATCACGTCCCTAGCGTAACAAGGACGAAAATCATAGCAAGACATAGGCATACATAAAACAGAACATCACAAACCATGAACAATTGAGATCATACTCATTTACATATATATCATCAATAGTTAAACGTTCCACTTTACATACCCAAAATATACAAGAAGAAAGTTATATCATGCCCACCAACAAAGGTTGGGCTCAAAATATATCTATGAATAAAAAATAGCTATAACAAGCAAAATAAAAGACCTCTCCTCCTCCTCTTCCTGATGCGCCTAGACTAGATAACCTCTATAAACAAAATGCAAAAGAAGGCTATCCTCTCTACTACATGGGCACAGGTGCTCTAAGGTCTGGTGTAATGCCCTAATTTTTCTTTTGAGTACAAATGACCAAAATGCCCTGAGGTCATTTTTACCAGAGTTGAGGAAGCGGCAGTCCTAAATGGGTCAACTCAATGTTTGAAGGGGATTGTAACTGTTATGTTTGATATCCGAGGTGAAAATCGTTTTGAACTTTCGGCTCAAAATGACCAAAATACCCTGAACGTTTTACGTGGGTAAAGGTTCCGTTTGAGTCCAGAACTTTTCAGGAAGTTCGAATGATGTTCATGAGTGGTTTTGGATGTTTGTTGCAGAAAGGTCCAGAGCAGTTTAGTGCAAAATTATCATTTTGCCCATAGAACAGTGTACAGTGAGCCTAATGACGTAATTAAGTAAACCTAAGCAATATTAGGCTCTAATCGAAGATTAATTTATTTTGATAATTAATCTAGAGTCAAAATAATTTATTAAGGTTAATTAGAACCTAAGATTGCTTGGTTAAACTCTAATTGCATCTTTTGATTCAAGATTTCTTGTCATGGAATCTTGAATAGTGTTTCTCTCCAATTCCTTAAATTAAGGAATTGTGCCCATACCTTCATTTGACTAAAGAATGATTTTAATTTGTTAAGTTAGCAAGATCACCCCCTAATCAAGTCTTGACAACCTTAATCAACTATTACCTCACCTAAACACTTTCTTACAAACTCATAATCAAAACCTTAATCAAAGAAACACCTAAACATATCACTAAACCACAATTACATGGACAATTTCTTTCTCCCCCTTGGTTGGAAAATCTGGCCGAATTCATCCTCCCCCATTTGTGTCACATGTTGATTTTGTTTCACTCAAAGACCATACCTCAAGCCATACTTTGAACCATACCTAGCCATGCTTTCAACCATGCCTTTGAATGACTAAAGTTTGAAGATATTTTCTTCCCCAAAGGCCATGAATACCTTTGGCCTTCCTCCTCCCTTTGCAGCCTTATTGTTGAAATTTTTCTATAAATACCAAGCTTTAGAGAACTTGGTCACACTTTAGATAATTTGCCAAATTAAGCTTTCTTCCAATTTTCTTTCTTTTCCTCTCAATTGTTCTTCATCTTGTTCTTTTTCCTCCACCATCAAAGAAACCTTTCCACCACCACAAACAACCTTGAACCACCATTCCCCTACCTCAAACCACCTCTCAAACACCAAACCTTTCCATTTCCAAGCTTACTTTTTCAAGGAAAATCCATCTTCCTTGTGTTCTCCCCTTGGTTGAATCCTTATTGCCATCCAAGAGAAGATTTTGTCTTCTCATTTCATCAAGGATCCAAGCTTTCTTTCATTTCTTTCAAGCCTTCTTTAGGTAGGGGTTTTATTTCAAAGTTTTACTTGGTTTCTTCAAGAAAGGTTCTAGTTTTCTCTTGGTTTTTCAAGTCTTTCCTCCTTTTTCTTTTTCGGCCTTGTAGCCTTTTCATGAGAAAAACTTTGGCTTGATGATGAAGTTTCAAGATAATGGTCTTGTGATGCCATGTGAGAAACCTCTAAAGCTTGAAAAGCTTGGTCTTGAACTATATATGCTTTGGTTTCTTTCCTTTTCTTGCTCAAAGGTTTCAGTTTTTTCCTTTCCTTATCCTCCTCAAAGTTTCAGTCTTCTTTCCTTTCTTTGAACAAAGTTTGATAAAAATGTTAAGTAGATCACTAAAAGTTTTGTTAAGAAAATTAATCATATGTTTTCAAAGAGCTCTAAGCTTACCCTTACCAACCATAAAGTTGGTCGGCCGTTCTAAGAGTTTACTCTAGATTGAAGCCCATGAGCAATAAAATAAAGAACATAAGTAGTTTCCTTTATGTTTGCTTTGATAAGGTGTTGAAGTTTATGTCTTAGTCCATTTCTTGAGCTTGATGATGAAGTTCAAATCCAAAGACTTCTTGAAGTCTTGGTGCTAAGAACTCTAAAACTCACTTTATGTTGTTAAGATACATATTTGGGTTAAGGTTGTGATGTTCCTTTAAAGTCTTGTAAGAGCTCTAGTTAAGATAAAATGAAATTGCACTCATGTTTATGTTTATGCCTTGCATGGCATGTTTATTTTGATGCCATCACTAAGCTCTCAAGAATAACTAAATGAACTTGCATTATCATATTTAAATTTCCAAGCTTGCATTTCATATTTATATTTCAAGTTATCACTTAATCTTTAAAGATAATAATGAGGTTGCATCTCACATTTATTTTATGCTCTCACTTTATTTTATAATGAAGAGTAAAACAAGTGCATAGCATGTTTAAGCTTATGTCATCATTTAAATTTCCTAGAGCTTAAAGACTTGCCCAAGTATCTTATATAAAGTTTTAGAAAATGGAGGCATCCAAGGAAGCCATTTCGGCCTTGTGATGATGATGATGGTTGAGATGAGTTCATCTAATCATAAGTGCCCATAGCCTATATCTTGGAATTTTTCTAAGCTTAGGTGTACTTAAAGAATGTTGTGAACAAGATCCGATGTTTTAAATCTAATTTATGAATAAATTATTTTAGCTACTGACCTTACCCATATTTGTGTGATTTTAAAGAGACTAATTGGTTTCTAAAAGAGTTTTGATTTTCCTAAATTGTTCCAAGAGAAAAGTAGCAACTTATATGCTTTTAAATCATGAGATTATGTGACTTATATGAGCTATACTTTTCAATTCTGCCTTGTGTACTTGGCCACTGTATTAAATCTATTTTATGGTGTTAAAATGTGTAAAATTATGTTTGAGTGAAGCAAGGAACGATTTAGGGAAGTTAGGAAAGAACAAGTAACTAGAAAGGACTTAAAATGAGAATTCTAGAACACTTAGACCCAAGAATGGTAAATTCTGTTCCAGCATAATTGAACTTAAGAAAAATGGTTTATAATTAGTGGATATGTGTAGGAATCCCTTGTAATTGGTTTAGGGGTTGAATATAGAGCCTTAGGCGAAGACAAAACTTAGAAAGGGTCAAAACGAAGATTCTAAAACCCCGTAAGCGTATGATAATTTTCTGCCTAAGTGATGCCACACTGTTTGGATATATTAGTAAACATAAATCTTTGTGGGAATTGTAAGTAATGATCCCTTAGGTGTTATAAAGAACTATTATGGGTATTAGGATGACTAGAACACGAGTTTAGGACCCGTGAGGGCCAAAGCATAAGATATCTTAAAATAAGGGGATGTGAGGTAAGAATGAGATCAAGTGAGTATTGCTTTGATATATGTGAATGTTTTAAATACCGTGAGTATGAGAATGTATGGATGTATGGCATGTTGCTATGATGACATGGTATACTATGTTTACAATGCATGAGAATATGAGATATGAATAGAGGGTATGTTATATGATGTTATATGGTTGTATGCTCATGTTGCATCCATACAAGATATAATAGTGAGGAAATTATCCTATTATGACTTTTCAAGTTAAGGGTTGTACGGGTGATCCAAGAAAGAGATATGATTTCCCTCTCTTTTTTCCATATAAAATCTAGCGACAACTAGTTAGGTTTGAACTCATTCCTAGATGATAGGTGATTAGGAGATTTGGTGACCATGTTAAAATCAACGGAATGTTGGTTGGACTTTTGGTGATGAGTATGAGGGTGGAAAAAGTTAAGAAAGGAACTCGAAGAGTTTGAATACGATAAAGCAAAAGACGCACATGCATAAGTTTCGTGATTGTTCCATTGGTGCTTATGATTAAGTAATATATGTTGAGTACGTGAACTGTCATGCTCAAGCATTGCCATGCATACATAAAATATCTGTTGCATTTATAATATCAATACTCATGCTAAAAGAAACCCACTTCGGATAATAGGATCTGAGAAAAATAAAATTGAATCTATGCATGTACACCTCTTTCATAATGAAACCCGAAGTGGCTGGGCGATGATGATGACACTTGTGTTAAAGTTGGAGCTCCTAAAATCTTGTATAAGTATTCTTACCCCTTTTATTTTTCCCTCCGTGTCATCTCCAGACGTGATTGATGCGGATGTTCATGATCTTCCTTGAGGTGCGGGCATAGGAATCACGTCATCTAGTCAGATCAAAGGGTGCAGCGAAGCATGAAGACTAGTCTAGCTTTGCTAATATTCTGTTTCGTTAGTTAAAGTTGTTTGGTGTAATTGATACCCCTAGGTGTCCTTATATTTATAAGGACATCATTGTTATGTTATGATTATAATCTACTACCATAATGTTGTGATTACTCTAGGGTTTATTTATGATTGCTATGATAACGTGCATTTGGTTGCTATGTCTTATGTGCATTAATCAGTATTTATGCGTAAGCGTAGCTTGCATTTAAGTTTTAAGTTTTAAAAGAAAAATTTAGTCATATTTTCCTACTTGTATTTTAAAAGATAAGTCAAAATATGAAACAAAGACATAACGACTAATAATTAACCGAAATGCGACTGAGCATATAAGGATAAAAGTTAGGGTGTTACAAAAATCATGTAAACATGAGTAATGGTAGTAGCTAATTTATTTTGCCCACAAAAAGGATTTAAAACCTGGAATCAAGTTCATAATGCTTTCTAAGTTCACCTAAGTTTAGAAAAATTCCAAGACATAGGCTATTGGCACTTATGATTAGATGAACTCATATCAAGTCCATCATCATCATCATCACAAGGTCAAAATGGCACTCATGGAAAGCTTCCAATTTCTAAAACTTTACTTGTGATACTTGGGCAAGTCTTTGAGCTCTAGAGTATTTAGGTGATGACATAAACATAAACATGCTATGCACTTTATTTTGCTCTTCATTATAAAGTAAAGTGAGAGTATAAAACAAATATGAGATGCAACCTCATTATTATCTTTAAAATTAAGTGATAACTTGAAATATAAACATGAAGTGCAAGCTTGGAAATTTAAACATGAAATACAAGTTCATTTATTTATTCTTGAGAGCTTAGTGATGGCATCAAAAGTAAACATGATATGCAAGGCATAAACTTAAACATGGATGCAACTTATTTTATCTTAACTAGAGCTCAAGCAAGACTTTAGAGGAACATCAATAGCCTTAACCCAACATGTATCAAACAATATAAAGTGAGCTTTAGAGTTTTTGGCACCAAGTCTTCAAAGAAGTCTTATGGTTTGAACATCATCATCAAGCTCAAGAAAATGGACTAAGCGATAAACATCAACACTTATCAAAACAAACATAAAAAGAACTACTTATATTCTTCATTTTATTACTTATGATCTTCAATCTAGAGTAAACTCTAGATCGGCCGACCAACTTTAAGGTTGGCAAGGGTAAGCTTGGAGCTTTTTGAAAATATATGATTAATTTTATTAAACAAAACCTTTAGTGAGCTACTTAACATTTTTATCAAACTTTGTTCAAATAAAGGAAGTGAAAACCGAAATCATAGAGAGGAAAAGGAAAAGAGAACCGAAATCTTGAGTAAGGAAAAAAAAGGAAATTGAAATCATATATGGTCCAAGACCAAGTTTTCAAGCTTTAGAGGTTTCTCACATGGCATCACAAGACCATTATCTTGAAACGTCATCAAGCCAAAGTTTTTCTTATCACAAGGCTCTAAGGCCGAAATGAAAAGAGTAAAAGGAAGAGCTTTGCAAACCAAGAGAAAACTAGAACTTTTCTTAAAGAAAGCAAACAAAACTTTGCAAATAAACCCCTACCAAAGATATTTTTCTTTTGAAAGATGGAAGCTTGGTCTTGAAACAAGATGAGAAGAACAATTCCTTCCTTGAAGCTCAAAGGAATTCGGCCAAGAGAAAAAGAAAAGGAAGAAAGATTTTGGTTTGAGTTCCTGAGCTTGGAAATGGTAAGTTTATGTGTTTAATGGAAGGTTTGTGGTGTTTGGATGATAGTTTGTGTTTAGGAAATGGTGGATGATGATGATTCTTTGAGAGGATGAAGAAGAAGTAGAAGAAGAACTCAAAGAAAAGAAACCTTAAAGCTTTGCACAAGTGAGCAAATGTTTGCAAGCTTTCTTGGATGCATATTTATAGAAAAATTGCAACACATGGAAGTGCCTTTGGGGAGGAAGGCCATTGGCCATGGAGGAAAGAAAAAGAGAAAAAATATCTCTTGCAAGGCATGGTCTTGGGTATGGTTCAAAGCATGGGTAAGTATGGGCATGGGTATGGGCAACCATGTTCTCTTAAACACATTTTAATAAATTTTCAACATATGATGGATATTTTTGGGGAAGGAATGGCTAATTGGTTTAGGAGCATTTAGAGGAAGGAAAATCTCATTTTAATGTTGGTTTACATGTGTGTTTAAAAGTTAATTTGGTTAGGCCATGGATTAGGAGTTGTAAGTAAGTGTTTAGCTGAAAAAATGGGTAATTAAGGTGGTTCAAGACAAGATTAAAGAGTGGTCTTGCATAATTAATGCAAATTCACTTTTATTAGGGAGGAATATCATCATGTGACATCTTCCATGATTTAAGGAAATTGATTGGAGTCTTACTATTCATGAAAATATGACATAATGTCTAAAATAAAGAAAAGGGATTTTGGGTTTCTCTAAACAATCTTAGGTTCTAATTAACCTTAATTAATTATTTCGACTCTAGATTAGTAATTAGAATTTACTAATCTTTAATTAGAGCCTAATATTGCTTAGGTTTTGCTAATCACATTATTAGGTCCAAAATTCACATAGCTAGGGACAAAACGGTAATTTTTCACAAAACTGGGCTACCTGGGCTTAACCTGTTGTTAAACATCACTTAAAAACATCATTTAAATCCTTTTTGGTGAAGTTCGAGCTTAATCCGCAAGTAAATCGTGACAAACAACCACGGGGCATTTTGGTAATTTCGCGCGTCAAAACTCAAAATGAGATTCTTCTCTATTAATACACACAACACATATAATCCCTTTATTATTATCAAAACATCCCTTGAGGATAGGGGCTCAGCGATCCTCATTTTGGGTAAAATGACCTCAGGGCATTTTGGTCATTTATACACTGGAAAAATCAGGGACGTACGTTACTCCCCTCCTTAAAAGAATTTCGCCCTCAAAATTCATCACGCATATGGTTACATTGGTTGGATAGGCATGACAGATCAAAATGAAGAAAAAGGGAGACAAACTTGATGAAGAAATTGGGTAATATGAAGGTTTGCTATCAATCGGAGCACTCATCAACATGTGTATTGGTTAGATATAGGTGACAGGCGTAGTATAAGTTGATACTCACGAATTACACAAGGTCGGGCTCGTAAAGGGTTTGAAGAAAGGGTATGTTAGCTCTTAATGGGGAAGGAATCATTTAACACTTGCTGGTATGGAAGTTCAAGAAATCATGATGCATGTGACAAGCTTTACTAGAAGAAACATAACCAAGAAATTTATAAGGAGGCTCGAATATAAACAATTTCCAAAATGGCTACCAAGGGTTTTAAAGGGACATACATGAAGGGGTTGTGAGGCTTTCACATCATAACACTTACCATATCAAGTTATTACTGGTAATTGATGATCACATGTTCATTTAAAAAATATCATGTGATTTTATGTCTTAATCTTGATTATTCATATAAGATCCAATGACCCAGATTTACTCCTCTAACTCTAACAATAAACCACCACTATCACTTAAGTTATTATATATATATATATTAGTAGAGATCCATTTATTCCAAAAGTAAGTCTTAGTATACTTACTCCATTTAATAAGTTTTTTTTCCATGAAATTTTATCAATCAGACCATTGAATTCAAAGTTCCTACAAAATAGATCAAGTATATAAAATTTCATATAATTTTAAAATGATTTAATAATTCATTGTCTCATTTTATTTTGGCAGATAACATGTTTTTGAAAATATAAGTAAATATCGATTATCAATTACAAGTCTATTGTTGTCCAAATTTTATGAAATTTGATATACTTGATCGTCATCAATAATATCACATAAATCAACAGTTAGATTGATCAAATTCAATATGGATAAAAAGTTATCGAATAGAGTAAGTGTGCAAGACTTTAACCAAAGAGAAAGAGAACTACAAAAGCTTCGACGACAAATCGAGAAGCTATATGAATACACAAAAACTCTACAAAGATAAGCTGACTTAGATGCTTATTATGCTCCACCACCAAAAATGTTTTCAAGCATGTTTACCTCAAGACAACTATACAAGCCTCCATTGTAGGTGAAAGCAAGGGTAAGAGAAAGGTCAGGGTGAATCATGCAAGCTAAAGCACTTTTTGAAAACTTTTGAAATAAATACTCTTACGTTCTTAGAACTTAGAGAAGTGGAAGCAATATTAGTTATTTAGAAAGATGAACTTTTTGAACTAAACAGAAACTAAATAGGATTAATAAAACACACACAACTAAAGCATACAAGCGATAGAGGGATAGAAGATCATACAAACAAATTTATATTGGTTTGGTCAATCACTACCTACGTCCGATCCCTAACTCAAAAGTTGAGGGTTCTAATAACAATGAGTATTCCTCTCAAAGTTTACACAAGATAGTCTTTCTCTAGCCTTCTCATGCTGCTCTCAGGAGTAGTATTTTCCTATCCTCTCCAAGCTAACACTCATTGGCCACTAATAGGTCAAGGTTACAAGTTGAGATGATTTTGTTTGTGTTTGAGAAACACTCACTAAGTAAAACACTCAAGCTCTTAGAGTATTACAATATGAATAGAGAGTTTCTTGAATGACTTCTTACAAAGAAAATAACTCACAAAGGAGAATATTTGCTAAGATGAATAGTGTAAGAAGGTTTTTGAAAGATTTAGTTCTTTCTACGAGAACTTTCTAAAGCTTTATGAAGGTTAAGAATGTTAGAGTTGATTGTGTTAGATTCATAAGCCTTCAATTTTCAAATAATGATCTTTTCATACATGAGATTTGAAAATAACCGTTATCTCTTAACTGTTAGATCACCCTATGTAACACCCTACTAAGCTCTAATTCTTTTACCTTGTTTTTATTTTTGATAATAGTTAGCTACATATATAATATTACTAGCTTATATCCTTAAGTTTTTTGTGAGATTTTTTTTCTAACTACTATGACTATTTCCTATTCGTAGTCATATACTAGAACAATGTATACTAACTATAAACTTGTGCACCTTGTAGGTTCCTAGTAAAAAGAGGTGGGTCACAATGGATATGGTTAAATACCATGTATTCTTTAACCAGAACCTTTTCAAATCATACCTTCAGAGTAGCATACTTTCATCTAGCAACCCAAGGGTTATTTTCAAATGATAAAGAATGATTATTTTCTAACGTAAAAGTGAACCTACTATTTTTTAGTTAGTAATTCCTGTAACATCCTCCCAAGTATAACATCATCATCATTATTAAGGCATGACATTAGCTCAGGAGTTATTACTTATAAATTAGCTTACCTTTCTTAAATATCTATAGCAAGATTGATTGATTCGTACCATAACTAATTCATAATTCTATTAAAATATATAACAAGAAACAAGTATTTATTAAATACACATTCAAATACAAGAAAAAGCTATTTTAAAAGCTCCAAAATACATTTGTTCTCTATTATATTTATAGACATATACATATAACTAAGTACAATCGATACAAGCCTCAACCAGAACTCCTGCAAATCCTATTTTTTGTATAGCAACCTCATTATTCTCTGGATCAATTTGGAGATAACATAGGAAGACAAACATATAGGGGTGAGAACTCTAAAATTCTAAGTGGGGTATCCCCAAAATACATAATAAAATCCATGTCATTATCATCACCCTAGCCATTTTAGTTTATTAAGAAAATGTGATCATGCATTACATAACAATGGTTCATTTTAAAGTTCAAAACCATCCTTCTGAAGTAGGTTTCTTTTAAGCATTCAATCAGTTACTATACATATGTCATAGTATTCAACACCAAGTAATTCATTCTATACAAATAATTTAATAAAATATGCGTATGCATATGATAAATGTAATGATCTTTCCTTTACTTCGGTATCTTTCTTAATTACACATGCCCTTGATATGTCGAATGGGATCTCATCTTTCTTTACATGTCCTTGATAAGTTGAAGAGGATCTCATCTTTCTTTACGTGCCCTTGACAAGTTGAAGGGGATCTTATCTATACCATTCTCATTGTTACGTGCCCTTGGTACATCAAAGGGGATCTCATATCTTTCTTATCTTTCCATGCCCTTGACATACCGAAGGGGATCTCAAGTTATAGTCTCAATATTCTTTTTCCACGTGTATTCATTAATCACATGTAGACAATTAATCACAAGTGACTCTCATTCATTCCCCATAAACCAATATCTAAAATCTATAGCATGTATTCATACTCATCATACTTAAATAAAGAGTCATTATATCATCAATTCAAGGCATTAGTACAATTCTAGTACATTGGAATTCACACTTATGTAGCAAGAATTGGTTTCCATATCAAACAACCAAGATCAAGACTACACAAATTACCAATTGACATTTCAATGTGTCCACAAGGTCTTGTAAAAATTTCGAGGCAAAACAAGCTATGTTAATAAAATTGGACAAATTCAAAGGTTAGAAACTACTTATTCTAGTCATAGCCAGAAGTCTCAATTTTATTACCCTAATAAATGAATAGATAAAATCTTACAACAATTCAAGGTTGGACTTCAAGATGTCCTCAACATCTTGTAAAATTTTCAAGCGAAAATTCAATCATTTGATATAGTAACAAAATTCAACAAATTTATAGCTTCAGATTTGACTAGGCAGACCACAACCCTAATTGTCTTGGTTCTTTATTTTTAGAAAGTAGTAAATATACTCCAAATAACCCAAGAAAAATGCTGAAAACACCTTAACATGTTATATTCATCACTTAAAAGTTTTAGCTCAAAAATCTATTTACAAATATTGAAGAAAAATTGTGAACCATACTATGTCTGTGAAAATTTGCAAATTCCAACATAGTTCTTAACTTTTTTTTTTTTGGTCAAAAAGGGTTTTCTAATATCATCCAATCACTCCACC
Organism: Dalbergia oliveri; assembly: GCA_030441495.1. NCBI lineage: Eukaryota > Viridiplantae > Streptophyta > Magnoliopsida > Fabales > Fabaceae > Dalbergia > Dalbergia oliveri. The sequence goes on along the minus strand of JAMLFY010000005.1, from coordinate 885,139 downwards.
CAATTAGAAACTTCAATATCCTATATAATATCAACCAATGCAACCAAAAATATCAAGTTAAATTAGTAATTAAAATATAGAAACAAATTTGAAATAGAAAAATGTTCAAAAGCCCTACTTGCAAAGCTTGAAGACTTCTAACTCTAAAGGATCTTCCAAAAATTATTTTCCTCACTTCAAGACCTTCCAAATAGATTTAAACCCTTCCTTAAACAATGGGTTATGATGTCTCAAAGTGGAGAATGAAAGTGATTCAAAATTTCAATCGTTGGTTTTGTAGATTGTGATGAGTAGAATAAGTTTTGTGAAAGAGATCTTAGTGTTTTTGTGACTTTGAGCTAGGGTTTTAGGAATTTTGAAGCAAGATTGAACCTTTGAAAGAAAACAACGATGGAGGATGTGTTTCTTGAAGGGTTGGCTGAAAATGATGATGATGGGGTGATAAGGTCGGTTGTGTTGTGTTTATCCTAAGTTTGGTGGTAATATTTATTGGTTTCATGCTTTCCTTTCTTTCTTTTTGAAAAAGAAATGAAATGGATGGCTAAGATTGATTCCTTGGTCAAAGAATGATTCATGGCTGTCCACTTGGCTCAGCATAAGTGGCCTACTTTAACTTGGTGAGCAAGTAATTCTACGGTGTTAAAATCGCACATCAAAACTTTACCAACGGGTAAAACACCGTATCCTAGAAACTTAAAATATTTTTATGTGGGCCCCAGGCCTAATACTCTATGTCGGCCTTCGGGTCTAATTCTCCTAGCCTTAGACACCTTTGGCCCCGGTTCCACAATTACTATTCATCTACGAGCCCAAAAATCACTATTCATGCCCAGTTCGAATTTTTTTTTCAACTCGTCCATTAGACCATCCTCATCATTGTTATGACTATTAGATTTTTTAAATTCTCACTAACAAAGTTTAAATTAATTTTTAAATAATTTTTTAGGTGTTACAATGTACTAAATCAAATTCTATACAAAATACTTAGAACATTTACTAGTGTCAAACAAGATGGAAGTGCATAATATCAATCATAATAAAATTTCAATAGAAGAAGTATAATAAATAATCATATTAGTATACTGTAAAATTCTTTTATAATATTTGATTCCCTTCTGATGGTTGTAATTGGCAAGGTCTGTTTTAAAAGTTTAGATCTAGAGAGCTCTCATTGTTAGGGAATCCTCTAGATTAGTGAATGCCAAGTCCTTGTTCTACAATTTAGTTATTGATCTAACTTGATATTTTTGATTTTATTGGTTGATAATATATAGATATTGAAGTGTCTAATTTGGTGGAGTGTTTGGATGATGTTAGAAAACCCCTTTTTGCAAAATAAGTTTTAAACTAGGCTTAGAATCTTGAGTTTTTCTCAGGCAGAAGATGATTCATGAATTTTCTTGACTATTTGTAGATGTGTTTTTGAGCTGAAAATTTTATATGATGAACCTATAATCCTAAGGCAATTTCATGATTTTTCATGAGTCATTTTGAAGAATTTTACTATTTTCTAAAAATCAGAAACCAAGACATTTAGGGTTGTAGTTAAGTTAAATTTGAAGCTATAAATTTGTCTAATTCTATTACTATACCAAATGATTGAATTTTGGCTTGAAAATTTTACAGGGTGTTGAGAATATCTTGAAGTCCAACCCTAAATTTTTGTAGGATTTTATCTGCTCATTTGATATGGTGATAAAATTGATACTTCTGCTTGAATGAAATTAAGTAGTTTCTGACCTCTAAATTTGTATAATTTTGTTACTATAGCTAGAGAGCTTGTTTTGCTTAAAATTTTTACAAGACCTTGTGGATATATTGAAGTGTCATGGATAATTTTTGTAGCTCTTTTTGATATAGTTTGGTATATGAACAAATTGCACCATTGGTATGTGAAATCTCCATTGAGCTGAAAATGTGCAAATACCTCTAATTGATGATATAATGGCATTTGGTTCTAGTATGACATAAATACTTGAGTGTGAATATTTCAACATGTGTTTGTCATATTCATACTGATGTTATTCTGAATTGTCTGCTAGTATGATTTATAATGTGTCTGAACATTACGATATATGTGCATTAAGTGATTGAATACTAAAATAAATCCACTTTTGAGGTATGATTTTGAGCTTTAAAAATGAATTTTTGGTATGTAATACATGATCACATTTTTCTAATAAATCGAAGTGGCTGGGATGATGATGATTACATTTATAATTGTGTATTTGGGGATACCCTATTAAGAATTTTATAATTCTCACCTCTATGTTTGTATGTTTCCGTGTCGTCTTTAGATTACTCAAGAGTACGATGAAGCTGCATCGTAGAAGTTTATGTTTTGTTATAGCTCAATGATTGAAGATTACTATTAATTTTCGTTTGAATATGCTCATGTTTGTAATATTTAAGAAGACCGATGTAATAAAGCTCTTAGAAGAGCTTCTTCTTGTATTTAACTTTATATTAAATAAATAATTTGCTCCTTTTTATATATTTTAAGAGAATTACGAACTAGTTATTGATCGATTTGCTTTAATACGCTATAGATACTTAGGTAAATTCTGCCAATTTATAAGTAACAACTTTCATGTTTGATGTCATGACTTAATGATGATATTGTATTTGGGAGGGTGTTATATCCCTAGACCTTGGTGAGTCAGAAATGACTTCAATGTTTTCATATTGACGGCAAGTACAGTTGGTGGTGTGGATGGTGGTTCATCAGTAGTAGGTGGAAAATGGTTATTGTGAGGATGGTTGTAGTGTGTAAAGGAACAGATGGCAAATGAGAGGGTAGTAGCAGCAACGGTGATAGGGGCAGCAAATATAGAACAAATAGGAACATAAACAGAATCAAGAGCAAAGGCAGAAATTGAACAGGAATGGAGCCAGAAATAGCAAGGTCAGGAGCAGGAGGACCATCTTCAACATGAGAAGTGCTAGTTTCTAAGGTTTTGTTTTCTTCTTCTTCCATGGTAGTTATTCTTAAGGAAGGAGGAAGTTGAGGCACTATCAGAATTACTATAGTTTCAGGTTCAACTACTTCCTAAACAAGTTCCTCCACTATAGGCTCCATGGATTAAGAAAGCTCACTCATGAAGAAGTTGAGTATCTCAAGTCCTTCCCTCAAGCTCCATGGATTGAGAAAGCTCAACTCCTTACTTTGATCTTGTGTCATAGACTTTAGTATTTACTGTATAGTTAGGGAGTCATCATCATAGCCTTTGGAGCCACCACAGCTTCAGACATAGCTATTTTTTCTAAAGCGTTGTTAATCCAATAGTCGAGTTGGTTTTTGAAGGTAATTGACTTCTAGGAAGTGCAGCAGAGATTGGGAAGGAGGTGTACCCAAATTGGTGAGTCATGGGCATCTTAGATGGTTCTTGAATCACTACAAAAGGTTTAGGGATAGAAGATCTAGCCCTTTTCTACTTGAGCCCTGAATTCCTTTGGCCCTTTCTATTTTCCTAGCTTCCTTCAATCTTCTTTTTCTGGAGAATTTCTTTCTTGAGAATCCATTCTACTTCCTCCTCATCTTCTTCTTCAGAAAAGTATTTGTCTTCTATAGTAACCCTAGCTTGCTTGGCATCAATCATATCTTTCAAAATGAGAGTTACTTATGTAATACCCAAAAAATTATTTACAAATTTATTTAAACTTTATTAGTGAGAATTTCAAAAATTTGACAATTTTAGCAATGATGAGGATGGCCTAATGGACGAGTTGAAAAAAAAATTGGGCTGAGCATGAATAGTGACCTTGTGGGCCCCGGCCAGGCAAGATAGTTGAAACCCTAGATCCAGGACCAAGAGATGCCAGAATTGAGAAAAGATAGGGATAAGTTTAAAAAGGTTAGAAATGAAGATTTTATACCTGGATTTTAATTTCGACAATATATGATTACCCGGGTATGACATTTCACCCGTTCGGTAAAATTTTGATGTGCGATTTCTAACACTGAAATATAGGATAATGTCTATCCTTTAAAGCCAAGTCTAAGGCCAAGATTTAATCTTGATTTACAAGATTAAGTTCTAGCCATCCATCTTTTTTTATCTTAGAAAAAAACTATACTTTATTTGCATAAAGACTACATTTATATCAAGATAACTACAAAGCCACCAAACTTTATCAAGTCACCTTATCATTCTCGGCCAAAGAAGAAAAGAGAACCAACCTCCATTTTTATTTTTCTTAAGAACTTCCACCTTGATTTAATCTTCCAAAAGACCAGCCCAATGTCAATAAAACCTCAAACTTCCTTTACTATACATCAACTACTCATCACCACCTACAAAACTAACCGATTGAAATTCCAATTTTTCACCTTTTCTCGCTTTGAGATATCATCCTCTACTGTCTAAGGAAAGGTTTGGTGTTGGTTTGGAGGCCTTGAAGTGAGAAAAATCATTCTTGGAGCATCCTTTGAAGCCAAGATCTCTAAAGCTCCAAAAGGTAGGGCTTTTGAACCTCTTTTGCTTCAAATTTGTTTCTCTAGTTTTGGTTACTAATTTACTTGTTTTTTTTCATTGTAGTAGTTGATAATATATAGATATTTACATGTCTAATTTGGTGGATTGTTTGGACGATGGTAGAAAACCCTTTTGACAAATAAGTGTTAACACAATGTGCTGGAATTCTTAGATTTGTACAAATAGGTTATAATTATCAAATATTCTGAAGTATTTATAGATGTTTTCTTGAGCTAAAAATTTTATATGTTGAAGTTAACATCTTAAGCTAGTTCCATGAATTTTCTTGAGTTTTCTTTTAGACTTTTATTATGTTTAAAAATTCCAAAACTGAGACTAATGTGATTGAGGTCTGAAGCCAATTCTGGAGCACTGAATTTGTCTAATTTTATTACTACATCAAATCATCAAATTTTGAAATGAAATTTTTATAGGGTGTTAAGGACATCTTGAAGTCTAACCCTGAATTTTGTAGGATTTTAGATATCCATTTGATATGGTAATAAAATTTGGGATTTAGGTTGTTGGTTGTAATTAAGGGGTTTCTGACCTCCAAATTTGTAGAATGTTGTTAACATAGTTAGAGAATGATTCTTATTTAAAATTTTTACAGGACCTTGGGGACATATTGAAGTGTCTTGAATAATTTTTGTAGACTTGGATTCAGTTGTTTGTTATGCAAACTAATTTTTACCATATAGGCTGAAATCTACCCAATGTGCTAAAAATGTGCTAATGAATCTAATTTATGATATAATGGCATTTGATACTAGTATGACATGAGTATTTGATTATGAATATTTGAGCATGTGACTTATGATATATAAATGCATGCTAGATGAGGCATGATTGAAATCACATTATGAATGAATGTCTATATATGCTGATTTTGTGCATTGGGAATAAGAAAAGTAAATGATACATATATATGGTAAATGATAATGTATGAATGCCAATTGTGCATGTTCTGACATATGGACAAAACAGAAACAAGACTTATGTTGAATGAAGGGGAAAGAAAAAAAGGAACTTCCCTAGAGATATTATGAGTCGGTAGACGTGAATTATGAATAGATCTGTGTGTGATTTGGAGAGGAAAAAATGAAGTCCAATGATCACGTATAGAAATGAGCTTAGTCTTAATAAGCTATTTCCCATATGTGGTGTTATCCACTATAGATACTATTTAGTATGAACTAAGTCTTTCCTATCCAATTAAAAGCGAAAAATGCACTGAATTGAGTTCGATGACCACAAATGAAACCAGGGCACTTTGAGATAATTTCATTGCATCTATCATACACATACTCATGTTATTCTGGATTGTCTACCTAGGATGATTTACTATATGTTTGAACATTATGATATATATGCATTAATTAATTGAATGCTAAAAGAAATCCACTTCGAAAGCAAGATTTTGAACTTTAAAAATGAATTTTTGGTATGTAAAGTGTAACACTCTAAAAATTATTTAAAAATTAATTTAAGTTTTATTAGTCATAATTTCAAAAATCTGATAGCTTAGCAATGATGAGGATGGCCCAACGGATGTATTAAAAAATAAAATTTCGAGCCAGGGTGAATAGCTAAGCTAGTTCCATGAATTTTTTGAGCCTTGTTTTCAACTCCTACTACCTAAAAAAAAAAAAATCATCAGAGACTATATAGGTGCTGCCTAAATTTCTAATCTTGAAACTGAATTTGTCTTTTTCTACCATAGCAAATGATTGAATTATACTTGAAATTTTTAGTGAGTGTTGATAACATGTTGAAGTGTAACTGTGATTTTTATTTTGAATTGGTTCAATCATTTGCTAGGGTTAAAAATTAGGAATTTGGGTTCTGCCTAATGTCAAGTGGTTTTTGAGCACCAAATTTGTCTAATTTTGTTCACATAGTTAGAGAACTCTTTTTGCTTTGAAATTTTTATGGAGTCTTGTGGACACATTGAAGTGTCTTAGATAATTTTTATAGCCTCTTAATCGATTTTTTGGTGAGCAAATAAATTTATGCTACAATGGTGTGAAATCTACCCATTGTCCTGGAAATGAAACAATACTTTGAATTGATGAAAGAACGACATTTTTGGTTCTAGTATGATATGAATACTTGATGTTAAATATTTGGCCATGTGACTTGTGACCTATAAATGCATGCTAGAGGAATTGAAGAGTGGTTTATGAGACCTGATTGAAAATTTTATTATGAACAAATATTTATATAAACTTGATGATGATATATATATTTAGTAGATAGAAAGTCCCCTTTTATGGGCACGAGAAAGTCCCTTTTAATAGGCACGAGAAAGTCCCCTTTTATGGACAAGAAGTCCCTTTTAGAAAAGTCCCCTTTAATGGGCACGAGAAAGTCCCCTTTTATGGGCAAAAAGGCACAGAAAGTCCCCTTTAATGAGCACGAGAAAGTCCTTTTTATGGGCATGGAAAAGTCTCCTTTAATGGGCAAGAAAGTCTCATTTGATGTATTGAGGGCACGTATATTTCATAATGCAATACTATGATATAGAGTAGTATTATGTGTGTATATTAAGTGATTGAATATTAAAATAAACCCACTTCGGAAGGATGATTTTAGACCTTTAAAATGAATCTTTAGTCTATATTTCATGATCATATTTTCTTAATAAATCGAAGTGGGACGATTGCGATGACATTACAATTGTGTATTTGGGGAAATGCCCTCCTGAGAATTGTGTAATTCTCACCCCTATGTGTTTTTGTGTTTCCGTGTCGTCTAGGTTGATCCAAAAAACTATGGGGCTGCTACATGTAGCATCCTAATATTTAACCCCAATACTCCTAGGATGTATTAAGATTAATTATTAGTTATTACTTCCCTTTAAACTCTTTTGTGAAATTACTTAGCGGAAAATATAGGTAAATTTTTTTTTTTTTGAAATCTTTGTAAGACAAAATGCGAGCCATCACGTGCAGCATAAGCGAAACGTAAAGTGGCAGAGAAACAAATCACGCAATATATAAGCAAATAAGAACACCTCAATCATAGGCTCAACCATCATAATATTTAAATACCATAGTTTAGTACATCAACTGAGAATCATAAAAAGCATGAAGTCATACCCATATAAGTGGGTAGAGCTTGTAGTATAGGAAATATAAAGTACAGGAAACATAAGCAGCAAATACATGGAAAGCCCCAAAAGATACTACCGCTAAAGCCACACCTCCCCCCTAAAGCCTACGAACGCTAACCCTCGGACGAGATATAGCCCACAAACTGGAGCTCCTGGGATGGGTGCAACGGAAAGGTGGACGGGCATGACCTCCTCGTGGGCGCATCTTCAGGTGTCGAGCTAGCCTCTCCGTGTCACCGTACCTTCCGCCCTCCGATGTCCATAGGAACTACAGGGCAGATCCCTCCGAAAAGGGTGAGTAGGGGAATCCTCCAGATCTCTAAAATGCCTCGGCAAGGAACGTGTTCGGGATAGCCATGCACCGAAGATGATGGTCGGGCTGGCGTGTCTCTCGTCACTGGCCGCGTCGAAGATCAAATCATCGCCATAGGGAGAGGTCGGATGAAACGAAGCTGGGAAACCAAAAAGTAAACGGACGTCCCATGTATGCAAAAATGTGAATGGCACAACGACCCTCGAAATGGTAAGACTGATGATCTGGATCATAGTGCACCTCCCACACATGCGTGTCAACAAAAATCACGAACGACGCCATCAGAATTTGAAGACGTAATGGGAAAAAGAAGATAGAGGGGTGAGAATCTTGCTAAAGAATCTCAGTAGGAAACCTTCTATCCTAGCATCATCGTTTACGTCCCCAAGAACCTTGGGTTTATTATAAAAAGATTAAATATGCAAAGGTTCATTATGAGGTTTTCATAAAAGATAATTATCCAAGGTCCGTGTCTTTTACGATGAATCTTAATGCATGTATGCAACATACCAAAATATGAATGCATGGCAATACTTTATGCAACAAACCAATAAAGCATATCATCATCAACTAGTTCCATACAAGTGGCATGTAACTTCTCATAAACGACTTCTTTCTTTCATGAGCAAAATGCTTCATATCTTTTCTCATTTCTCAAACTTGTGACATCATGGTATGTAAAAATAGTAATCGACCCCTGATACTAGGCTATGAGCTCATGCCTTAACTAGTCATCACTAGTTCTTACTTATCTTCTTGATAAGCGAATCATAATCATAAAAATAACAACCCGACTCCCAAAGTATGGGCGGGACCTAAGGAATCACCCATCATGGGACTTTCTTCCTTCTTTGAAACGCATCAACTGGTTAAGACCAGTGACTTTGTCCGCTTTGGCAGGCTGATGTCGATGCCCTTACGCTTTCTTCTCCTCACCGTAGCAGGAGAAGTACGTCTCGGTCTACGAAACGAATCATCTGGTTAAGACCAGTGACATTGTCCGCTTCGATATGGCTCCTCGACCATACCCCACGGGTTTTCTTTCTTTCAGGTAGCAGGAGAAATGCGTCTTGCATGTCACATATAAATCATTCTTTTCAAAAACTTTCTCAAGTCCCTCAAATTTGATGGAAATTTGAGCATAACGACTACACTCCGAATTTCCTCAAATTTGAGTCATGCCACATAACTCAAACCATACATGTTGTTCTCATGAAATTTCAAGTCAAATCCATTTCTCAATCAGGAGCATACCCTCATATCTCATTCATATTTCACACTCTCATGCATCTTAATCATAGCATACCACGTCATCACAATAACATGTCACAAATACACATATAGTCTCATATTCATGGTATTAACATATTCACATCATCACGAGTATACTCACTCGGTCTCATTCTCACATCATACCTCCTATCTCATGGTGTCTTATGCTTTGGTCCTTACGGGTTCAATTTATGTTCTAATGATTCTAACTTTCATTATGAATCTTTCTTACACCTAAGAGATCATCGCCTAGAATTTCCTCTATGTTTTATGCTTACTAACAAAACCAAACAACACTTTATCTCTTTGGGCAAAATTTTGTCATATGATTACGGATCCTAGAATCTCCGTCTTTGACCCATTCTAAATTCCGTCTTCGCCTAAGGTTCTATAATCAACTCCTAAACCAATTATGAGGGATTCCTACATATATCCACTAATTATAGGCCATTTTTCTTAAGTTCAATTATTCTGGAACATAATTTATAATTTATGCTTCTAAGTGTTCTAGAATTCTCATTTTAAGTCATTTTTAGTTACTTATCCTTTCCTAACTTCCCTAAATCGTTCCTTGCTTTACTCAAACATAATTTTACACATTTTAACACCATAAAACAGAATTTATACAGTGGCCAAGTTGCACAATGCAGAACCGAAATACAAGCATCATAAAATAACTCAATCTCATGTTTTAAATGCATATAAGTTGCTAGTTTCTCTTGGAATCATTTTAGGGACTCAAAACTCTTTTAGAAACCAATTCCTCTCATTAAAATCATACAAAAATGGGTAAGGTCAGTAGCTAAATTATTTAGCTCAAGAAATGGATTTAAAACATAAAACTTTGTTCATAAAGTTCTTTAAATACACCTAAGCCTAGAAAAATTCCAAGACTTAGACTATGGGCACTTATGATTAGATGAACTCATCTCAAGTCCACCATCATCATCACAAGGCCGAAATGGCATTCTTGAAATGCCTTCATTTTCTAAAACTTTATGTAAGATACTTTGGCAAGTCTTTGAGCTCTAGGAGGTTTAAGTGATGGCATAAACTTAAACATAATATGCACTTATTTTATTCTTCATTAGAAAATAAAGTGAGAGCATAAAATAAATATGAGATGCAACCTCATTATTATCTTTAAAAATTAAGTGATGACTTGAAATATAAACATGAAATGCAAGTTTAGAATTTAAACATGATAATGCAAATCCATTTAGTTATTCTTGAGAGCTTAGTGATAGCATCAAAATAAACATGCTATGCAGGCATAAACATAAACATGTGTGCAACTCATTTTATCTTAGCTAGAGCTCTTACAAGACTTTGGAGGAACATTACAACCTTAACCCAATATGTATCCTAACAACATAAAGTGAGCTTTAGAGTTCTTAGTATCAAGTCTTCAAAGAAGCCTTTGGTTTTGAACTTCATCATCAAGCTCAAGAAAATGGATACAAAGCTCAACACTTTGTCTAAACAACTACAAAGAACTAAGTCATATTCTTTATTTTATTGGTCATGGGCTTCAATCTAGAGTAAAACTCTTAGAACGGCCGACCAACTTTAAGGTTGGCAAGGGTAAGCTTAGAGCTCTTTGAAAACATAAGATTAATTTTCTTAACAAAACTTTTGTGATCTACTTAACATTTTTAACAAACTTTGTTCAAACCAAGGAAGAAGAAATCGAAATCTTTAAAGGAAAAGGAAGAGAAAACTGAAACTTTGGCAAGGAAAAGAAAAGGAAAAACTGAAACTATGTATGGTCCAAGACCAAGATTTCAAGCTTTAAGGTTTCTCACATGACAACAACAAGCCATTATCTTGAAACCTCATCATCAAGCCAAAGTTTTCTCATGAAAAGGCCTCATCACCGAAAAGAAGAAGGAGAAGAGAAAAAGAGTTTTGAACCAAGAGAAAACTAGAACTTTCCTTGAAGAAAACAAGTAAAAACTTTGAAACAAAACCCCTACCTAAGGAAGTCTTTGGAAAGGATGAAAGAAAGCTTGATCCTTAAAGGAATGAGAAGACAAAATCTTCTCTTGGAAGAGGAGAAGGATTCGGCCAAAGAGGAAGCTCAAGGAAGATGATTTTTCCTTGAGTTAGCAAGCTTGGAATGGAAAGGTTAATGTTTAAGGGTGGTTTGAGGTGAGGGAGTGGTGGTTTAAGGTTGTTTGTGATGGTTTGTGGTGGTGGAAGGATTCTTTGAGGGAGGAAGAAGATGAGCAAGATGAAGAGAACTTTCAAGAAAATGCAAGAAAAAGCAAGAGAACTAAACTTGGCAAAGCTTCTAAAGTGTAACCAAGTTCTTCCAAGCTTGGTATTTATAGAAAAATGACACAATGAAGGCTGATTTGGGGGAGGATGGCCGACGGTCTTCATGGCCAAAGGGGGAGGAAACTATCTCTTGATTGGTATGGTTGTAAGTATGAGCAAGGCATGGTGAGGTATGGCTTCAAGTATGATCCAAAGAATGGCTCTTTGAGTGAAGAAAATCAACATGTGATGGAAATTGGGGAAGAGTGTTCAGCCACTTAATGTGCGGCCAAGGGAGGAATAATTTGTTCATGTAATTATGTTTTAGTGATGTGTTTAGGTGTTTCTTTGATTAAGGTTTTGGTTAGGAGTTGTAAGAAAGTGTTTAGGTGAGGTAATGGCTAATTAAGATTGTCAAGACTTGATTAGGAGAGTGTTCTTGTTAGATTAACAATTTAAAACCATTTTCTTAGTCAAATGAGGTATGGGCACAATTCCTTAATTTAAGGA